>CM060362.1:58847647-59277800 GCA_030545235.1 Helianthus tuberosus
GACCCGCCAAACGTGGACTACTCCACACTACCGCCGTATGATGGTAGTGTCGCATACCCCACCCCACCGTTGCATCATTCACAGTGGGTGGATCCACATATGGGTATGGGTCATCAGCAAGTCGGTCAAGAAGGTGATCCAGGTGGTAGTAGCAGTGGCTCATTTGGAATTGGAGAGTTCGCGGATGTGATAACATCTATCTTCGGGCCTCCTCAGCTAAGATACTACTGATCAGGTTGTGTCCATCTCATCTTGTATATTTGTGTATATTATTATGTTTCATGTTTATGGTTGGATGGATGGGTGGTGTTTGATGTGTTTTTGGGTTGTGAAAGAATGGTGGTGTTGCTAAAAAAATAAAAAAATAAAAGAAATTTGGGTTTGAGAAAAAGAAGCTAAAATTGATATTTTTGGTGTTTAAGCGATCTTACCTTCAAAACCATACATTGGGGACAATGTATCCCAAGTGTGGGGATGAGGGGAAATTTTGAAAAATTTGTGAAAATTGTGAAATATAAAAAAAAAAACAATCAAGCGAAAAATGGTCCGAATTGAACATTTGAATATTAAACCAACCGCATGACACACCGGCAACCCGATATACCCCCTTTTTATTGGTGAGAGTTTGAGCCACTTATTTAAATTGTTAAAAATATTTCTTTGATGAGAGTGGCATTGGGTGGGGGTGCATTAGAACTTGTGCTTAGATGCGGTTTGAGACCTTAGCTTGGCATGAATGTGAAAAGGATAAGGGCATTTAGGTTGCCTTGTCAAGGTGTGTGCGAGTGTGGGATTTGGGGGGTTGGACTTCATGAATTACATATATGAGCATGGTAGCGAGAGGGGCGGGGGTTTGGACTTTTAGTAGCCATTTTGAGCTTTAAGCCGATCGTTTGTTAACCCGTGCCTAGTTCCTCAAAAATTCACCCGTATTCGACCCAGTCTAGTAGAATTAGCATTTTATATTAGTATGTTTGTTATGTGATGTTTCAATTGTTTGTTAAAAAAATGAAAAAAAAAGAGAAAAAACAATGAAAAGAAAAAAAGAGAAAAATCAATGAAAAAATAAAATAAAAAGAGATTGATGTATTGTATATAGATGTTATGTTTAGATAGAAATAATAGACCGGGTCGAATCATTAGCTACTACATATATTTCCATTTCCTACCCGTATGCCTAGCCATGTTACAACCTTTAAGTCCTTTTGATTCACATGCATGTTTAGCAAATTCTTTAAGCGAAGGATCGATTTGAGTACAAGCATATTATTGATCAACTACCCGAATGCTTTGAGTGTGATCTAGCTTATCTTTGCTAGTTATTACTTGCCACCGAGAAGAGAGTTATTGTGAGGGGTGTGTTATGTGAGGTTTTAAGAAAGAATTAGTAAATGAGGACATTTGTTGCTTGGTTTGTACTTGATCGCTTAGGTAATTGTGTTTTGTTTAAATGGGTTGCTTGGGACAAGCAACGGCTAAGTGTGGGGATGTGACGGGTGGTCCGTAGGACAACCCTTAAAGGATATAAATATATACACATCTCATGCTTAATTCGGTTAATTTGTGGAACTTGGTAACTACGATGTAAATGGCTTTTTAGGTCTAAAGGAGCATAAACAAGTGAATTTATGGTGCTTGGATGGGAGATAATATTTGGCGGAAACAAATTAGAGTGATCGAGAATTGATGAAAGAAACAAGAAAAGGAAACCCAGGCACCGCCGTAGCCTACGGCTAGTGCTGTAGGTTACGGCACTCACTGAAGCCTTCTGGTTGCCGTAGTCCACCCCCAAGGCGCCGTAATGTTCTGATTGTCGTCGTAGGCTACGGCAGGCGCCGTAGCTAACGGCGCTGACCTGTGTGAATGATGTAACCGCCACCTTTTAATTCATTTTAAGGTGTCTCTTCACTACCAATCATCATTATTCAGTTACAGAACAGTATAGAGGCGATTTTTGGTGAACTTCTTGGCTGGAGAACAATTCGAATCATTGTCCAAACATTGGATTTGTGTTTTTCAATTGGTATGAACTTTAATCTTTTGATGATGATGCACCAAGGCATGCGTGGCTAAACTTATGGTGATCATCCTAGGTTGAAGGTTTGTCTAAGACATTTGTGTTTTGATTCATATTTCTAGAATAATAGACTTGCTATGATGGTTTGTTTATTATGATGTGTTGTTTGTTTGTTCGTAAATTGTTAATTGATGTGCACAAAATGCAACATATAAATTACATCAATTGTGGCATAAAACTAACCCTTTTTAGTACTAATGTTGGAAAAAGTGTGTTTTTGTTTTCCTTTTGTATTTTCAGGATTAATTGAGCTCAAATGAACAAAAAAAGCAAAAAGGCAGCTAAATCTAACACATATACAAGAAAAGGAACAAACGTGGCATGCCCGGCCACCCCGACAGCATCTTCCCAAGCAAAACAAGAGAACAGAAGGCTGAACATGCCCTGTGCTCAATGAGCATGGGGGCGTGCCCAAGTGTCAGCAGAAAAGACAAAGCTGTAGAAGCTTCTATCACCCACCACGGGGGCATGCCCAGCGGACACGGGCCCGTGGTCAACTCTAAGATTCGCAGAAACTGGGGAAATCTGGATAGTACAGATACGCTTCTTGTAACAACCCTTATCAAAACTATTATTTATTTTATTATTTTATCCAATAGGAAACCCTAATTGAGACACCCAAGTGATTCTGCATAAACCCTACAAATTTCAGAACAATCAGAATCAGGATCAGGGCCCCTAAAACTCAAGGGGGGTATTCCCAACTTAACGATTATCCTTATAAAACACTGTAAAAATTGAATTTCTCGATTCCGTTGACTCAGCTAGGCTAGAAATACGCGTGGCAAGACTATAGTGATTTCGTGTCCCTTGCGCACCGTAAGGGATAAGGCTTACGGTGCGCAAGCCTGGTCAAAATTTGGGTATAAATAGCAGGCATTGGCACTTGATTTCTGGCGTTCGTTCAACGAAGAAATTCGTTATACACTTCGAGTTATAGTAGAAACAGTCTCAAAATCACTAATTAGTATAGCGGGGTGCTGCTACGATACAAGGTATTAACTCGATCGCTGCTACGATTCAATGTCCGATCGATGGAAACTATCCGATGGATGTTTAAGCGCTATCCTTTGTCATTAGTCGTGATTCCGACAGGATGTTTGAGTACCACCCGAACTCGGGGAATACTCTGTCATTCGTTGTGAATCCGATAGATGTTTAAGTGATTGCACTTTGTCATTCGTTGTGAGGGTTTTAATATCGTGAGTTATCGTAATTGCTGTATTAAGTTACTTACCTAGTTCGTGTGCACTAGGTTACAAAGGTTAAATCAATATGCTAAGCTCTGCCTATATAAATCTGCAATATATCAAGGCTTATCTGTAGACTAAACTTTGGCCGTATGAATCTGCATGTTTATAATGTGAGTCATTCTCTTTTTATCAAATTACTTTCAAAATCATGTTTATTTTCAAAGTTATAATTACGGGGATTAAGTCTTTGTAATCACCAAGTTACAGCCGGTATGTGGGGTTTTGTATACATTACTTGATAATCGTCACCATTGGGGCAGCCAATGGGGGATATGACCATAGTCACAGATCCGGTCGAGTGACAAATACCGTGGGTAGTTGGTTTGATATCAGAAACATTGTAATCGCTCTTAATACTGTAATTTATAACACTGTTTTCTAGTTATAATTTGCAGTGATTAAGTCTTTGCCAATCTTTAAGAAGCAAATGTAAAAACTCTTAATGATGTAAATTATAACAAATATGTTTTAAGCAAAATGAATGAACTCACCAGTATTTCCTGCTGACAAAACCTTTTTAAAACGCGTTTCAGGTAATTACAGTAGATTGGAGTAAGAGATGGATACGACACTGAAAGGCTTCAAGAAGTGGCTTATTTTATTAATTAAATCAAATTTAGAAATATGGTTTTATGTAATCAAATTTATCTTTATTAAAGCTACCATTGTAAAACATGGGTTATCCCATCTATTTAATAAATAAAATCCGGTGTTTTCTAAACTCTGATATTTTTCCTAACTCACGGTCCTGATGAAATTTCCGCTGCAACATTTTCAAAATAATCACCGGTACCACTAGGCTGTTAGCGGCTTCCGATTCCGTCCTGGGTGGGTCGGGGGCCGTGACACTTCTGCACACGGGGGCGTGCCCAGCGGAAACGGGGGCGTGGTCAACTAATGCAGACAAGCTGCAATTAATGAAGAAAGAGAAGGAAGGTGGACACGGGGCCGTGCCCAATGGACACGGGGCCGTGCCCGAGTCTCTGTTCAGCCTATAAATAGGGGTGCTTGGCTCATTTGCAAACCATCTCTTGGCACACCACCTCTCTCACACTTCACCCACCACCCACCACCATCATCCATCATCCATCGTCCATCGTATAGTCTGTGAGTCATCTCGGGATCCAAGATTGATCGTAAGAGTTCTTGATAATCAAAGGCCATGTTTGCCTATGTCTCTTACATCACTTGGTGAAGACAAGTGTCTAGTGTAATACTTTTTATTTTTAATCTTTTCGCACTTTTTACTTGGTTATGTATTAATGACTTTAATAACTAGTTTCTTATGTTGAAGGTGATTATTCCTTATCGTTTTTCCGTGGTGTCTTGGCATTATTTTACTGTCTATATAAAATAAAAGATTTTCACCATTCATATTTCCACGGTTTATATGGAGATATGTTGGCTACCTGGTCGGGGGTTAAGGGAACGGTTTGGTAAGAGTCTTGCCTTGTTCAGTGTATAGATCATGCAAGGACCTGGGTCAAATTTAGTAGGACCTCCTTCAATACCAACCGGTATTGGATGGCGGGGGTCGAAACTCTTTGATCCCCACATATGTAAGCTACAATTAATACTTTAACCTGACTACTTAGGACTGTATCCCTGCTAACTCAGACTACTTAGCCGAGGTAACGTCACCTTCAAAAGAGGGGCCTACCATAATATGTATTAATAACTTAATTAATTATCTTTCAATAATCCGACCCTTTAGGATTGTATCCTTGCTGACTCAAACTACTGGGTTGAGGGTAACGTCACCTTCAAATGAGGGGCCTACTACAATAACTAAGATAATCTCTTAAAAAGTGCAAAAGTGCGGAAATAATCAAAGGTTACACTAAACACGAGTCGGAGCCAAGTGATTCATCTTGTCTATCTGTTTTTACTTTTATTTTATTTTTCAGCATTTTAGTTAGTTTTATTTCTCTTATTTAAAAAAAAACCTTTTTCTAACTTTTTATTTGATTAGACTTTGAGGATAAACCGGTACTAAAAGCTCTAGTGTCCTTGGACGACCTCGGTATCTTGCCAACACTATACTACACTCACGATGGGTGCACTTGTCCATATGTGTGTTTGGTGTTAGTAAAATATCATGTTTTATAAATTTAAAACTTGGCTAACGTGTAAAAAGGGCTTAAAATATACTTAAATATATATCACACCACACGCGCATCAAGTTTTTGGCGCCGTTGCCGGGGACACAAGGATTTTAAGAAAGTTAGGAATCAACGGCCTAATCGTTTTTTCTAATTTTTCTGTTTTTTTAGGATTTTTCTTAAACTTTCTGTTTTTGCAGAGCTCAGCACGGGTCGTGCCTGGTCGGACACGGGCCGTGCCCAGCATTGTTACTGGCAGTTTTTATTTTTCGAGCTACAGAGAGTTGAGCACGGGGCCGTGTCAGTGCAACACGGGGCCGTGTCAAACTCCCCAGTAACAGGGATCCGGAAAACAATCACTGTATCTCCGACCACGGGCCGTGTTCATCTGAGCACGGGGCCGTGGTGAAGTTTCTGACCAACGTTCTTTTCTGTTTTTATTGTAGGACTTGGAACCCAGGCGCCACATCTGAACTTTCTACGTAGTGTATGAGCTCCAGTTCTAGTAGAGACATAAAAGAACCTCTTGAAGAACCCGAACGCTTTCTCAGAAAAAGACTTAAAGCTAAAAACCAAGAGAAAGTTTCGGGGGACCCACTTCCAATGGCGGACCAACGTACCCTCATGGATTACCTATGACCCACTGTAGGTAATCTCGGCGCCGCTATCAATGCATCGAATGTCGAAGCCAACAACTTTGAACTTTGACCGCATTTGATACAAATGCTTCAAAACTCTGCAACCTTTCACGGGCTTGCGGGCGAGGATCCCCATCTACATATTACTAATTTCTTAGAAATATGTGATACCTTTCGGATCAATGGAGCATCAAACGATGCCATCCGCCTTCGAATGTTTCCATTTTCACTAAAAGACTGAGCTAAGGCTTGGCTTAACACGCTCCCAATTGGTTCAGTAAACACCTGGGATGAACTAGCCCAAAAGTTTCTATATAAGTATTTCCCTCCTGCTAAAACGGCTAAACTAATGACTGAAATTAATACATATTCAGAAGAGGATGAGGAGTCCTTATATGAAACTTGGGAAAGGTTCAAGGAGCTACTAAGAAAGTGTCCTCATCACGGTCTTGCGGTATGGCAACAAGTATCCACCTTCTATAATGGGTTGTTGCCACACACAAGACAAACACTTGATTCTAGCTCCGGGGGACTTTTAGGTAATCGTCGCCCAAATGAAATATATAATCAAATTGAGGAAATTGCTTAAACCAATTTTCAGTGGCACACTCCCCGAGGCAATAAATCTATTGCCCCGGGCGCCCATAAGGTTGATGAAAGCACTTCTTTACAAGCTCAAATCGAGGCCCTTTCTTCAAAAATCAAAAAGTTAGAAATGGAAAAAACGGCCTCGGTTATGGCTTGTGAGGGGTGTGGTGGGCCACATGAAAATTGGAGTTGTATGAAAGAATTAGATAATCAAACGAAAACGGTAAACTACATTGATAATAGGCCTAGGCCGTCAGGTCCTCCAACGGGTACCTACAGCGTAACCACCCCAACCTTGGTTGGAGAGAACCCGGTAATAGTAGTAACCAACAAAATCTAAATCAACGAACAAACTTTCAACAACCAAGAATCGAGTCACAAAATTTCCCTCAACAACAAGGTGGACGAGAAAGGCTTGAAGATACTGTATCTCGCCTCATCTCCGACACCGAAAAGAAAAACTTGGATCGATTTCAACAATTAGAATCGAAATTTAGAAATCAACAAGCTAGCATTCATAATATCGAAAAACAATTAAATCAAATAGCTCAAAATTTCTCCGAGAGACCACAAGGTGCATTACCAAGAAATACCGAAACCAACCCAAAGGCACAAGTACATCTCATCACGTTGAAAAATCGTACTATGGGTCCCGAGGAGGCTCCATTACCACCAACTGAAAGAAGCCCATCTAGCCAAACCACAACTCCACCCACGCCCCAACAAGAGAAGGCTTCTCCAGAATTCAAGAGCCTACTAAGACTCCTCCAGTTCCATACCCCGGTCGGTTAATTCGTCAAAAGACCGATGAGCAATTCGCAAAGTTCAAAAATTTACTAAAACAATTGCATGTTAATATTCCATTTATCGAAGTCCTGACTCAAATGCCTAAATATTCCAAATTCATGAGGGACTTCCTCACTCATAAAAGGAAAATTGAATCATTGCAATTAGTTAACTTAGGCGAAGAATGCTCCGCCTTGCTACTCAACAAAATCCCGTAAAGGAAGCTTGACCACAGAAGCTTCACAATTCCTTGCTCGATTGGGGGATCCCCCATTCGTAATGCACTAGCCGATCTCGGGGCAAGAATCAACCTCATGCCTTCATCAATGTTCAACCGACTCGGCTTAGGGAAAACAAGCCCTACAAAAATAAGCATACAACTGGCCGACAGATCCGTCAAATATCCACAAGGTATCGCTGAAAATCTATTGGTCAAAGTCGGCGAATTTTTCTTTTCGGCCGACTTTGTCATACTAGATATGGAGGAAGATACCGAAGTACCACTCATCTTAGGAAGGTCATTCCTAGCTACGGCTCAAGTGGTGGTAGACATGAATGACGGGACACTAACATTGAGGATTGGGGACGAGGAAATGAAGTTTGGAGTTGGGAAAAGAGTAGAAGACGACGACCCAGTCAACTACATGAATGTCATAGACTCAAGTTTGGATGACGCTCTCCGACGGTGTAGTATGGGATGCAAAACATCCTACTTAGGCGACATATGACCAGGCTTTGGGTCTAGCCAAAGACCCTTATAAACGTGGCGCACCACGGAGGCATTCCACGGAACTATTCTTAGCTTAGTTTAGATTAATTTTTATGTTTTCTAGTTTAATTTTAATTTTCAGGAATAAAACACACTCGGGATGGTGAAGGATAACAAGGGAAACTTGAACCAGCACCCCATGCACAAAAACAGGGCCACCCAACAAATTTTTCTTCATTACAGCAAGTTTAGCACGGGGACGTGCTCGCCCAACACGGCCCGTGCCCAACTATCTGCAGAAAATGTCCAGTTCAGGTAACTGGACACGGGGCGTGCTCACTGAACACGCCCCCGTGCCCAGGCTTCTGTTTCTTTTTGACAATTCCTGTTACTGGCGATCTGAACACGGGGCCGTGTCCAGACGCCCAGTAACACAATTTTTTGTTTTTTTACACATTCAATCAACCTAAAAACTTATTTTTGGGACACATTGAGGACAATGTGTAATTTAAGTGTGTGTGTGTGGGGGGGGGGGGGATGCTAAAACTTTGAATCTTGCAAGTCCTAAATACAAGCCTTACACAAAACTCTATTGGAAACGCTAATCACCCCAAATTTTTTCAAAAATTTCTCATTTTTTTTACTTGTCTAGGTTTAATTTGGGAATTTCAAGTTCTAAAAGGTTATATTTTTACAAATTTACAACCGATAGCATCGTGATAAAAAGAACCAACATAAGAAAATTATGAAACGGCATGACAAGTTTAATTAAAATTTGATTATATATACTTGATCACACAAAAACCCATTCCCACAAAAAGTGAGTTTTGAGCCTTTATTGAGCATACAATACATATCTTTAAACTAAATGCTCATTTTTCGTTTCTTGTGTGAATAGCCGCTTGGTTCTCACGACTCTAGAACTTGCCACGACGATACATTCACGGTCCTTACCAACTTAAACCCGAGTAAGTAAATGACGGAGGCATTAGGACTAACTCTTTTTATTTATACACCATTATTTTTCTTTTTTTTACCACCTACCCAAAATCCCCCTAGTTAACTCCTTTGAGCCTAAACCTTTTCATTTCATAACCCAAAACAACCACCCTTTCACCCACTAAAACCTTTTTATTTTTAACCCTTTGTTTTAGTAACAAGCTCGGTTTTTCTTATGACTTTCAAAAAAAAATGGTGATGATGAAGCAAAAGAAAAATAAACAAACAAGTTTATCAAAAATAACTTTGTTTGAATAATGGCTTCATCAAATTAAAAACTTCAAAAAAAAAAGTCTTACGAAAACCGACGCTTTTTACGCCTTTCGCCCTTTTTTTTACTAACCACTAACCCAACCACCTACCTTTAGCCCAAGCCTAACCCTTCACCCCAAAAGTCCTCTTGCTATTTACAAAGGTGTATAGTTAAAAAGGAGGAGGATTGATTGCTTGGCACGCTTATGGTTGGAGTAAGTTCCATGCCGCTCTCGAGTGATTCACTGAAACACATCTTCGGCCGAGTGTTGAGTGATCCCCCGTGAGGTATGTGAACTTGTATATAAATGGAATTTTAAAAAGGCATGTTATGCCCTAAAAAGTAATTTATCTTATATAATGTTTTAAATAAATCATGATGAATAGGATTGTAAATAAATAAAAATAAAACTTAATAAAGAATCTTGGAAATCCCGACACTCTATGACAAGCCCAAAAAACTTCTCTTCTACCCATTCCATTTGGGAGAGTAAAGCCACATTATAAAGAGTTTTGCTTGAGGACAAGCAGAGATTCAAGTGTGGGGGTATTTGATGTGCACAAAATGCAACATATAAATTACATCAATTGTGGCATAAAACTAACCTTTTTTTAGTACTAATGTTGGAAAAAGTGCGTTTTTGTCTTCCTTTTGTATTTTCAGGATTAAATGAGCTCAAATGAACAAAAGAAGCAAAAAGGCAGCTAAATCTAACATAAATACAAGAAAAGGAACAAACGTGGCATGCCCGGCCTCCCCGACAGCATCTTCCCAAGCAAAACAAGAGAACAGAAGGCTGAACGCACCCCGTGCTCAATGAGCACGGGGGCGTGCCCAAGTGTCAGCAGAAAAGACAAAGCTGTAGAAGCTTCTATCACCCACCACGGGGGCGTGCCCAGCAGACACGGGGCCGTGGTTAACTCTAAGATTCGTAGAATCTGGGGAAATCTTTATAGTACAGATACGCTTCTGCACACGGGGGCGTGCCCAGCGGACACGGGGACGTGGTCAACTAATGCAGACAAACTGCAATTAATGAAGACAGAGAAGGAAGGTGGACACGGGGCCGTGCCCAATGGACACGGGGCCGTGCCCGAGTCTCTGTTCAGCCTATAATAGGGGTGCTTGGCTCATTTGTAAACCATCCCTTGGAACACCACCTCTCTCACACTTCACCCACCACCCACCACCATCACAACACCATCATCCACCACCATCATCCATCGTCCATTGTAGAGTGTGTGAGTCATCACGGGATCCAAGATTGATCGTAAGAGTTCTTGACAATCAAAGGCCATGTTTGCCTAAGTCTCTTACATCACTTGGTGAAGACAAGTGTCTAGTGTAATACTTTTTATTTTTAATCTTTTTCGCACTTTTTACTTGGTTATGTATTAATGACTTTAATAACTAGTTTCTTATGTTGAAGGTGATTCTTCCTTATCGTTTGTGTAAAACCCCGACCACGTTAAAACAACAAACCGTGGCGGAAACGTCGGGGAGTGTTGTAACAGAATCATCGTTTCACAACCAAGGTAATTCAAAAGTTTCATTTTATTGATTTATCAAGTAATTTACATTGTCTTTAAAACCGAACAAACAAACTAAACATTGTCTATTATCGTATTTATGTCACTAAGGCCACGTCCAAATCCTCAGTGAACATGCTCCCTAGCAATCATCACGCAACATCACCTGAAACATATGTAAAAACAAAGTCATCAAGGAAATGCTGGCGAGCACATAGTTTTTATAAGAGTATCGGAATCATGGCTCATTTATATATATTACAATACCTCGAAAACCTTGTTTTGAAAAGTATATAATATTGCAACATGATTAACCAACTCAAATCAAGATGGTTATAATTTATAAAATCTCGTAGCCATGATTCTTAACCCTAAAACATTTGCTTTAGTAAACCAATTCGTAAAACATCTCGTTAAAAACTCGTTAATAAAACTCGTATGGTTTATATCATTTCGAAAACCTCGTTGTGTGATATCGTTTCAAAATCGTTTCCCAAGTGAACTAAATAATGACATGAAATGTAATATGATAAAATCACTTATATATAAGATGTACCAGCGGCGTATCTACCATGCTTCTATCATGTTACACCCATCCCATTACCTAATCACAACCCAAACCAATCGTTCGTTCAAATCGTTTTATCTCGTTTAAGTCGTTCCAAATCGTTTTAACTCGTCCCAAAATCGTATTCGTTTTAATTGTGAAACTACTTATGGTTGTCTCGCTAATAAAATTCAAACCTTCGTGACTCGACTACCTCATTTATTGTATTAACAAACCACCAAAGGGTAAGTTAACAATCATCAGATTCAGTCGTTACCTACATAACCCCCACACATAACCATGGGTGTAGTCTGATAACGGGATTTGTCATATCCTATGGTACCATAACCTATTACTGGTCGGCTTGATCAATGCTAATGAATGTCATTCGTTATGTAATTACAACCATCGAGTTCGTTCACATTATCGAAATCGTTATTAGTTTAATATAAACCATCTTTATCGCTTTTGAAACCATCGTTTAAATATCGAAATCGTTTTAATACATATGAATCACCCCAAAACGATTGAAAATAGTAAAATAGGGGAACTATGTACTCACTTTGAATAGAAGGGTATCTTTGATCTAAAGAACTTAGCGAAGCTCAGACAAACCAAGGAAATTCAAGTAGTACCTAGTAATCGAATCACTAGTAAATAAATCGACACCTAAATCGGAAGATCGGATAGAATGAGGTCTTGTAAACCAAATGAGTGTTGGAACTCATGTGATATGGTTTAACAAAGCCTACATCCTAAATCGGAACCTAACCTAAGTGCTTTCGACCCGTTACGACCCATTAAGGTAGCTTATGCTACGTTAATGCGTCGTTCGCGTGAAACTATGTTCGGATGGTTAACTATGTGCTATGTCAAGTCTTACATGCCTAATAATACCTAAACATGTTACTAAATCAGATTATATGTAAAAAACATGTTCACATATATAAAATACGGATTTAAGCTTCAAAAGGGCGTTTTGGTCATTTCCTATGGGCATACAAGCTACTTAACAAATAACTAACCAATCCTATGTGATCATAAGGTATAACCTCAGTGGTTATTCTCTATGCAACTATGATCACTAATCGAGCTTGATCGGGTCCTAAAGATCGACCAAACGGGTCGGGTTCGAAAGTCTAAGTGGTTGTTTAGACCGCTTAACTTACGACCCTAAACAAGCACTAAACTAATAGTGACGAGTTAAACATGTCAAAACATGTTTAACCTACTTAGAAAATTGATTTGGTATCAAAACAATGGGTTTTGATACCCGAAAATAATTTCGTTGCAAAATGCGTGCTAAAACGCATTTTGATCGAAACTTTGACTTGTCACTACGCCTAGTTAACGTGGTAATCCGTAGGTATAATCGCCAAGGATTATAACCATCGTGATTACAATCACGTTGCAAAGTTCAATTGAACTTTGACTTGACCAATTGATGGTCAAAACCGAAAGTCAAACTGTTGGCCAAACTTTTTTGACTTTCTGCACTAACATAAAGAATAAGCATGAAAGACGACTTACAATAGGTCCTAGCTATCTTTTCTACAAAGAATAATCAGATTAGAAAGCTCCAAACACTTGGGAGAGCTCCCAATTCAGATTGTAGAGAAGATAAGAAGGGAATGAGCAATGAACAAGTGAAATGGTTGGGCTATTTATATTTGTAGCAAGAACAAGAGATCAGTACACATGTTTTTGTAGCTTCCAAGTATTAAATCATGACCATACACTTGTTTGTTGCAAGTTCAAAGCCTTGGAGAAGAGATAACTTGGCTACCACACAAAGAAATTGCATAAACAGCCCCTGAATTATCAAATAGATTGCTGAAACTGATTTCTGGTCACTGGGCACTTCACACGGCCCGCGTAAGGTATAGGGGCAACCTTACGCGCCCCGCCTGGCCTCCCCAAATCAGCAAAAGTTTCAAAAGTGACAGTTCAGGTCCCTGCACTTGGTTTAAGCTCATTTCAGGCCCTTTTGACCCCCGTTAAGCCATTTTCAAGGATCTACAAGGTCAATAAAGTTTAGAGGACTCAAAATGTGCTCGGAAAACTCTCGAATGTCGGCTCGTTTGGTCGTACGGTCGCGTTGTTCGTTAAATTATGACGAAACTCAAACGGACGCGAAAACGAACCAAATTAAGCGATGAACTGTATTTTTGCATGCCGATCACTTAAATAAAAATATTTTAGTGTGTACAAAAATTTTGGATGTCCAGATGTGGTCAGAACGTAAGATATGCGCGAAAATGCAAACTTACGTCGTTTTTAACACTTTTAGTCCCTGTAAGATCAAATAAGCATATTTTTGCACACCGAACCACTCAATGCTTATTTCTAAGCTATGTTTAGGTTATTTATGGTATATTTAGCTTATGATCAAGTTCCGGACTCTTCGATATCATACAAATCGGTATAATTTCACAGTTTGACACAAATAGTCTCTACGATCGAATAGACTTGTTTTCAACACACCAAACCATCCAAAACTTATTTCTAAGTTATGTAAAGGTTATTTTAGGTATGTTAAGCCTATTTCACTATCCCGGAGTGTTTGTCACATTAAACTGGCTGCGTTTACGCACCAGTTTGCGTATAACTTTCCAGAAAGCGATTTAAAGCTTGAAATCGGAATCGAATCTTAAAATCATAAAACACAAATACACATATAGTAACACCAAAACACATTGTTTTATTGATAATCAACATTGTTTTGCATTGTTCAACGATTACAGAGCACAGTTGTCACATTTTGTCCATGGTGTCTTGGCATTATTTTACTGTCTATATAAAATAAAAGATTTTCACCATTCATATCTCCACGGTCTATATGGAGATATGTTGGCTACCTGGTCAGGGGTTAAGGGAACGGTTTGGTAAGAGTCTTGCCTTGTTCAGTGTATAGATCCTGCAAGGACCTGGGTCAAATTTAGTAGGACCTCCTTCAATACCCACCGGTATTGGATGGCGGGGGTCCAAACTCTTTGATCCCCTCATATGTAAGATACTATTAATACTTTAACCCGGCTACTTAGGACTGTATCCCTGCTGACTCAGACTACTTAGCTGAGGGTAACGTCACCCTCAAAAGAGGGGCCTACCATAATATGCATTAATAACTTCATTAATTATCTTTCAATAATCCGACCCTTTAGGATTGTATCCTTGCTGACTCAAACTACTGGGTTGAGGGTAACGTCACCTTCAAAAGAGGGGCCTACTACAATAACTAAGATAATCTCTTAAAAAGTGCAAAAGTGCAGAAATAATCAAAGGTTACACTAAACACGAGTCGGAGCCAAGTGATTCATCTTGTCTATCTGTTTTTACTTTTATTTTATTTTTCAGCATTTTAGTAAGTTTTATTTCTCTTATTTAAAAAAAAAACTTTTTTCTAACTTTTGATTTGATTAGACGTTGAGGATAAACCGGTACTAAAAGCTCTTGTGTCCTTGGACGACCTCGGTATCTTGCCAACACTATACTACGCTCACGATGGGTGCACTTGCCCATATGTGTGTTTGGTGTTAGTAAAATATCGTGTTTTATAAATTTAAAACTTGGCTAACGTGTAAAAAGGGCTTAAAATATACTTAAATATATATCACACCACACGCGCATCATTAATTTATATGTTAATCATAGTCTAAACCATACGTTCTTGGTGCCTTGGCAATCGAGATATCATGGGTGGGATTTGGATTGGATATTGATTAATTGGTCATCGGGTAACAACCTCGCATACTTCTAATCCGAGTACTTAGTTCCCTTTTATCACAAAAAGTAACAACACATGAGCCATGTCTGTGTGGTTCTTTCTAGTTGAATTCTAACATGAATGTCAGTGGAAACCAGAAACCTAGGATGGTCATTTGTTCCTAAACTATTTACAAACCAAACTTTTCTTCTGCAATTTAATTAGTAATCTTAGTTTTCAAAATCAAACAATCCAAATCTTTGAGTTTATATTTCTGCAAATTAGTTTAATTTAGTTAGTTAGCAAACCATCTAGATAACACTAATTCCACAAACTCCCTGTGTTCGATACCCACTTACCACTAGCTATTAGTTGTATTTGGATTAAATTTGATTGAGACTTTGACCTCACGTCACAAGCTTCACACTTTCGTAGCTGTTCGGACGTATCCCGATGCATGGATGGCCAAAAATATCCAAGGTTCATTAGCTTGGAAACAACTGATCTTGGGCCGTAGTGAGCCCCACATATTCCTTCCTGAACCTCCTTGATCAGATATTGGCTTTGCTCTGGGCCTACGCATCGAAGCAGTGGTGCAAGGTATCCCTTTTTGTAGAGGATATCTCCTTGTAGCACATACTGTCTTGATTTGATCCAAACCCTTTCAGCTTCCGTCTGATCACTTGGCAACTCACCATTTGTTAGGAATTTGACTAAGGGTTCATCCAATTTTGCCCTTTCTTCTGTAATCACATCTTGTACTTCGAGTTCATGAATGGACGATGTTTTTAACACTTCCACCAACACTTTCTTGGTGAGATGGGCAAAGGTAAGTGATACAAGCTTGCTTAGTGCATCGGCATTCTTGTTTTGTGACCTTGGGACTTGTTTAATGGTGCATGATGAAAACATGCCCATGAGCTCCTTTGCCTTTTCTCGATACTTCTTCATGTTGGGTTCTTTAGATATGTATGTAACGCCTCGCTTTTTATAACTTTCCGTATTTAGAAAAACTTGCCCTGTAATCTATTTTTTTTAAACTTACATACGTATCGCATTTGTATTTCGCTCTCGTTTTCGTAATTCATAACTTGATTCGTAATAAAACGTGACCATCTTATTTAAATTATGCTTGCCTATTTATTTATGCTTATACATTAAAATTCGTACATTCATTTTATACATATTCATGCTTCTCGTAAGATGCGTTTAATTTACAAACAATTATCATAAATGCATGACCCTAAACGTTCTATACATGTAGTTACATTGTTATGCATTTTACAATCCCTACATACATACTTGGTTCATATACTTACTCATTTCTTATGTTTGATTAGTACTTAAAATGTGTCATGTATATCCATACGTGTTACTTAATTATATGTTGTTATACATATTATACCTTGAAATGTTGTTAATTAAGCATTAAAATAACATTAATATATGTATGCTTAATAAATTATTATATTAACATATTAATATTAATTTTACGTATTAATAAAATAACATCATATTTGTTTATTTGTGAGCTATACCCTGTAGTAATTTAAACGAACAAATGATGGCACTTTCTTATTTTGATTAATATGTGAGATTAAATATATTATTGTTATAATATTTAATCTTGTAGCCATTATAATCATTTATATTATATAAATCAAAATATATTAATAACCTATTAATAATTAGTTGGTAATTGTTGATGGACCATATTACCCTTATTAACTAATTATGTTTCCTCTTGGGTGTATATATAAGGAGATTATTAGAGAGTTTAGGGGTTACACAAGTTAGACAATTACACAACACACACAACCCTAATAACATCAATCGGCACTCTCTCCATAACCGAAACAAACCCTTGTTTCGGTTCATCACCATCATAACCTTACACCCTAAGGAGGAACCAGATCATCCTGACAAGTATGTCAAACTCAATGGCTGCATCTCTGACTGGATTCTCTGCTGGCCTGTCTGGTGTAACAGGTATGTTATTGATGTTTTCTATTATGTTTAAACAGAACTGATCAACATGTGGTATCAGAGCATATGTTGATAAATCAGTTCTATTTCCGTATCCATTATTCTGGGATCAAAATCTGGAAAATAGAATTTTGAAAGTCTAATAAAATCACGGCTGTTTTCGGTTTTAATTGTGCCGAAATCAGTGTTTTAAGAAAGGGGTGCTTAATCATGTCACCCGAAACCATAATGGGTAAATTAATATCCAAAATTTGTTAATAGAAGTCTTAAAATTAAGGTTTCGGATCCCAGACTTATGTTTTAATTTTCTAGGGTTCATCACTTGTTCTAAGGAAAACTCGAAAATTCCTTAAGTTTTGGAATATAATTTGGATTAGTGGGTGTTTTTACTGTTTTGATCTGAATTTTATCAATTAAAATTATCGAAAACTGTTAATAGATAATCAATTATAATTTTCGAAATCTTTTGATAAGTTTAGATCAGCAATAAAATAGGAAACATTATCCCACAATCCCTAAAATTTCGAGTTTTCAGTTATTATCACAATAACAGCTGTTAACAGTGGACTCGAGACCATCAGATTGCGACTCGAGACCATCAGGTCTCGACTCGAGACTACAAGGTCTCGACTCGAAATCATAAGGGTTCTCAAAAGTTTACAACTCGAGACAACAGTCTCGACTCGAGACCACTGAGTTTTCGACTAAAGGCTTCAATCTTCACAACTCGAGACCGTGGTTGCGACTCGAGATCTCGTTATGGAGTCGAGATCTTATAAAACACAGTAGTCAAGATCATAATTACGACTCGAGACACTGTGATTGCGACTCGAGACCAAGGTTACCACTCGAGACCTCATAACTGACTCGAGATCTCATAACTCAGTCGAGACCTGACTCGAGACCTCACTCGAAACCTCATTATTTTAGGCTGTTTATTGTGAACTAAAATTTAGCCCGGGGCTCTGCCCCGAACCTCGTGCGGGGGTACGTTGTTCTCCTGCACCCCCCAGCGAACTCACCGCGGAGTTTGATCCGCGCTAACAGGCGGTTTGCTATTAAATACTTGGTTTTGTAAACACTTAATCAACTAATCAGAATCAGATAACTTTTTACAAAACCAAAATAGCTTAACTTGAATGAGCTTCTGATGTATCATTTCTGGCCAAAGCTGATTTAATACATCTATTTATTGTTCAAGTATTATAAAAGCTATGTTGAGTATGCATTACAAACGTGAAATGTCTTATTTTTTGGCCAAAGCTGATTTTAATTCATTTATGTCTAGCATACTTGACAAGTGCATAATTAAAGTGATTGTCTCATTTCTGGCCAAAGTTGATTTGTCACGATTACTTTGCACATATACTTAAATAATTACACTTCTGGCCAAAGCTGATTTGTCTTCGTTTAAGTAGAATTTTAACTAAGTCTATTATTTTGATGTTAGTAATAGACAATATCACAGCTTCATAATTAAAATTGTCATTATTTATGCCTGCCTTAGTATAACATGCCCTTAGATCACATTAGGACTTCTTTCTTAGTATCATAATTCGCTCATCTTATTTCCACTATCAGCACCAAATTGCAGGATTCCACCTTTGACTGGTGATAACTTTGCTGAATGGAACCCACGTGGCATGCCTACCAGTGACACGGATGCCCTAATCTACGACTAGGTGCCCTCGCGGGCCGCGTAAGGATCAAGCTAAGTTTCACGCGGGCCGCGTGAACCCCATTTTTCACCTATAAATAACTTCGATTATGCTCTTAGAGAGAATAAGCCAGCAGACCTTACCACTCAAAGTACTGCTGCTGAGCAGATAGTTCATGAAAAATGGGCTAGGTGTAACCGCATGTCTCTCATGTTCATGAAGCAGTCCATACATAATGCAATTAGAGGAGCCATTCCTGATTCTGAAGATGCTAAAACCTATCTGGCTTCTGTGGAGGCATAATTCAAGGGGACATCAAAAGCACACGCTAGCACTCTTATCCTCAAGCTGGTGACGACTAAGTATGATGGGAGGAGCGGCATTCACGAACACATCATGATGATGCATGACATGGCCAATAAGCTGAAAGGGCTAGAGATGGAAATCAGTGATGGTTTTCTTGTTCACTTCATCATCACTTCGCTTCCTTTGTCCTTTGAAGCATTCAAGATCAATTACAACACTCAGAAGGATAAATGGACGATGAGTGAGCTGGTCACTATGTGCGTACAGGAGGAAGACCGTATGAAGATGGATCGCACTACTGATGTTGCCAATTTCACCACCTCCAACTCTAAGAAGAGGAAGAACAATCATCAAAGAAAGGATGCTTCCAAAGTCCAAAAGCCAAATCCTAATACAAGTACACCTTCCAGCTCTAATAGCTCCTTAGGCAAAGCCTACTGCAAGTTCTGTAAGAAAACAGGACATAAGCAAAAAGGAATGCCCTGATTCAAGGAGTGGCTGGCTAAGAAATGTAACGATTTTTTCATGATATTTGAGTCCTTTAATTTAAATGTTTCGGCTAATTCTTGGTGGTTTGATTCTGGTTCTATGGTTCATGTAACCAACTCTACTCAATGATTCCTTTTAATCCGGAAGCTGGGAAGAAACCAAAGAACACTTAAAGTTGGGGATGATCGGGAATTAGAAGTGAAGGCTATAGGAACATTACAATTATTTTTGAAAACTGGTTTATGTATTAAACTTTATGATACCTTATATGTTCCTGAGGTAACTCAGAACCTTGTATCAGGACCAAAGTTAGATATGGACGGTTTTGTTGTTTCCCATGGTCATCGAAAACTCTCTATTCTCTATGATTCCGTTGTTTATAGTACTGCCATTCTGGATGGTGGTCTCTATAGATCAGAACTAGATGATAATTTTTCCAAATCTTTGTTGTCATATAATATTAATGAATCACTCACAAAGATGAAACAGAATCGGGACTTAGAGACTTCATCTATGTTGTGGCATCAACGTTTTGGCCACATCTCAAGAGAACGATTAAATCATCTCGTAAAAGATGAAGTCTTACCTCCTCTCGATTTCACTGATTTTGGAACATGTGTCAAATGTCTTAAAGGCAAAATGACATTAGCGAATAAGAAAGGTGCCACTAGGAGCTCTAATCTATTAGAACTCATTCATACTGACATTAGTGGTCCCTGCCAAATCGCTGGCATAACAGGACATACTTCATTTATCACTTTCATTGATGATTATTCTCGTTACATGTACTTGTATCTTATTAAGGAAAAGTCTGAATCTCTTACAACTTTTAAAGATTATAAAGCTGAAGTTGAAAAGCAATTAGATCGTCAGATTAAAGTTGTGAGATCAGATAGAGGCGGTGAATATTATGGAAGACATACTGAAGTGGGTTAAGCTCATGGTCCATTTTATGAGTTTTGTAAGGGCCAGGGGATTGTAAACCAATACACCATACCTGGTACACCTCAGCAGAACGGTGTCACTGAACGAAGAAATCGTACCCTTATGAACATGGTGCGCAGTATGTTAGCCAACACTAATTTACCATTATTCCTCTGGACTGAAGCGTTAAAAGCAGCTGTTCATATACTCAATAGAGTTCCTTCTAAGTTTGTCCCTAAAACTCCTTATGAACTTTGGACAGGAAGGAAACCGAGTCTTAAATATATGAAAGTATGGGGCTTCATTGCTGAAGCAAAACTCTATAATCCTTTCCTAAGGAAACTTGACCCTAAAACAGTTACCTGTTTCTTTATCGGGTATCCTGATCATTCGAAGGGTTATAGTTTCTATTGTCCTTTCCATGTCACCCGTATTGTTGAAACCCAGCGTGCTGCGTTCCTGGAGAATTTCAAGGTCAGTGGGAGCAGTACCAACCCTTACGAAGAATTGCAAGAAGTACAAGACGCGGGGGGGGGGGGGGGAGACTCGTCGCTTACCATTACTCCGTTTACTCCTCTTGTACCCAATGCGACTACTGTACCTGAAGCTACTGCACCAACTCCAAATTTAACTTCACAATCAGAACCCATTATACCTCATGACGAAGGCACATCAAACGCTCAAAACCAAGACAACGTTGAACCCGATAATCAACTCAGGAGGTCATCTAGGCAAAGAAGGCCTACTTATTGGGATGATTATGTTACCTACCTGACTGAAAGGGATACTGGAAAGGTCAATGATCATATTTCTTATAATGAAGCCATTAGCAGTGATTAGTCTTCTGAATGGAACAAAGCAATGATTAATGAGCTTGAATCCATGAAGAAAAATGACGTTTGGGATTTGGTCGAACTACCCAACGGTGTTAAACCTGTAGGATGTAAATGGGTGTTTAAAACAAAACTGGATTCGAATGGGAACGTTGAACGCTACAAAGCGAGATTGGTTGAAAAGGGCTACACTCAGAAAGAGGGAATTGATTATCAAGAGACGTTTTCACCTGTCTCTCGTAAAGATTCATTAAGGATCGTTATGGCCCTAGTAGCTCATTTTGATTTACAGCTGCATCAGATGGACGCCAAAACTGCTTTCCTTAACGGAGACTTAGACGAAGATGTTTACATGAAACAACCTGAAGGCTTTAAACCTGAAGGTCAAGAGCATCTAGTCTGTAAGTTGAAGAAATCCATTTATGGGTTAAAACAAGCATCACGTCAATGGTACCTCAAGTTTGATGAAGTCATGAAGAGACAAGGTTTTATGAAGAATCAAGTGGATCAATGAACCTACCTCAAGATGAGTGGGAGTAACTTTACTATACTTGTCCTTTACGTAGACGATATTCTATTGGCAAGTAATAGTTTAGACATGTTGCATGAGTCGAAGCGGTTACTCTCGAATAACTTCGACATGATGGATCTTGGAGATGCTTCTTACGTCATTGGCATCGAAATTCACCGAGATAGACACAAAGGGATCTTAGGATTGTCTCAAAAGACATACATAGATCGTGTCCTTACATGTTACAACATGCAACAGTGCAAACCCTCAGTCGCTCCAGTAGTTAAGGGAGATGTTTTCGGTTCATTCCAGTGTCCGAAAACAGAGGTTGAAATGGAGCAAATGAGCCAGACACCTTAGCGTCAGTAGTCGGGAGCCTGATGTATGCTCAAGTCTGTACTCGCCCAGATATCGCTTATTTTGCTGGAATGCTAGGCTGTTATCAGACTAATCATGGCCTAGATCACTGGAAAGCAGCTAAGAAGGTCCTTAGATATCTGCAAGGAACGAAAGACTATAAACTGACTTATAGAAGAAGTGATCACTTAGAAGTGGTAGGTTATTCTGATTCTGACTTTGCCAAATGCAAAGATGACAAGAAATCCACTTCAGGCTACATCTTTATGTTAGCAGGTGGACCTATCTCATGGAAGAGTCATAAACATTAATTAACCACAACTTCCACAATGATGGTAGAATACATTGATGTTTACAACGCAACCTGTCATGGAATGTTGCTTAGAAATCTGATCACTGGACTCAAAATCGTTAATTCCATTTCTAAACCATTGAAGCTTTACGGTGATAACTCAGCTGCCGTTAGTTTCTCGAACAGTAACAGTTCGACTGGAGCTGGTTTATATCTCGATACAAAATATTTGTTCGTACGTGAACGAGTTGAGGAAAATAATCTTTGTATTGAGTATATTAGTACTAAAGATATGCTTGCGGATCCGATGACTAAAGGTCTCCCACCTAAATTTTTCGAAGAACATGTATCGAATATGGGACTTACTAAAGACCTTATTTAATGGCATATTGTACTAGCTTATGTTTTAATTAATGAAATTTCCTCAGTTTGATTTTGTATGTCTCTAACATATGTTCTGCCGGTGTAATGACATATAGACAAATATAAATACAAATCAGACGCTAAAGGGCTTATGCGTATTTTGATCATAACTGTTAGGTTTTAAATTGAGGCTATAGTATGACTAATGGGGGTCCTGAGTCGAAAGATGATTCAACGGCTGTATTTCTCTGCTATAGTTCTTGGTTTAAGGCTAAAATGAGTGTTAACTCCTGGCCAGGCTCATCTAATACTCATGATAAATGATTACTCGGCTAAGTGGGAGAATGTGAGAATAAATATATTATTATTATTATAATATTTAATCTTGTAGCCATTATAATCATTTATATTATATAGATCAAAATATATTAATAACCTATTAATAATTAGTTGTTAATTGTTGATGGACCATATTACCCTTATTAACTAATTAGGTTTCCTCTTCGGTGTGTATATATAAGGAGATTATTAGAGAGTTTAGGGGTTACACAACTTAGACAATTACACAACACACACAACCCTAATAACATCAATCGGCTCTCTCTCCATAACCGAAACCAACCTTGTTTCGGTTCATCACCATCATAACCTTACACCCTAAGGAGGAACCAGATCATCCTGACAAGTATGTCAAACTCAAAGGCTGCATCTCTGACTGGATTCTCTGCTGGACTATCTGCTGTAACAGGTATGTTATTCATGTTTTCCATTATGTTTAAACAGAACTGATCAACATAATAAATAAAAGAAATATTAAAAGTAGGATGAAAATAGGCTACTACAATCTCTAGGACATAAACCATTTTAGTGAATATGGACAATTACATATTAATATCACACATAATGTTGACAAAACAAAAAGAAGAAAGCTGATCATGGCCAAGGCCTTACGGCTGCAACCCACAACCAACAGCTTTGGTCCATTTCATTTTATTGGCTCCATCTTCCCACCTAATTGAATTTAATCCTATTTAAACACTAACCGTAATCCATCCCTATATAAACAACACTTCCCCACTCATTTTCCATTTTACAAACCTTCTACACACTCCAAAATCACTCTCTAATCTCTCAAAAATTCTCAGCTTTGAGCAGAAAGTTTAAACCATCGAAAGTGAGTTCTAGCTCACTTCTTCAACTCTTTTCTTCTTGTTTTTTCTTCTAAAACACTTGGGGTTACCTCTAGGAAGGTTTTCACAAGTTTTCTTGGGCAAACTAAAGTGAAACCTCACCATTTTTGAGGTCCAAAGTACACTTTAAATTCTGCTCATTTTTATCTTTTTAAATCTTCATATTTTGATAGAAAACTTGATGGAATCTTGTTCCCACCAAACTCACAAGTTAGTCTATGGTTGTGGGTTTGTGTTTATGGTATTTCCATCAAAGTTTTGGGTTCAAACACCCTTTTAATTTCTGTTTAAGCTTGATAATCGAATGATGAAAACAAGCACAAGTCACCATCTTCTATATGATGAACTTGTGACTTGTGAAGTGTGAACAAATGGAGGCTTTGGCCTTCCAAACTAAGTTCCACCCCTTCATTTGAATACTTTTATGACTTGATTAGAATAGATTTACTTTATCGTTATTCATGACCCTCCCACCATTTTCAAGATGGTGTGTGTAGTGGTGAATCTTATAATGAGGTTTTCTAACATCTATGCTTGACATACATGATGCTATATGACAATTCTTGATTGGACATAGTCTAGGATATATTATTACCTTATGAATATACCTATTATTATATAGAAACATGGCTGAGTTTGTGGTATTAATCAAGCTATGATTAATCACCATAAACCTAAGCTAACATATCAAAGATTCTAGAGTACTTGTTATGATTCCAATGGGCAAATTGGGACCCATGAAACCACTTGATATGGTGTCATAAACAAACTCTTAGAACTTAGATATTACCTTCATACATACATACTTTGTGCATTTTAAATTTCTAAATTCCGACTCTAATCAAACCTTGAACTCCAACCCGAGTACATTCAACTTCCTAATCTCATTCACTCGTCAACACTTGGATAATCAGAAGAATTAGCAATTTTGTGAGTATACTCGAACCCATTTTACCGTTTTTCACACTTTTGGGTGTAACATGTTTTTATGTACAAAACACACTTTGTATACATATTCTTATGCAATTACATAAACAAATAATCCAATACATGCTTACTATTTGTTATGCTTGATACGTGTTTTCTGGGTGATTCTTATGTGATGAACTTATCATTAGCTTCGTACGAGCCTCCACTTAACATGTATAGCGCTATAGGAGTAACGCACTGCCCGTATTCTTGAGGTCATGTTAAAATATCATTCATGCATTTTGCTACTTGCGTAACAGAAGGTTGACTTGTAAATCGCATGCCAGTTTATACGTTAATCTTGATAACTAGGTTTGCCATATGGATTGTTCCTTATCATTTTTATGCTTTAATACTACGTACCAAACTACTCGCCAATACTTGTTGTATTGAACTACGCTTTTAAAACATGTTGCAGGTTTAACGATGATGTTAGTGATGCATGGAATCTAGTAGAATGCTTAGATACACACTTTAAATTTTGTGCTCTTATTGTATTGTATTTCATTATTCATGTTGTTGTATTTGCTTCAAATCCTTGTAATTGACTCTTTAGAAATGGAATGAAATTTATTATTTAAACACTTGTCACAAATATTAGTGTTATGATGTCTCGAGCAATCTATTTCGTCTCACTCCGATGTTTCCACCATCGGTTGGGGTGTGACAGATTGGTATCTGAGCCATAACTATAGGGAATTAGGAAAATTGCCATGCTTTTGACTTGGTCTATAGTTAAGCACCAAATTCGACCATACTTGCTTCACATGTTACTTTCATGAAACATCTTTATGTGATATTCTTGAGATGCCTTTTTATGTGCTCATACTTGTTTTATTATTCCATAAAGTACGCCTTTCCTAAGGAATTTTACTCGATTCTACTAAAATTGAAAACACTCGTAATACATAAATGAGAAGACTTCACCAAAATAGGCATGAAACCCAAAATTTGGTGAACGACTCCCAATCTACCTATTCTTTTTACACGATATTCGCCATTAAGTTAGGAGTAAAATCCTATGGGTAATTTCCATTCGAATTCTCATGGACCCTCGTCAAAGAGTCAAAATTAAATTTTAACCCGATGAGTACCAACCACACTTAGGGTACGAAATCGTCAAGTTAGGGGTGAAACCCGCATCTTGACGACTAGTCCCACTCCTTGATTTTCAAAAATCCCACCAAGTCTCGAATTTTCGATTGATTTGAAACCGGCATCTTGACTACTAGTCCCACTCCTTTAAGTCTCGAATACCGTTAACCGAAATATCGGCAAGAGTGTTCCACCTATTAGGCCAAATCATCTTTCTCAAATTCAGAAGAATTTTCGACCACTTTGGTTTAGTCGAAGTTCCATTTTGGAACAATCCAAGTTTCAATCAAACCTTCATTCTTCTATTATCAATCTTATACGATGCAATCTTCGCTTTTCAAATTCAAATTATTTTCAAGATTATTTTTTTTCACACACATCATACTAAATCTATTCATACATGTAACACCTCGTAAATTTATGTCCAATAATATATCTACACGTGTCATGAGCTTTAAATGTGTAAAGAATTACTTTAAAGGGGCTAAAGTTGACAAACAAAGAAAGTATGTGAATAAAAGGATTCAAAATGTCAACACCGGATAAATATACTTTACAATAACCCTAAACGATGTTTATACCCTTAAACGAATGAATTATGGATTATACGAAGCTAATTGTGGAAGAAAGTGAGAGATTACAAACTACAGGGGTTAAATGTGTCAACATGTTTAAAGTATACCTTTGAGTGACCTTTTAGCAAACCCAAAGCTTTGTAACGATTAATTATGCTCACAAGAATAAGTAATAAAAATTTCCCAAGGTTTCGATAAAGTATGAGAGAGTTATGATAACATTCGTCTGCGAGGGGTTAAAAGTGTCAACGTTGAAATTTATGACTTTTCGGGTGATCAAAAAGTTAACCAAGGACTTAACAAAGTTTGGTTATGTCTTGGAGCCCTTAAAAGTCAAGTTAGAGGGTTGAAAAATGCAAGAAATGAAGTTGAAACCACGTTTATAAGGACCAGGGACCTAAAGTGCAATTTCTAAAACATTTTTGACCTGACCCAGGACTAATACCGGCCGCGTAAGATCCTTCAGGATCCATACGCGGGCCGCGTGACCCCCTGCAGTGACAAAAAAACCTGCAGATGCCTATTTTCAGCAGGTTAACCGACTTTGAATGCTTGTTTTACATACCAGGGGTTGCCCCAATGGTATTCCATGCACTAGGGACCCTTGTATTGATCATGGATCATGCATAGACTTATTTGGGGTGATCTTGTTGCATCAAATTTCATATATAAGCACCCTCTTTGTTGCAACATTTCACACACTCACTTGAAACTTCATTTCTGGAGATACCTGGAGCTCAAGTACACTTCCTTGGGATTCTTAGTCGTGCATAGGACCTTAGTAAGTGTCCTTAACTTTCCTTAATTCAGTTTTGCTTAGTTAATTAGCTTAAAGTCAAACTGTCGTAATTAAGGTTTGACTTCGTGATTATTCAAAATTTGTCCAGTCAAAGCTCAAATTGAAAGTACCTATGAGTTGGTAATTATGTGGGTAATAAACCCTTAAAAGGGCACTCTCTGATTCCCACTCTAACTAGGTCAATTGTCGGGTCAAAGTTAATCTTAAAAAGTCAACAGAAAGCTTATTTTCAAATAAACGCATAATTGACAATGTAGAACCCATGCAACCTGTTTTATCACTAATATAACTTGGTAATTAATGTAAGAACATGTCTAAACATGTTCAACCCGACAATTTTCAGTTTAGGCTCGGTTCGGAACCGAAAGTCGCATAATTTGACTTTTGCTTTGACTTTCAGTTCTGACCCAATGTAGCATGTTTTAGAAATGCCTTAGAGCTTTATTTGGACCAGGTTACATGTTAGTATAACCCTCTGTGATTATACAACTTGGTTCATTAGTTATCCGATTCATATGCATGTTTCCGTTATATGCCTAAAGGTTGACTATTATGCCCTTTAGACCTTAACACAAGAATTTTGAAAATGTGAGAGGACAATAATCTTTATTACTGATTTATAAACATGTCCCTCAATTTTCACATCAGTTAGAGGTCTAGATTAAGAGTTATGCTGAATAGCGTAATTAGAAAGCTTTTTATTAATTAAACGGCGTAGTTAGCATAAAGCCTATCTAAACCCAATTTTTGATGCCAAACTTTTTACCCACTGATGTAATATAATATTTTGGGATTTTTGAAGATTTTTATTTAGTTTTAGGCTGAGCATAACTTAGGGTTATAGCTTTGATTCGGTAATTGTCGGTTTTGCCCTTTTGGCCTATAAAATGAGTTTTACAAATCTTTTTGATACCAAACCTTTTTCTACTGATCTAATATGATAAATAAAACATTTTAAGCCTTCTGGAATAATAAAAATATCAGCTTTTCATATAAAACCCAGAAATCGCTTAAAACCGTCTTTTTACGCGTTTTAAGCGCATAGTATGTATTAAAAGTATTTTAAATATATAAGACTTGATACCTACTGATATTTTAAGTAAAGTATTATACTTTAGCAGTAAGCAAAAGTTTTAAACTCAGAATTACAGATTTGACCTTTAAACCTTATGTGAAATTACCAAAATGCCCATTCGGTGCATAGTTTGATTATAAATGATAAATTTCACATATATATAATACCCTACTGATATAACTTATCAAATTAAGTATTTTTACTGATTATATTAGACCTGAAACTCAGATTTATATTAAATCTCTTTTATAACCTTTTAAATGACCAAAATACCCCTACTGGGCATAATTTGAGTTAAAATTCGTTTTGGGGCATAATAGGAGATATCTTACTGATGTCACAACATATTTAAGGCATATTAACTTAGGAAACCTGTATATGACTCTTATGGTTACCAGTTATGCATTTTTCGCGTTCGGTTTGGTTTATGTAACTAGTTTACATAAATTGACCGAAACGGGTCAAACCTTATCATTTTTGTCTCAAAATCCAGAATGTGTTTAGTTTACCCATATTACACAAGTCTCCAAACTTGTCGGGTCTAAATCACATTCTATTCCAGTCTTCGCTTAATCGTGCGTTTGAACCATATCTTCTTTTAAAACTAACCGGTCTAAGTTTAGGCTTAATTAAAGACCCGTTAGGAATCTAATAGGTTATTAAAAACCTTTGTTCCAGATTAGGAGACCCTGTAAAAGCTACTTGAAATTGTTGTTTGTGAATTATACTTGCTCAGGTAAATTCTTTTAACTTATTTTCCCTTATACGGGCTTGGGGTACGGTATATAAAATACCGCTTGGTCGGGCATTGAATTGTTAATCATATGAAGGTTAATTTATTAAGATGGCCCGTTTAAATTGTTTTGTTTGCTTAAAGCCTTTGGGGGGTTAATGACCATGTCCCGGATATCCTTGGCATCATTTTAAGAAATGGCCACGACCTAAGCACGGGGTGTAGGCGTACACCTGACAGTGCATATATAAATAATAAGGTATAAACGCCGGTTTCGGGAATAACTCGCCGCGGGACTATATCATGTGGTGTGTCTATTAATCTTTAACCCGGTATTCAGCCCGGGCTACTGAACGTATAACGAACGTGTAATTCTTTTACAAGTTTATATATAAATAATTATCCCAAGTTATAAAATGTTTTGTGCCTTGTGCATTCAAATCAATTTTTCTAAACCTTTTCAAAATGAGTCAGTTAATTGTATTTACCAGTGTAAACTGACGTATTTTCCCAGAAAGGCTAAGTGCAGGTACTAATCGAAATAGGCTGGCCTCTCCTTAGCATCAATAAGAGTCTTGTAAGCTTGGAAGCATTTTAAGTCTGATGAACTATGATTCCTTTTTATTTGATCCGCCTGTGGATCCTTTACAGTCTGTTTGTAATACTTTGATATTACTTTATATTCGGTTTGTAATGTGATTCATCTTTTGCTTCCGCTGTGCATTTTAAAATTGTGTTGTTTGACTATGATGATATTAAAAGTAGTTTATGGTGAATAATTTTTGATGAACTTTATTGATAATAATAAGCCCTTTATATAGGGAGAGATACAATCATAACCTACTTCTAATAAGGAAACATAATCACCATACAATTACATAAGATCAATACTATCTATACAAAATAATATATCTTCTAAATATATATCGCTAAGACTCCCCCTCAGTTTGAGCGGGCGTAGGACAGACGCTCAAGCTGGAACGAAAGGACTGAAACAACTGACGGGAAAGGCCTTTAGTAAAAATGTCTGCATATTGAAGAGGGGAAGGCACATGAAGAACGCGAATATCCCCAACATGAACCTTTTCGCGAACAAAATGTATATCAATCTCAATGTGTTTCGTCCGTTGATGTTGGACCGGATTATCTGACATATATACGGCTGAAACATTGTCACAATAAACCACTGTAGCTCTACGAAGCGGTAGATGTAACTCAAGAAGTAAATTGCGTAGCCAAGTGGCCTCCGCCACGGCGTTAGCGACGCCCCTGTACTCTGCCTCAGCACTCGAACGTGAGATGATGGGCTGACGCTTGGAGGACCATGATACTAAATTATCTCCAAGAAAAACACAGAATCCACTAGTGGAGCGGCGGGAATCCGAGCAACCACCCCAATCAGCATCCGAATAAGCAACTAAAGAATCTGTAGTAGATTTGCGAAGCCGAATGCCATAGTCAATTGTGCCTTGTAAATACCGTAGGATGCGTTTTAGAAACGCAAAATGCGGATCACGAGGTGCATGCATAAACAAGCAAACTTGCTGGACAGCATAAGAAATGTCTGGACGAGTAAAAGTCAAATATTGTAAGGCACCGGCAAGGCTGCGATAGAGAGTAGGACCAGGAAAAAGGGGACCATCCGAAGCACTCAGTTTTGAGGATAAGTCAACGGGGGTGGTGCATGGTTTGCAAGATGACATAGAGGCACGTGATAAAATGTCTTTTGCATATTGAGATTGGTCCAAAAATAACCCATCCGAGCACTTAGTGACCTTGATGCCCAAAAAATGATGCAATTGACCCAAATCGGTCATGGCGAACTCTCGTGAGAGCATTCGAATAACTTCCTGTAAGAGATCATTAGATGAAGCTGTTAACACAATATCATCAACATATAAAAGTAGATAAGCCGTTTGAGAGCCCCGCGAAAAAGTGAACAAAGAATTGTCACAAACGCTGCTTCGAAAACCCTGTGATAATATAAATGTGGCAAATCTGGTGTACCATGCACGAGGCGCCTGTTTAAGGCCATAAAGAGACTTTTTCAATTTGCAAACAAAATTAGGAAATCGCCTGTCCACAAACCCTGGGGGTTGATGCATAAATATAGTCTCATTCAGATTGCCATGCAAAAAAGCGTTCTTGACATCTAACTGATGAATCGGCCAAGAACGGGAAACAGCAATGGAGAGGACGGTACGTATAGTAGCTGGTTTTACTACCGGACTAAATGTATCCTCGCAGTCGATACCCACAGTTTGTGACTTACCATTAACCACCAGTCGAGCTTTGTAACGTTCAAGTGACCCATCGGACTTAAATTTATGGCGAAAAAGCCACATGCACCTGATGACCGGTCTATCAGACGGTCTTGGGATAAGTTCCCATGTCTCATTTTCCTGTAAAGCACGAAACTCAGCCTGCATGGCAGACATCCAATGAGGGTCGGCAAAGGCTTTGGTGTAAGATGTGGGTACCGGGGAGATCGTTTGGGCCACAAAGGTACGATGGGCTTTGGATCGGGTGGTCATTGGGTGAGTGTTAGTGGGCTGGGGTGGTACAGCTGGTGGTGTATTTGACGGTGGTGGGGGCTGAGAGGTGGTGGGTGTCGTGGGATTAGTTGGGTGTTGGGTAGGAGCGTATGGTGGTGGCTGAGGTGGTTTAGGCCGACGTGTATAGGTGTATTGGAATGGTGAGGTGGAGTGTAAGCGAGTAGGAAGGCTAACGGAAGTGGGTATGGGTGGGCTAAAAGTGAAGCCGGGTGGGAGAGTATCATCAAGGAAAGAGTATTTGGACGTGGGTGTGGGGATGGTGTATGGGAAGGTGTTTTCGTCAAATGTGACGTGGCGGGAGATGGAGACCTTCCCGGTGGTAGGATCAAGGCAACGATATCCACGGAAATCGGAGGGGTAACCGAGAAAAATACACCTCACGGAACGAGGGTGTAATTTATGGGGTTGGGTGGCCGAAGTGTTAGGGTAACAAGCACATCCGAACACGCGTAAATGGTCGTATGTGGGGTGACGTAGATATAAGGCAAAGGTGGGGGTGTAAAAGTTTAAACGTTTGGTAGGAAGTATATTATGTAAATAGGTTGCGGTATGAAGGGCTTCAACCCAAAATAATGGTGGGAGATGAGCATGAATGAGTAAGGAGCGTATGATGTCATTAAGCCGACGAATCATGCGCTCTGCTCGTCCATTTTGGGAAGAGGTTTGAGGGCATGAAAAACGGAATAGAAGACCGTGTTGGTGTGCAAAGTCTTTAAAAGCATGGTTATCGAATTCCCCCCCTAGGTCACACTGAAAGGTTTTAATGTATCGGTTAAACTGGGTGGCTATGAGTCGGTGAAATTTGGTAAATGTGGTGAATGTTTCAGATTTATATTTTAAAGGGTAGACCCAAACAAAGTTTGAAAAATTGTCTATCAATACCATGTAATATTTATAGCCCGTTTTACTAGTAATGGGAGATGTCCACAAATCACAGTGTATCATATCAAAGGGAGCAAACGTAAATGAATTAGATTCATAAAATGGTAAACGTTTACTATTAGCTAGATGACTAGAGTTGCAAAAAGTAGAAAGTTTGTTCGAATTACATGATAAACCAAAATTTCTAGACAAAATATCAAAAACTTGTTTTCCAGGGTGGCCAAGACGGTCATGCCAGGGTAAGGTAGCAGCTGTAAGAGAGCAGGCTTGTGGTGGGAGTGTTGGAGGAGTGACTGGATAAAGATCACCCGTACTATTGTGGCGGGAAAGGAGCCGTCCCGTTTTGAGATCCTTCAAGGAAAAACCAAAAGGATCAAACTCAATGGAAACATTATTATCACGGGTAAAACGGCGGACGGACAATAGGTTTTTGATAATATGGGGGCTATAAAGGAGGTCAGGGAGAATATAGGTACGGTTGTTTATTGGGAGGTAACCAGTGCCAGAGCCCTCAATTGGTAAGTACTGTCCGTTGCCGACTAAAAGTTTAGTGTTAACAGTAAATAAGTCAGGGTGGTGAATCATACCTTGATTGTCAGTGACATGACACTCAGCACCTGTATCCATGTGTGGGGTCGGGTACGTGTAGGTGAGATTGATGTTGTTCATGGCGGCACTTAAATCTGATGGACATAAAGCATTGTAGCCTGTGACAGGAGGGGCAGCCATGTTTGGGTCGTAGGTGGCAGGGGCTGAATAGCCTGTGAAGTTGGCTGATGGTGGCTGTGTAGGTGCATTGGGCCGCCAGTTGGGCTGGGTCGGGTATGGGCAGGGCGGTGTGTTCCACCAAGCCCACTGTGGGTAGTATTGTTGGCCCATGAAATTTTGAAAGGCCCAATTTGAATTATTACCTCTGTATCCCCGGCCGCGAGTTCCTCTGCCACGAGACTGCTGTCCGTTTCGTCCTCGACCACGACCACGGTACTGAGTGCTGGATTGTTGGTACTGATTGTTGCTGTCACGGGGCTGCTGGTACTGATTACTGGGGACAGGAGATTGCGTAGATTGAGAGGTGGCTGGGGTTACGAGAACCGTGGAAGATTGCTGTTGTCGAGCGGCCTGTCTGATGACTTTATCATTCTGCATCGACCTGGCCGTGTCCCAGTCTGCGGCCTGGGAATTAATTAATGAAGCAATGGTATCGAAGTCCTTGGATAGGCCACGAACAAGTTGTAAGACCAGACGGTCTTCAGTTATTGGTTGGTCAACATCAGCGAGCTGATTTGCAAGATCCTTAAGTTGTTTGCAATAATCGTCGATGGAACTGCAGGCGGAAAGCGTGAGGTTAACGAACTGAGTTTCGAGAGCAGCAGCCTTTGCGCGCTTGTTGCTGAGAAAAATCTTTTCCAGTTTCAGCCATGTTTGTCGAGCCGAAGCTTCGGTGTCCAGAATGCGCTGTAATAAATCATCCGAGACGCAACTGTAAATCCATTGCGAGACCAGAGCGTCCAATTCCTTCCAAGCGGGGTATGTGGGGTCGGTGGCGACCGGTGGTTTGGTGTCATCGAGGTGATCAAGGACCCGATAGGCGGTCGCATGAAACTTAAACAACTTAACCCAAGCCGAGTAGGTCACCGTAGTGCCATCAAGTGTTCGGACTTTGGATTGAATATTGTTAACGGAATAAGCAGGATGAAGGGAAGGGCTCGGGTTAGGGTCGGATTTGGTCATGGCTGCCGATCAAGGTTAGGAGATATTGGACAGAATGGAGGGTAGTTGGAGGCGAACAGAAGGGTTATTGGCTAAAGGGTTGTTGGCTAGATATATATATATAATAAAGTATTATATCATCGGTTGGAAGAAAAGAAAAATAGTTGGTGGCTTTTTTTTTTTGGCTGGATATATAATAGAGTATTATATCATCACTGGAAGAAAAGAAAAATAATATTAGTGGCTGGGATGAATGGTTCTCGATGAAGAGGAACCGGAAAATAAAGGCTATGGTAGGAGAAGGAACGGAAAAAAAAAATATTCAGAACCGTAGCTCTGATACCATAAAAGTAGTTTATGGTGAATAATTTTTGATGAACTTTATTGATAATAATAAGCCCTTTATATAGGGAGAGATACAATCATAACCTACTTCTAATAAGGAAACATAATCACCATACAATTACATAAGATCAATACTATCTATACAAAATAATATATCTTCTAAATATATATCGCTAAGAGATATCAACTACGTCACGATACTCCCCACCGGGCCCACCGGTAATATGGGGAAATATCGGGGTGTGACAATACATCTATACTTCATTCACGTGCATGATTTCAAAAACGTCCCACAATTTGAATTACATTCTTGTGACCCCGAAATGGAGACATATCATCGAGTTAGGAGTGATTTCCTTACCTTGACGATTAACTCCGCTCCTTCTTTTCTTAAAACGACCCCACCAACGGGTTTAAGGGTGATTCCCTTACCTAGGTGATTGTTACCAAAATTTTTCCTTCAAAAGGACTTTATTATGCAAACACAATCAGGTTTTATACCTAAATTGTTTACTTGTTCGTCAAAATCCATATCTACGTCAAGATACTCCCCATCGGGCCCACCGGTAATACGTGGAAATATCGGGGTGTGACAGGTTGGTATCAGAGCCAACATTGAGTGAATTAAACACTAGCCTTCTGTGTTTAATCTCAATGACACAGTTTGCACATTCATCGACTTCCGAGTCTAGACAAAGAACTTAGGACTAATCCAAATTTGTTTTATTTTTAATTTTATCATTTATATTTCTTTGTTGTTCTTTAATTGTTTTGAAAGGTTGAACAAGATGCCACCAAGAATGAGAGGGAGAGGAAGAGGCAAGGGGCCACTCGTCGCCCCGAATGATCATGATGCCGGACCTTCGCACCGGCGAACGCCATCTGATTCTCTTAGCCGGAGTCCTCAAGAAAACTGGAGGACCTATATTGAACCCGCAAGGCGCTCAGTTTCGCCGAGTTCCTCCCCTTCTTTCCAAAACTCCTTTGGGCCTCAGTCTGAAAACGAGCCCCATAATTCCCACCATTCTTATATACCTCTCCAGGGCCACAACTCACCCTTCGATGACCCAACGCCCTATTTCCAGAGCCGGTTCAACCCGGCAAACTACATTGAAGAACCAGTGGGTTTTAACCCATTAGGACCTGAAGACCACTTCTCGGGCGACCATGCGATGGACATGGACGAGGACACCGATCCCGCAGAGCCACAGTCCGGAACCCCTACGCACCCCATCGAAATTTCGGATGGGTCACCCTTTCTGGGATCACCTTATAATGGTCCCGATAGCTACGAGGCGAGGTTCAACCAGATCGACTGGGTGTTTACTCCCAGTTACCACAACTCACCGCAGCAGCAGCAGCCACAACAGGATCCCTCCGAGGATTCCCGTTTTGTAGCGGTCACTCCGCCACCACTACCAGTGCAGCAACAGCATCTGGAGCCACCGAGGCGCAGGAGAACAACCACACGGATGTCCGTGCAAGGGGGAGTCCACATCAGCACTCCTCAACCATCTAGTGGCAGTCATTATCCACCACTATACGAAGACCCACAGATGGGTGGGCCTTCGAACCCTATTTCTGAGGTGCAGTCTGCGCCGGTCGCACCACCACCAGTGGGTTATAACAACCCAATTCCTACATATGCCGGTTCAGCGGCGTACATCCCATTTGAGCAGCCGGTCCACACCAACTACAACTACAACTACGCCGAGGCTGACCCATACCTGGTAGCGGCAACAAACTACAATGCCCTTCATCCCGAGGGACCCTTTGGAGTCCCATATCAAGCTGGATATCCACACTATGGGTACCCACCTTATGGGTATCAACAACCGCCACCTCCTCAACCTTCGTTGTTTCAGCAGCCCCCGCAGCCGCCAGTGATATCACCACCGCAGCATCAGGAGATTCTTCAAAGGTTGAGTCAGGTGCAGCAGGAGGTTCGGGAAGGGCGTAGGAAAAACCGAGTAATTTTCAAGGGTCTAGCGAGCTTAATCAAGGGGAAGAGCAAAAAAGATCATTAAATACTTTATTTGTTTGTTTGTATTTTTTTGTTTAATTAGTCCCTGCGTAGACATCTATTTCTGTAACCAGTCCCTGGGAGGACCTGTAATTTCTGTTTTGCCCCTGCATGGGCATGTCTTCCTGTTTAACCCCTGCGTGGGTATGTTATGTTTGTTTAGCCCCTGCGTTGGCAAGTTAGTTCTCTTTAAGTCCCATTTAGGGCAAACCTGTAATTTTTAATTTATGTAGTGGAATGGTTTAATTTAGAATTTCATTTTTGTTAATTATATGCATAAACATAAAATATAAAATAAATGAAAAATAACATTCCTTTTATAAGATCTACCATTATAATAAAATGGCAAAATCTAAAAAAAAAGGACAAGACCTAGCCCATGTGTCATCTTAAGACCAAGCCAAAATGGTAGTTCCTAAATTAGATTCAGATCCTTATTAACATCTCAATTTAGGATTGTTCTGCATTAAATATTAAAAAGAATCTTAAAGGTAAAACTTAGCCACATGTCATTCTAGATATGGCCAAAATGGTAAAACCTATTTAAAAGATTCAAATCCTCGTTAACATCTGTAAAACATGTTAACATTCCTGGCAAAATGTGATTCGATAAAATCGCATAAGTCATCCTTATATTGGATTCTTCCAATTTCTTTTATTATATTAAACATCCATAGGGATGTAATGCCTACGGGCTATATTCATTGTCATATAAGATAAAAGACAGTTGTGGTCTTCGACCCCCTGTTAAGATGTAACAACCCTCGGTAAAACCAACACCCTCAGTATATTTCCGACACCCTATTATATATTAAAATACCCTTATATGTCTTATATTACACCCCATATGTGAAAACCGAGCCCGAAATAGGTTATAACATATAAAATAAATTAAAAACAAGAAATTATAAGTTGAGGCGGGCCGCGTAGACCCACCCCAACATTTTACGCGGGCGGTATCGAGGTGGATACCGGATTCCTTTGAGTTTCTTTAGTTAATACGGGCCACGTGAGACCCCGTTTAAACTGACGCGGGCCGCGAGAGACCTACAACGCGGAGACACCAGATGCTGACACGTGTCGACATCGTGTCAAGCCTAGTGGTGATCCGGACAAGCTATGCGTTGACCCTCGGTTTGACGCGGGCCGCGTAAGGCTTCGCCTTACCTTACGCGGGCTGCCTGGGAACCAGATTTCAGCACTATATATAAAACGTATCAGTTTTCGTTTTCCGTCGCTCATTCTCAATTCTCAAATCACAATTTCTGTAGAAGAGGCATTATAGTCAGGTATTATACCCCTAATTAGCGAGGTTCTGCTCCGTTGTAAGTATTATAACCCTAGTTTTGTAATAGTTACGCTGCCCGATTGATTTAGGGTTCCGTAACAACTGTCGTGGTTCTGCCCGACGTAGTTGTTGGAATGCCGTCACGGGGAGGGTATCATTAATAATTTCAAAGGGTTATGATACTAATCAATGTACATTTGGATAAATTATAGATTATATCCAGGAAACCCTTACGAGAAGCCTAAGATAGCAATGTGAGTTTATCCTCTTTTTGTTAACCTTTTTGGAATGTTTTACAAAACCTTAATTATTTACAATGTGATTAAGCGGTGATTGAGTCTTTGTAGTTCTTCAATTACTGTCGGTATTATGGGGTTTTGTAGACAAAATTTATTACTACGAGTAGTAGTAAGTCAGGAATGACAGTACATTACCATTGGACAACGAGTTAGCCAATGGGTAATTTGACCATAGCCATAAATCCGGTCGAGTGGCAAATACTGAATGAGTAATTGTGTATAAATAAACAATGTGATCGCTCCCAATACTGTTTTAATTGATAAAATATTTCTTGATTAAACTGGGATTCACTCACCAGTATTTCCGACTGACAAATGTTTTTAAAACGCGTTACAGGTAACACAATGTGAATAGCCAATTAATGAAAGCCAGCTGGAGAGCACTGAAGGCTTGGGAAAAATGTGGCTATAAAAGTTACCTAATAAACGATGTTTTAACTTCAATAAAATAGGGTTTGTCCCTATAAATGTACTGTAATAAGAAACTTGGGTTTTGCCCATGTGTTTATTAATATCAATTATGGTGGTTTTACTCTGATAAACATTTCCTAACTACGGTCCTGATGTAAATTCCGCTGCAAGATTTAATAACCTGATACCACCAAACTCTGGGCTCGCGTCCGCCCGTTCCCGGGAATCAGGGATCGGGGGTTGCGACAGAAGGTGGTATCAGAGCCTAGCCACTGGTCTGAGCCAAAGAAGTGTTCTGCTGACACTTAAATTCTATATTTTGTGTTAGGAAATAAATTTTGGAAATACGTGCATAACTGTATTTATTTGTTATGTGTTATTTGACTATTTGTTAGTTTACAGTATGATTGATCAAGGACCCTCAGATATGAGTCGTCAGTTATCTGATTCATCTAGGAGTGAAGGTACTTCTTCACAGTCTGCCTTTTCTGGGTATTTTGCTGACCAGGAAGAAGGAGTGTTTGCTTTTAAAGCTCAGTCAGAAGAGCCATTCCCTCATAAGAAACGAGGATGGTTCAGTAAGGAAGCTTTTGCTCGTAGGAAGAGGATGCGAAAATTGCAGCAGCAAAGAGTTTTAGCAGCTGCTAAGCGTAAAACAGATACCTATACTCAAGACATGCTTAATAGAAGCCTAGCTAATTTCCATATCCTAGCTACAACTGCTGCTGACCCAAGTCTGGAACAACTAGTAGCCCCACAACCACAAAACCCAGATCAACCCATGGAGATAGAAAACCAGGAAAACCAAGTGGAGATGCATGACTTTAACCCAGAAGAAATTCCTAGGATACCTGCACCAAAACCCCTAGACCCAAATTACGACCCCTGGTGGGATGACAATAGGGACTTTGTGCAACATTACCCTATCCAGGAATACCCACCCATACAGAACATAGAAGCCTACCCAGGTATGGACCCTTTAGATCCCTATTACCATGATGAATATATTAGGGAGATCTTAGAAGATCCTTACCGATTTCAGGCACTATCACCCCCATATCAGGAACCCGCACCCCAGATTCCAAACCCAGTCCGAGAACCTGCACCCCCAATGAGTGCAGAAAACGTTCAAGAACTTAGGACTTTTGGGGAGGAAATTTTAGAAAGCAGTGAGAGAATGCGTCTGGTGGGAGAGCGTCTCGTATGGAAATACGATGAGCGCAATATGGATTTTTGGATAAATCCATATTCTTGATCTGATGGCAGGAGATGGTAGTAGTAATAATAATATAATATAATAAAAATAAAATAAAATATGTGTGTACAGATGCATATTACTATTAGTGTAATTTTCTTTCTGTTGGTATTGTAATCTTTATTTCTGTACTAGTGTGTAATAGACGCATAGTATATGAAAATAGAGTACAAGTTGCAATGATCGACGTTTTTGGCTAGAATACGTATCATATGATTAACTATATTAAGATATTATTTGTGATATTAATATGGGGTAATTGTTTAAAATTCAGATGGCCGACGAAGGAAATCAAGGAAATCTGAATAATGATAACCAGAGTAACATTAACGTGGTTAATGAGAATCCAAGCATCAATAACAATAACAATGGAAACCAAGTGGATAATAGTGCTATCCAACACATAGTAGCACAGGGAATTATAGATGCAATGCCATTTATTCTTCAAACTGTTAAGGATGCTGATAATAAAAGTAAGCATAGCAGTAAGCGACCAAGTGAACCAGAAAACAGCGTGAACAATGGACCTGTAATTCAAATGCCCATTCCCAAAAGAAGAAGAACCATGCCTTATGGTTGTTCTTATAAGGAATTTTGGTCATGTAAACCAATGGAATTCTCGGGCAACGAAGGGGCAATTGTAACCCTACGCTGGATAGAAAAGACTGAGGAAGTCTTAAGGATAAGTAAGTGTGCTGAAGAAGACAAAATACTATTTGCTTCAAATCTGTTTAAGGATGCAGCACTAGAATGGTGGAACACTATCCTTCAATCAAGAGGAAGTGATAAAACCTACAATATGGAATGGGAAGAATTTAAGGATAAGGTAGAAAGGAAATTCTGCCCTCCTATTGAAAAGGAACAGATAGTAAACAAATTCCTTAACCTTAGGATGACTGGTGTGAATAGTAAGGGATACACTAAAATATTCTTTGAATATGCCAGAATAGTGCCAACTCTTGCTTCACCAGAACCAGTGTTAATCTCCCGTTATATTTGGGGATTAATTGGGGAGATAAGACATGTAGTCAAGGCAGCTAGACCTCAAACCATAGAAGAAGCTGTAGAATTAGCCAATACCTTAACATATGAGTTAGTCCGTACCCGAGAAGAGGATCAAAGGAGGAACCTAACCCAGAAGTTGACATAAGAATTTCGTTCTAGAAATTCTAACTGTGGGAAAAATATAGGTTCTACCTCTGCACCATACTGTAGGTATTGCAAAAGAAAGCATTCAGGAAGATGCTCCATATACTGTAACTTTTGCAAAATATCGGGACACAAGGAAGAAAACTGCAGGAAGAAAGCTAACAGGAAGGTATGTTACAATTGCGGAGAACAAGGTCATATCAAGCTAAATTGTCCAAAATTAGCTCCAGCTCCAGACAACAAGAATACTAAAAGTGCTAGAGCATTTGTTCTGACTACAAAAGAAGCCAAAATAATTCCAGATGTCATAGCTGGTACGTTTTTAGTTAATGATATTTTTACTAAAGTATTATTTGACTCTGGTGCAAACCAAAGTTTTATTAATACATCGTTTTGCAAATTTCTAAATCAGTCATTAACTAAACTACCACAAGAATGCTTAGTAGAGACAGCCAATGGAGAAACCGTTAGAATTTCTGAAATCTTGCAGGGAGCAAGCATAAAAATTTTAAATCAGAAATTTATTGCAAATCTTTATCCAATGAATCTGGCAAGATTCGATGTTGTTTTAGGAATGGATTGGTTAATAGCCAATAAAACCAGTATTTTATGTGATTAAAAGTCAATTCAAGTAAATTCACTAAAAGGTAAAACGATCACAATTAAAGGAGATAAACTCTCTAGGTCAACTAAATTCATCTCTGTGATGAAAACTGCAAGTTGTATGAGAAAAGGTTCTATAGTGTATTTGATTTCCATAATCACTAACACTAAAGGAAAGGATTTAAAAGATATTCCAGTAGTATCTCAGTTTTCAGATGTATTTCCAGAAGAATTGCCAGGGCAACCTCCGGATAGAGAAGTTGAATTCAGAATCCATTTAATACCAGGAACATCACCGATTGCCAAAGCACCTAATCGGTTGGCACCTGCAGAAATGCAAGAATTGAATAAACAATTAGATGAATTGTTAGAGAAAGGATTCATACAACCGAGTTCGTCGCCATGGGGAGTGCCGATACTATTTGTTAAAAAGAAGGACGAATCAATGCGTATGTGTATTGACTACCGTGAATTGAACAAAGTCACGATTAAGAATCGGTACCCATTACTGAGAATCGATGACCTGTTTGATCAACTGCAAGGAGCTCGATTTTTCTCTAAAATCGATTTAAGGTCAGGATATCATCAATTAAAAGTACAGGAAGAGGACATTCCTAAAACCGCATTTAGAACAGGTATGGTCATTATGAATTTACTGTCATGCCATTTGGTTTAACCAATGCCCCAGCTGCATTTATGGACATGATGAACCGAATATGTAAGCCATATTTGGATAAATTCATAATTGTTTTCATAGATGATATTCTAATTGTCACACCCCGACCACGTAAAAACAACAAAACGTGGCGGAAACGTCGGGGAGTGTTGTAACAGAATCATTGTTTCATAACACATGGAAAATTGAAATTTCGTTTTATTGATTTCGAGAGTTACAATGTCTTAACAGACAAGAAATATAACATAATTAACTAGTCTTGCATCTTTTATTGTTGCTAAAGTCCAAGTCTGCCTAGGTGTATCTTGATAAATCCTACGCATCATATCCTGAAACACATGTGAAAATAGGTACGTCAGCATAAAAAAATGCCTGTGAGATACATAGGTTTTGTGACAATAGGATTCATGACTTGAGTTTAAAGAAATAAAAGTTAGTCATGAACCTTGTAAATTGTTTTGTTAACCAAAGTCTTGTGAAAAATATATAGTTTGTGTAAAATGTATAAGTTCAAACTGAATGATCTAAATAACGCTATGGCATGTAGTACAATACAAGCACTTATATATAGGAAGTACCCGTGGCGTGTCCACCATACTTGTGCCATACTACACACATCTCGTTACTTAAGTCACTTAAACAAACCACCAATGTATAAAGTCCATGTTTAAACCAATTATCAAAAAGTCCTTGTATAAACCATGTCAAATGTTAAAAGTCCAAATGTAGCCAAGTAATGTATAACAAATGTCATGTATGATAAGTAAAGTGTAGTTACATAAACCAAATGTAAAAATGTACAAAACAAGGTATTTTGAATGTATCAAAAAGTTATGTTTTGCAAAGTAAATGCATGCTTTATTGGTACAAACATTTATGTGGTAAGTTAACGCATACATTCAAGCCTTGTGACTGTCGGATAACCCTTTTAGTCAAGGTTATCAAATTGTTTTCGGATTCAGTCATTCCATCCATCCAAACAAACCTAGGATTTTAGGAATGGGATTTGTCAAGTCCTATGGTACCATTACTTACTACCGAGCGGCGTAGCTAATGTTAATGAACGTATATATGTTTCGTTTGTACAAACCAAATGTTATACCGATTGTAAACATGTTAAATGTAAACAATGTACTAAGTGTGCTAAGTCAACATACATAGCAGAAATGTAATGTAAATCATGTACTGTATGTGTACTAATAAACATAGCAAATATGTGAAAAACAGGAAAGCATGAAAGTAAATAAGCACATGTGTTTCACCCCAAAACAGTTTGAAAACAGTAAAAAAGGGGTCTATGTACTCACCTTGATTTCGGGTAAGTCCAAACAAGTATGCAAAGTGTGATAGTTTTGGCGGGAACAAGGTTTTTCCACGTTACTCTAATGGTTTGAACATGCACAAAATATTGCAATTGGTATCAACAGATATTGTTAATTGTAAACTGGAAACTAAGTCCATGGTGTTTGGTATGGTTTGACAAAAACGGTAACTATGGGTTTAAACAACTTAATTGGGGATCTTGGTAAATAAGTAGGATTCAAATAGATTATTTATGAGAAATATACCTTCTTAAAACAATCAACTATAATGTTAAAGTGGAATACATGATAATTATCTAACAATTATCTAAATAATTAATTTAAATCAGAATAATTAAAAATAATATTTTTAATTATGAACCTGGAATATCACTGATTTAAGATAATTATTTGGCCCTTGAAATCATTTTATATAAATAAAATGAATTAAAATGGTTAAAATATCAGTATTTAAGTTAATCAGATTAATTATTTAAAAATAATCTGAAAATGCCAAAATAGTTTGAGACTTTTAATAAACTCAGAAACATGTGTATTTTGTTATGAAAATATTTTTGAGTAGAATTTATATAAATATATAATTAAAACTGTTAAGTTTAATTAAATAATTTTAACTGATTTAATTGTGTAAAATCATCTGTAAATAATCAAACAGTAACCTAATTTATATAAACTCAGAAACATGCATGTAGTATCATAAAAATAACTTCGGATGGAAATTATATAGTTATTTAATTTAAATATATTAAATTAAACTACACTTTTAAAGTGTAAATACTGTTTATTTCATAAAAATATCAAAATTATATGAAATATTAGTGACAAAATTATTTCAGTAAAGTTTACCACTCAAAATAATTATCATGAAAATTTCAGAAACTAACTCATTATAATCGATTTATTATAAATTTTGAAAGATTAATAATGTTTTAATATATAAAAATTAGTTTTATAAATATTTTGAGTAGTATCATATTTTTAATAAATGTATCAGTGTTTAAAGTGTTTATGCTAAAATTTTCAGACTTTAATTAGTTATAACCGATTTATTATGAATTAAATGAATAAAACTGTTAAATAAAATAAATAACTAAAAATATAAAAGATGAAAACTGTTCATCTTCTTCCCTAATTTGGTCAACAGAAGTCAAACCCGTTAATTAACCTATCAAACCATGTTCATAAACAAATTAAAATTACAGGGACGATGAGTGGGTGAAAAACTTTTAAAACAATTTTTTAAAAACTTATATTTTATTTATAAAACAAGGTTCAAAAATGACAATTTAGTCCCCGGACTTATGTTTTGCAAAATAGTGCCGGTTTTAAAATACGGATTAAATATCAAACATTTTAAACAAGTTTCAGGAAATGACAAAAGGAGTCCTTTAACTTATACTTCCACAAAATGACATGATAGGCCCTTGTAATTAATATTGTCTTGTTTATGAGTATGAAACTAGAACAAATTGAAATTATTCACGCGTTTGGGTCGGCAAAACATGTAGCAACAATAGAACTAAACATGTATCAAACAAATTGCATCTCAAAATATGATATGTGTATCAAACAAGTACATATTTGAAAATCAAGGTTGTTACACTAATTTATTCTAAGAATAAAGAAGATCATGCAAAGCATTTGCACGCACTTTTAAGTTTATTAAGAAAGGAAAAGATTTATGCTAAATTCTCTAAGTGCGAATTTTGGTTAGAACAGATACAATTCCTTGGACATTTAGTTAACCATGAAGGAATTCATGTAGATCCAACAAAGATCAAAGCGATTACTAAATGGAAAACCCCTGAGTCACCAACTGAGGTTAGAAGTTTCTTAGGATTGGCCGGTTATTATAGAAGATTTATTCGAGATTTCTCTAGAATAGCCATTCCCTTAACTAAGTTAACCTGTAAATCTGTTAAGTTTGAATGGGGAGTAAAACAGGAAGAAGCCTTTAGAATTCTTAAGCTTACCAGAAGGAACTGAAGACTTTGTAGTCTATTGTGATGCTTCTAAATTAGGTTATGGATGTGTATTAATGCAACGCCAAAAGGTTATAGCTTACGCATCTAGACAACTTAAGAGTCATGAAGAGAATTATTCAACCCATGATTTAGAATTAGGAGCTATAATTTTTGCTCTTAAGATTTGGAGACATTACCTTTACGGAAGTAAGTTTACCATATTCACATATCATAAGAGTTTAAGGTATGTTTTTGGACAGAAAGAGTTGAATATGAGACAAAGACGTTGGATGGAATTTCTTAGTGATTATGATTGTGATATCCAGTATCATGAAGGAAAAGCAAATGTAGTGGCAGATGCTTTAAGCCGAAAGTATCATGAGAAGCCAAGAAGGGTACGTTCTCTTAAATTAAATCTGCAAGTAGATTTAAATGATCAGATAAGAGAAGCACAAGAATCAGTAATCAAGGAGGATTCTGAAAAATTAAAAGGTATGTTAAAAGAATTGGAACAAGGAATAGATGGAATTTGGAGATTTCATAAAAAGAGAATATGGATACCTAAATTAGGAAACCTACGTCATCGTATACTAGAAGAAGCTCATAAGTCTAAATATACGATGCATCCAGGAAGTGATAAAATGTACCAGGATTTAAGGAAAAATTTCTGGTGGATAGGAATGAAAAAGGACATAGCAACCTATGTTTCTAAATGTTTAACTTGTTTACAAGTCAAAGCTGAACACCAGAAACCCTCAGGTTTGTTACAGCAATTAGAAATGCCAGTTTGGAAATGGGAAATTATAACAATGGAATTTGTTACTAAATTACCCAGAAAGGAAATGATACAATCTGGGTGATTGTAGATAGACTAACCAAGTCAGCTCATTTTCTACCAATGAAGGAAACAATTAGTATGGAACAATTATATAAGTTGTATGTAAATGAAATTGTTTCTTTACATGGTATTCCTTTATCAATTGTTTCTGATAGGGATAGTCGATTTACCTCTCATTTTTGGTCAAGTTTCCAAAAGGCAATGGGAACCAAATTAAAGCTAACTACGGCTTATCATCCACAAACGGATGGACAAAGTGAAAGGACAATTCAGACAATTGAGGACATGCTTAGAGCTTGTGTAATTCATTTCAGAGGTAATTGGGACGATCACTTACCTTTAATAGATTTTTCTTATAATAACAGTTATCACACAAGTATCAATGCTGCACCATTCGAAGCACTTTATGGACGAAAGTGCCGAACCCCAGTCTGTTGGGCAGAAATTGGGGAAAAACAACTATCTGGACCTGAGATAGTACAAGAAACAACCGACAAGATCATTCAAGTCAAGGAACGGCTGAAAGCAGCACGTGATCGACAGAAGAGCTATGCTAATAACCGACGCAAACCATTGGAATTTCAAGTAGGAGATAAAGTATTGTTGAAAGTCTCTCCTTGGAAAGGAGTAGTAAGATTCATCAAACGAGGAAAGCTAAGTCCTAGGTATGTTGGACCTTTTGAGATTATTAGAAGAATAGGACATGTAGCCTATCAGCTACAACTGCCAGAGGAAATGGCAGGAATACATAATGTGTTTCGTGTATCTAATCTCAAGAAGTGTTTAGCTGATTAATCCCTGATGGTACCTCTTAAGGATATAGAGGTAAATGAACAACTTAAGTTTGTAGAAAGGTCTCTACAGATTGAAGACAGGAAAGTTAAGAATCTCAAGCATAAGAGACTAGTTCTAGTCAAAGTGAAGTGGGACTCCAAAAGAGGACCAGAGTACACCTGGGAACTCGAGTCAGAAATGCAAAAGAAATATCCGCACTTATTTCAGTAGATCTCGAGGACGAGCTCTAAAACAAGGTGGGGAGAATGTAACAACCCTCGGTAAAACCAAAACCCTCAGTATATTTCTGACACCCTATTATATATTAAAATACCCTTATATGTCTTATATTACACCCCGTATGTGAAAACCGATCCCGAAATAGGTTATAACATATAAAATAAATTAAAAACAAAAAATTATAAGTTGAGGCGGGCCGCGTAGACCCACCCCAACATTTTACGCGGGCGGTATCGAGGTGGATACCGGATTTCTTTGAGTTTCTTTAGTTCATACGGGCCGCGTAAGACCCCGTTTAAACTGACGCGGGCCGCGAGAGACCTACAACGCGGAGACACCAGATGCTGACACGTATCGACATCATGTCAAGCCTAGTGGTGATCCGGACAAGCTATGCGTTGACCCTCGGTTTGACGCGGGCCGCGTAAGGCTTCGCCTTACCTTACGCGGGCCGCCTGGGAACCAGATTTCAGCACTATATATAGAACGCATCAGTTTTCGTTTTCCGTCGCTCATTCTCAATTCTCAAATCATAATTTCTGTAGAAGAGGCATTATAGTCAGGTATTATACCCCTAATTAGCGAGGTTCTGCTCCGTTGTAAGTATTATAACCCTAGTTTCGTAACAGTTACGCTGCCCGATTGATTTAGGGTTCCGTAACAACTGTCGTGGTTCTGCCCGACGTAGTTGTTGGAATGCCGTCTCGGGGAGGGTATCATTATTAATTTCAAAGGGTTATGATACTAATCAATGTACATTTGGATAAATTATAGATTATATCCAGGAAACCCTTACGAGAAGTCTAAGATAGCAATGTGAGTTTATCCTCTTTTTGTTAACCTTTTTGGAATGTTTTACAAAACCTTAATTATTTACAATGTGATTAAGCGGTGATTGAGTCTTTGTAGTTCTTCAATTACTGCCGGTATTATGGGGTTTTGTATACAAAATTTATTACTACGAGTAGTAGTAAGTCAGGAATGACAGTACATTACCATTGGACAACGAGTTAGCCAATGGGTAATTTGACCATAGCCATAGATCCGGTCGAGTGGCAAATACTGAATGAGTAATTGTGTAGAAATAAACAATGTGATCACTCTCAATACTGTTTTAATTGATAAAATATTTCTTGATTAAACTGGGATTCACTCACCATTATTTCCGACTGACAAATGTTTTTAAAACGCGTTACAGGTAACACAATGTGAACAGCCAATTAATGAAAGCCAGCTGGAGAGCACTGAAGGCTTGGGAAAAATGTGGCTATAAAAGTTACCTAGTAAACGATGTTTTAAATTCAATAAAATAGGGTTTGTCCCTATAAATGTACTGTAATAAGAAACTTGGGTTTTGCCCATGTGTTTATTAATATCAATTATGGTGGTTTTACTCTGATAAACATTTCCTAACTACGGTCCTGATGTAAATTCTGCTGCAAGATTTAATAACCTGATACCACCAAACTCTGGGCCCGCGTCCGCCCGTTCCCGGGAATCCGGGATCGGGGGTTGCGACATAAGAAGAGGTAATAAATTATAATTAAAACCTCAATACATTGATCCTATAAGATCATGATTAAAAATTTAAAACCGTCCATGTGACTAGGCCTTTTTGCCATTAATATATTTTAATTATAATTAAGGATTATTATAATGAAAAATGCTTAATATATATATGCCTAACAAATTAATCGAAATGGTTTCTTAAATACCATGATTAATAAATCAGCTAGAGTGATAAAACTATTATAGACCTCTGAGTAAATTAAAATCATTTATCTTATGTAGCAATCAAGCTACATGGCTGGGTCTGATGAAGTCAACAGCCACCCCAGAGATAATCATGACACTTCCAGAGTCAACATAGCAGGAGCAGAATTACAGGCATTGATAGATAATGCTATTACGCGAGCTCTGGATAGACAGTTCAAAGAATCCAGTGGTACCCAGGTCGGGACTCAGTCAGTACCACACTCTAAACCACCCTCTAGAACTCATACCGCTCACAAAAATGATTCTCATCACTCATCAAATCAGAGGAGTGTTCCATCTAAGAGAGTTGTGTTAAATCAAGAACCACGTGCTAAAGGTTGCACCTATAAATACTTTGTCTCCTGCAAACCCAGGGATTTCACCGGGGAGAAAGGAGCAGTTGATTGCATGTCATGGTTAGACGAGATGGAAACTGTGGTAGATATCAGTGGTTGCGCTGATAAGGATGTAGTAAAGTTTATATCTCAGTCATTCAAAGGCGAGGCACTAGCGTGGTGGAGGTCTTTGATTCAGGCCACTGGGAAGATCCCATTGTACAATCTGTCTTGGAATCAGTTTGTGACGTTGATTAAGGAAAACTGCTGCCCTCAGCATGAGGTTGAAAAGATTGAAGCTGATTTCTTGTCATTGGCTATGAAAAACTTAGATTGTCAAGCCTACCTTACGAGCTTTAACACTATGTCAAGACTGGTTCCGTATCTGGTGACTCCGGAACCCAAGAGGATAGCTCATTTCATTGGGGGTTTGGCCCCAGAAATCAAGGCCAGTGTGAAGGCCTCCAGACCAGCTACTTTTAGGTCTGCAGCTGATATATCATTGTCTCTTACTTTGGACGCGGTCAGGCAAAGATCACTCAGAAACACCGATGCTGAGAAGAGAAAGCGTGAGGATGACAACTCACGATGGTCAGACAAGAAGCATAAGGGAAACAATGACCACAAAAAGAGTTCTGGAACTAAGAAGGATGGTTAACAGTCGGGTGATAAGCCCAAGTGTAAAATCTGTAAGAAGCACCATTTCGGGAGGTGCAGATATGAATCAAAATCCCAGTCACAGCCGAGAGCTTGTGGGATTTGTAAATCTTCTTAGCACAAGACATTAGACTGTAAGAAAATCAAGGATGCGACGTGTTATAACTGCAATGAAAAAGGGCATATCAAGTCCAACTGCCCAAAGTTTGCAAAGAAGGCTGAAGATGGGAAAAAGACCAATGCTAGGGTCTTCCAGATGAACGCGCAGGAGGCAATCCAAAACAACAATGTGATAACAGGTACCTTCCTTATAAATGATGTTTATGCAAGGGTGTTATTTGATTCTGGAGCAGATAAGTCATTTGTTGATGATAAGTTTTGTAAGTTGTTAAATCTACCTGTTAGAACCCTAAGCATAAAATATGAGGTTGAATTAGCCGATGGCACCATAGAAACCGCATCAACTGTATTAGATGGATGTTTCATATCCATTAGGAACCACTCTTTTCCTTTGTCCTTACTTCCTTTGAAATTAGCCGGTTTCGACATAGTAATAGACATGGATTGGTTATCCCATAACCAAGCTTAGATTGTGTGTGACAAGAAGCAAGTAGTGATCAAGACTCCTTATGGTGAGCCACTTACCATACAGGGAGATACTCAGTATGGATTGCCTAAGCAAGTGTCTATGCTTAAGGCATCAAGGTGTATGAAGAAGGGTTGTGTCATCTACATGGCACAAGTGACTATTGATGAGCCGAAGCCTAAGATGGAAGACATCCCCGTCCTTTCTAATTATCCCGAAGTATTCCCTGAAGAACTACCTGGTTTGCCACCAGATAGGCAAGTAGAATTCAGAATTGACATTATTCCAGGAGCAGCACCTGTTGCAAGGGCACCTTATAGGTTGGCACCAACAGAGATGAAAGAGTTGAGGACTCAGTTAGATGATTTGTTGGCAAAAGGTTTTATACGTCCTAATTCGTCTCCTTGGGGAGTACCAATCCTATTTGTAAAGAAGAAGGATGGATCGATGCGTCTATGCATCGATTATCGCGAGCTCAACAAGGTTACTATCAAGAATAGATATCCATTGCCCAGGATCGACGATTTGTTCAATCAACTTCAAGGGGCGAGGTATTTCTCCAAGATCGATTTAAGATCAGGCTACCACCAGTTGAAGGTTAGAGATGAAGATGTGCACAAAACTGCATTTAGGACTCGTTATGGTCATTATGAGTTCCTAGTGATGCCTTTTGGGCTCACTAATGCACCAGCAGCATTCATGGACCTCATGAATCGCATTTGCAAACCCTACTTAGACAAGTTTGTCATTGTCTTCATTGATGACATTCTTATTTATTCGAAAAATCAGACCGATCATGAGAAGCATCTTCGTTGTATTCTTTCACTGCTTCAACAAGAGAAACTCTGTGCCAAGTTTTCGAAATGTGAATTTTGGCTTTGTGAAGTCCAGTTTCTTGGACACGTGGTTAGTGAGCATGGTATCCCAGTGGATCCCGCTAAGGTTGAAGCTGTCATGAATTGGCAAGAGCCAAAGATGCCCACGGAAATTCGTAGCTTTCTGGGTTTGGCAGGATACTATAGGCGATTTATTGAAAACTTCTCGAGGATTGCTGCACCTCTAACCTCACTAACCCGCAAGAATATCAAGTTTGATTGGGGTTTTAAGCAGCAAGAGTCTTTTGACATTCTTAAGCAGAAGTTGAGCAATGCACCTGTGTTGACATTGCCTGATGTGATAGAAGAATTTGTGGTTTACTGCGACGCATCACACACTGGTATGGGATGTGTGATCATGCATAAAGGCAATGTTATTTCCTACGCTTCTCGACAGTTGAAGGTGCACGAGAAGAATTACACCACCCATGATTTGGAGTTGGGTGCCGTTGTGTTTGAACTAAAACTTTGGAGGCATTATCTATATGGTACCAAGTGTGTGATTTATTCTGATCACAAGAGCCTTCAACATCTGTTTAATCAGAAGGATCTGAACATGAGGCAACGACGATGGATGGAGACACTGAATGATTATGATTGTGAAATCCGATACCATCCAGGAAAGGCAAATGTAGTCGCAGATGCCTTAAGTAGGAAGGAAAGGGTTAAACCCATAAGAATCAATGCCAAGAGCATGGAATTAAAGAACAGTTTAAATGAAAGATTGTTAGCCGCGCAAAAGGAAGCTGTATTAGAAGCTAACTATCCTGACGAGAAGTTGGGAGTAACTGCTGAGCAGTTATCTTATGGCAAGGATGGAATCCTAAGATTAAATGGACGAATATGGGTTCCAATTTATGGAGGACTACGGGATGTTATCCTCCAAGAAGCCCACAATTCTAAGTATTCCATTCATCCTAGAAGTGACAAGATGTACCAGGATTTGAAGGCAAATTATTGGTGGATAGGCTTAAAGAAGTCTATAGCTACCTATGTTGCCAAATTTTTGACATGCGCGCAAGTTAAAGCTGAACACCAAAAGCCATCAGGTTTGCTACAACAGCCTGAACTTCCCACCTGGAAGTGGGAAATGGTGACAATGGATTTTATCACCAAGTTACCAAAGACAAAGAAAGGGAATGATACTATTTGGGTGATAGTGGATAGACTGACTAAGTCAGCTCACTTCCTACCTATTAAGGAAACACACAGCTCAGATAAGTTAGCTCAGCTGTACGTGGATGAGATTGTATCTCTCCACGGGGTGCCAATATCTATCATTTCTGATAGGGATACAAGGTATACCTCGCATTTCTGGAAAAGCTTTTAGCAATCCCTAGGCACTCGATTGAATTTTAGCACTACATATCATCCTCAGACGGATGGTCAGAGTGAACGTACTATACAGACACTCGAGGATATGCTACGAGCTTGTGTTATTGACTTTGGAGGAAGCTGGGATGATCATCTTCCATTAATCGAATTTTCATATAATAATAATTATCATTCCAGTATCCAAGCTGCACATTTTGAAGCTTTGTATGGAAGAAAGTGCAGAACGCCAGTTTGTTGGGAAGAAGTTGGAGATGTCCAACTAACAGGACCCGATATAGTCCTGGAGACGACCGATAAGATTGTACAGATACGAGATCGTCTCAAAGCTGCCAAGGATAGACAGAAAAGCTACGCAGATTTAAGGCGTAAACCTCTAAAGTTCGAGGTAGGTGACAAGGTTCTTCTTAAAGTGTCACCCTGGAAGGGAGTGATGCGATTTGGTAAGAAAGGTAAGTTAAGCCCAAGATATATAGGACCATTCGAGATCATCGAATGTGTCGGAACAGTAGCTTATAAGTTAAATTTACCTGAAGAGCTCAGTGGTATTCATAATGTATTCCACATCTGCAAACTGAAGAAATGTCTAGCTGATGAATCATTAGTCATACCGCATACGGATGTGCACATATATGAGAGCCTGAAGTTTGTTGAGAAACCTTTGTCGATTGAGGATCGACAGGTCAAGAAACTTTGAAGGAAGCATGTACCGATTATAAAGGTTAAATGGGATGCCCGTAGAGGTCCCGAGTACACGTGGGAGGTAGAGTCCACAATGAAAGAAAAGTACCCTCATTTATTTCAGTAAATCTCGAGGTCGAGATTTCTTATAAGGGGGTGAGGATGTAACACCTCGTAAATTTATGTCCAATAATATATCTACACGTGGCATGAGCTTTAAATGTGTAAAGAATTACTTTAAAGGGATTAAAGTTGACAAACAAAGAAAGTATGTGAATAAAAGGATTCAAAATGTCAACACCGGATAAATATACTTTACAATAACCCTACACGATGTTTATACCCTTAAACGAATGAATTATGGATTATACGAAGCTAATTGTGGAAGAAAGTGAGAGATTACAAACTACAGGGGTTAAATGTGTCAACATGTTTAAAGTATACCTCTGAGTGACCTTTTAGTGAACCCAAAGCTTTGTAACGATTAATTATGCTCACAAGAATACAGGGGTTAAATGTGTCAACATGTTTAAAGTATACCTCTGAGTGACCTTTTAGTGAACCCAAAGCTTTGTAACGATTAATTATGCTCACAAGAATAAGTGATAAAAATTTCACAAGGTTTTGATAAAGTATGAGAAAGTTATGATAACATTCGTATGCGAGGGGTTAAAAGCACCAACGTTGAAATTTATGACTTTTCGGGTGATCAAAAAGTTAACCAAGGACTTAACAAAGTTTGGTTATGTCTTGGAGCCCTTAAAAGTCAAGTTAGATGGTTGAAAATGCAAGAAATGAAGTTGAAACCACGTTTATAAGGACCAGGGACCTAAAGTGCAATTTCTAAAACATTTTTGACCTGACCCGGGACTAATACCGGCCGCGTAAGATCCTTCAGGATCCTTACGCGGGCCGCGTGACCCCCTGCAGCGACAAAAAAAACCTGCAGATGCCTGTTTTCAGCAGGTTAACCGACTTTGAATGCTTGTTTTACATACCAGGGGCTGCCCCAATGGTATTCCATGCACTAGGGACACTTGTATTGATCATGGATCATGCATAGACTTATTTGGAGTGATCTTGTTGCATCAAATTTCATATATAAGCACCCTCTTTGTTGCAACATTTCACACACTCACTTGAAACTTCATTTCTGGAGATACCTGGAGCTCAAGTACACTTCCTTGGGATTCTTAGTCGTGCATAGGACCTTAGTAAGTGTCCTTAACTTTCCTTAATTCAGTTTTGCTTAGTTAATTAGCTTAAAGTCAAACTGTCGTAATTAAGGTTTGACTTCGTGATTATTCAAAATTTGTCCAGTCAAAGCTCAAATTGAAAGTACCTATGAGTTGGTAATTATGTGGGTAATAAACCCTTAAAAGGGCACTCTCTGATTCCCACTCTAACTAGGTCAATTGTCGGGTCAAAGTTAATCTTAAAAAGTCAACAGAAAGCTTATTTTTAAATAAACGCATAATTGACAAAATAGAACCCATGCAACCTGTTTTGTCACTAATATAACTTGGTAATTAATGTAAGAACATGTCTAAACATGTTCAACCCGTCAATTTTCAGTTTAGGCTCGGTTCGGAACCGAAAGTCGCATAATTTGACTTTTGCTTTGACTTTCAGTTCTGACCCAATGTAGCATGTTTTAGAAATGCCTTAGAGCTTTATTTGGACCAGGTTACATGTTAGTATAACCCTCTGTGATTATACAACTTGGTTCATTAGTTATCCGATTCATATGCATGTTTCCGTTATATGCCTAAAGGTTGACTATTATGCCCTTTTGACCTTAGAACAAGAATTTTGAAAATATGAGAGGACAATAATCTTTATTACTGATTTATAAACATGTCCCTAAATTTTCACATCAGTTAGAGCTCTAGATTAAGAGTTATGCTCAATAGCGTAATTAGAAAGCTTTTATTAATTAAACGGCGTAATTAGCATAAAGCCTATCTAAACCCAATTTTTGATACCAAACTTTTTACCCACAGATGTAATATAATACTTTGGGATTTTTGAAGATTTTTATTTAATTTTAGGCTGAGCATAACATAGGGTTATAGCTTTGATTCGGTAATTGTCGGTTTTGCCCTTTTGGCCTACAAAATGAGTTTTACAAATATTTTTGATACCAAACCTTTTTCTACTGATCTAATATGATAAATAAAACATTTTAAGCATTCTGGAATAATAAAAATATCAGCTTTTCATATAAAACCCAGAAATCGCTTAAAACCGTCCTTTTACGCGTTTTAAGCGCATAGTATGTATTAAAACTATTTTAAATATATAAGACTTGATACCTACTGATATTTTAAGTAAATTATTATACTTTAGCAGTAAGCAAAAGTTTTAAACTCAGAATTCCAGATTTGACCTTTAAACCTTATGTGAAATTACCAAAATGCCCATTCGGTGCATAGTTTGGTTATAAATGATAAATTTCACATATATGTAATACCCTACTGATATAACTTATCAAATTAAGTATTTTTACTGATTATATCATACCTAAAACTCAGATTTATATTAAATCTCTTTTATAACCTTTTAAATGACCAAAATACCCCTACTGGGCATAATTTGAGTTAAAATTCGTTTTGGGGCATAATAGGAGATATCTTACTGATGTCACAACATATTTAAGGCATATTAACTTAGGAAACCTGTATATGACTCTTATGGTTACCAGTTATGCATTTTTCGCGTTCGGTTTGGTTTATGTAACTAGTTTGCATAAATTGACCGAAACGGGTCAAACCTTATCATTTTTGTCTCAAAATCCAGAATGTGTTTAGTTTACCCATATTACACAAGTCTCCAAACTTGTCGGGTCTAAATCACATTCTATTCCGGTCTTCACTTAATCGTGCCTTTGAACCGTATCTTCTTTTAAAACTAACCGGTCTAAGTTTAGGCTTAATTAAAGACCCGTTAGGAATTTAATAGGTTATTAAAAACCTTTGTTCCAGATTAGGAGACCCGGGTAAAAGCTACTTGCACTTGCTGTTTGTGAATTATACTTGCTCAGGTAAATACTTTTAATTTATTTTCCCTTATACGGGCTTGGGTTACGGTATATAAAATACCGCTTGGTCGGGCATTGAATTGTTAATCATATGACGGTTAATTTATTGAGATGACCCGTTTAAATTGTTTTGTTTGCTTAAAGCCTTTGGGGGGTTAATGACCATGTCCCGGATATCCTTGGCATCATTTTAAGAAATGGCCACGACCTAAGCACGGGGTGTAGGCGTACACCCGACAGTGCATATATAAATAATAAGGTATAACCACCGGTTTCGGGAATAACTCGCCGTGGGACTATATCATGTGGTGTGTCTATTAATCTTTAACCTGGTATTCAGCCCGGGCTACTGAACATATAACGAACATGTAATTCTTTTACAATTTTATATATAAATAATTATCCCAATTTATAAAATGTTTTATGCCATGTGCATTCAAATCAATTTTTCTAACCCTTTTCAAAATGAGTCAGTTAATTGTATTTACCAGTGTAAACTGACGTATTTTCCCAAAAAGGCTAAATGCAGGTACTAATCGAAATAGGCTGGCCTCTCCTTAGCATCAATAAGAGTCTTGCGAGCTTGGATGCATTTTAAGTCTGATGAACTATGATTCCTTTTTATTTGATCCGCCTGTGGATCCTTTACAGTCCGTTTGTAATACTTTGATATTACTTTATATTCGGTTTGTAATGTGATTCATCTTTTGCTTCCGCTGTGCATTTTAAAATTGTGTTGTTTGACTATGATGATATCAACTACGTCACGATACTCCCCACCGGGCCCACCGGTAATACGTGGAAATATCGGGGTGTGACAATACATCTATACTTCATTCACATGCATGATTTAAAAAACGTCCCACAATTTGAATTACATTCTTGTGACCCCAAAATGGAGACATATTATCGAGTTAGGAGTGATTTCCTTACCTTGACGATTAACTCCGCTCCTTCTTTTCTTAAAACGACCCCACCAACGGGTTTAAGGGTGATTCCCTTACCTAGGTGATTGTTACCAAAATTTTTCCTTCAAAAGGACTTTATTATGCAAACACAATCAGGTTTTATACCTAAATTGTTTACTTGTTCGTCAAAATCCTTATCTATGCAAATCTCAAAGTTTATTGTTTTATCAACATATTTCTTACCCTATGAATTATTTTTTATAAGTCACATACATGAAATTCTTAATCATACCCTAAACATTTTGTTTAACGATTTTCAAAATTTGACGAAATGCTACCCACCAACTTAACCAGTCTAATGAATATCTTGCCCATAAATTTTATGCTTAACGTAATCACTAAAACACGCTCACATTATATCATTGTACTAAGGACTTTTATTCACAATTGAAAATCAAACCAACCTTTCTCACATACCTATAAGATCTTATAGATATTATAAGATCATTTTACTAAAACTCTTTTCAAAATCAATAAATCATTTTACTAAAAACGCTTTTCATTGATCACTAAGTTCATTATGCTAAATTTCATTTTAAGAATCAACGTTTTCACGAGAATCTCCAAATTTCAAATTTCTTATTTTAATGCAAGATCCATTAAAATGATGCAAACTTACTATTTTCAAAAACCTTCTCATATACCGCTCAATATGTCATTTAAATTCAAAACACGTGGGCAAGAAAACTTCAAAGGAACCGACCATTTTCAACTTACGTAAATTCTTTTAAAACAAGAGTGGCATTTCCGTTCTTTTACAAAGTACATCTCACATAATAAATAGATGTTTTACATACTTTTGACATTCACAAACTAGATTCAATATACCAAGTCAAACTCAATCTATTTTGATACGATAAACTCAACGTTTTGCTCAAACAACTATACGTGCATAGCATCGTACATGTTTTAGCCAATATCTCACGACAACTTCACATTACATCATTCGTTTTACATACCCAAAACTTAGTGATCATTTTATACGCTTAAATTCGTTGTATACACGAAATCGTCGTCATTTGTACCTACTTATGTTCATACTTATGCACATATTCACATTCATGCTCATACTTAGATTCAAATTCGTACATTCGTACCTATACGTGAGCATAACCCGAGGGGTTCGCTCATGTTGGTCTCATACTTATCTGGACATAAACATGCTTATATACTACATCCTTATACATACACATTCTTATTTTCAAATTTATGCATACCCTGATTCATACACAACTAGTACAAGCTATGCGCATCATGCGAGGATCAAAATAATCGTAGGTGCACACGAGATTATAGTGATAGGCGCATGAGAATCATAGAGTGTACTACTGTGTATGGTAAGACACGGAACGGAACGTAACATGACACCGAATAACGAAACGAACGTAACGTGGTTAAAAAATGGTGGATACGCCGCTGGTACTTCCTATATATAAGTGTTTTTACCATGTTATCAAACTTTCGTAAAACGTTCCATGAGAAATTCGGTGTTTTGCAGACCTATTTTGACCCGATACAAACTTTAACAACTCACAAATGCATTGCTAAACGCGCGATATCTGATTATCCATGACGAAACCTCATCCTCAACACTTCATATTCGTATTGTATCCAATATTCATACCATTCTGGTCCTTGTGTTCATCTACTGAATCATTCATTCACTCTCATACCTCGATTATTCCTAGTTATCCTTCGGATGTTTTATGCAAACCTTATTTATAATCAATCGGTTTAGATGTTCAAACCCTAAAATACTTCCTTTCTTTCTAGAACCATCCTCCATTCTTTATTTACGCATACTTAGTCGGCCATTACCCCCCCCCCCCCCTCCCCAAAAAAAACATTTTATTAAATACCTAACTTTCTCGTTTCTAACCAATAAACAATTTTCTACAAACATGTGGTTTGATTGATGCTCTTTAAGACCGATAAAATATTTCCTACATCCAACGATGTGACCAGACTTTTCATCAAAATACAATCCGTTTTGCATGAAAACTTCCTTTCGGTAATAGATTTTAAAATGCTTCTATATTAGGTTATTCAAACTTGTTTAAACTCACCTTGCTTATACACACACATGCACGTTTTACTTATGATTAATACCTCAAATCATCTTAGTCAAACGAACTTCTTACCAAACCTACCCTTTCGTTCCTCAAAATTTTATACATTTTCAACACGCTTCAAACTTCAAAATTTCGATTTTAGCTCAACCATTTAGCCAAAATTGTTTTTTTTTCCAAAGTCTTCCTCTAGAATAAATTTCGAGACGAAATTTCCTAAAGGAGTGGAGACTATAACGCCTCGCTTTTTAGAAATTTCCTTATTTAGAAAAACTTGCCTTGTAATCTATTTTTTTAAAGAGTAAAATGCACGGATAGTCCCTGTGGTTTTGCAAAATAACACCTATAGTCCCCAACTTTTGGAAATTACACCGGTGCTCCCTGTGGTTTGACAGTTTGTTACTCGGATAGTCCCTGGAGTGGATGACGGTTAGTTTTCTCCGTTAAGTGGATGTGAAATGACAAATTTACCCTTCAACATCGATCGTATCATCGTCGCAATCACCTTCAACACCGAAACCGCACACCGATCGATCACCGTCGCAATCACCGTCAACATCATCGTATCATCATCTCCATTGAATCATCGTACCACTTCGACATCGTATCATCTTCAACCTGCAAATCATCACGTTCATCATCATTATCGGACATCACCATTTGTTTATATCGTCAGTTCTGGTAACCGTATCGTCAATACATATCATCGTCACCGGAATTGCACCACCGTATCGTTGAGCTCTGGTAACCATCGCCAGTTCATATCGTCATCATAAGAACATCATCGTCAATCAACTCACCATCTCCGGCCACCACACTTATCGTCGACCACCACCTTACCTGCAACTCCGTCATAGTCCTTAACTCCGATCATCTTCTCCGACGTGCAACACCATACAACCTCAATCAACATCGTCCAATTCATCACTGAACAAACCCCATCTCAGTTCCAACGTATCATCACCATCGTCTCACTGTTCACCTTCAGTTCATCATCTCCACGTTCAGATTATAGTTTCACATCAGTCTCAACATCATCTTCGTCACCATATCTTCTCTGTTACCTCCGATTACCTCCGGCAATCCACCATCGTCATCATCATCGTCCATCACAGTGTATCATCGTTTCGAATCATCATCACCATTACAGAAGGTTTATCGAATAAACACTTGAAGTGTGCAACTTGACGGAGTGGAGAAGATGAAGGGCAAATTTGTCATTTCACATCCACTTAACGGAGAAAACTAACCGTCATCCACTCCAGGGACTATCCAAGTAACAAACTGTCAAACCACAGGGAGCACCGGTGTAATTTTCAAAAGTTGGGGACTATAGGTGTTATCTTGCAAAACCACAGGGACTATCCGTCTATTTTACTCTTTTTTAAACTTACATACGTATCGCATTCGTATTTCGCTCCCGTTTTCGTAATTCGTAACTTGATTAGTAATAAAACGTGACCATCTTATTTAAATTATGCTTGCATATTTATTTATGCTTATACATTTAAATTCGTACATTCATTTGATACATATTCATGCTTCTCGTAAGACGCGTTTAATTTACAAACAATTGTCACAAATGCATGACCCTAAACGTTCTATACATGTAGTTACATTGTTATGCATCTACAATCCCTACATACGTACATACTTGGTTCATACACTTACTGTCGCAACCCCCGGCCCCCAACTCTTGGGAACGGGCGGCCGCGAACCAGTATCAGTGGTATCGGTGTTTATCAATTTGGCAGCGGAATTTACATCAGGACCGTAGTTAGGAAATATTTTATCAGAGTAAAACACAACATTTTTATAATAATAAATACATGGGAAATTCCCAAGTTTCTATTACAACTTATTTATAGGGGTAAATCCAAATTTATTGAATTAAAACATGTTCTTTATTTAGATAACTTTTATAGCCACTTTTCTAAGCCTCCAGTGCTGTCTAGCTGGCTTATAATTGGCTTTCACATTTTGTTACCTGAAACGCATTTAAAAACATTTTATCAGCAAGAAATACTGGCGAGTGAATCCCAGTTTAATCGAAACAAGTTTTACTATTTTACGGTATTGAGGGTAATCCAGCAATTACATTTGTTTATATCTACTTTAATTACCACCCACGTTACTGTCAATCCTGACCGGTGGTAATGTTACTAATCACAGTGTAGTAACAAATTTTGTATACAAAACCCCAACATACCGACGATAATTTTAGAAATACAGATACTCAATCACTGTAAATTATAATGTAAAAACAATTGAGGTTTTGTAAAAACAGTTCACAAAAAGAGGATTACTCACATTGCTACTTTAGGTATTTCCTTTGTGTCTTCCTGGTTATAATCTATTAATTAAACAATGCACACATGTTAGTATCATAACCCAATTTACATTAGTTATACCCTCCCAGAGACAAAACTCCAACGACTGAGTCAGGCAGAGCCTTGACATGCGTTACGGAGCACTAGATCAATCGGGCAGCGTATCTAATACGTAACCGGGGGTTATGATACTTACATCGAGGCAGAGCTTCGTTATTTTAGTGGGTATAACACCCGATATTATTTTTGCTATTCAGATTGAGAGAGAGAGAATGAAAGTTTTTGAACGATTTCGACTGAATGCCGATGATCCCTATTTATAGTGCTGATGAGCGAGTCTCTGACGCCCTGCGACAGACACACAGGGGTGTACCGCGCCCCGCGAGATAGGTCTAGTAAGGCCTAGCCCTGGCCAATCACGAGATAACTTTGGCACGAGTGGGGACACGTGTCAGCATAGGGTGCTGCCTGGTGTCATGGAGGTCGCGGCCCGCGACAGCCTTTATTGGCTCTTTCGCTCCCCGCCAGCGAGTATATATATATATATATATTTGTTTTTATTTAATTTTTGTAAAATTAAAGTATTTCGGGATTGTTTTTCGTATACGGGGTGTATTTTAGGACGTATAGGGACGTTCTAAATATTTTAGGAGGGTTATTATATCCTCCCCACCTTGTTTTAGAACTCGTTCTCAAGGTCTACTGGAACAGGTGTGGATATTTCCTCTGCATTTGTGATTCGAGCTCCTAAGTGTATTCTGGTCCTATTTTGGAATCCCATCTTACTTTGACTAGAACCAATCTCTTGTGTTTGAGATTCTTGATCTTTCTGTCTTCAATCTGTAGGGGTCTTTCTACAAACTTAAGTTTCTCATTTACCTCTATGTCCTTAAGAGGTACTACTAATGATTCTTCGGCTAAGCATTTCTTGAGATTACATACATGAAATACATCATGTATTCCTGCCATTTCCTCTGGCAGTTGTAGCTGGTACGCTACAGATCCTATTCTTCTAATAATCTCAAAAGTTCCAACATACCTGGGGCTTAGCTTTCCCCTCTTGATGAATCCTACCACTCCTTTCCAAGGAGAAACTTTTAGTATTACCTTATCTCCTACATGAAATTCCAATGGCTTTCGCCTATTATTAGCATAACTCTTTTGTTGATCGCGTGCTGATTTTAGTCTTTCCTTGACTTGAATAATCTTGTCTGTTGTTTCTTGCACTATCTATGGTCCAGACAATTGGTTTTCTCCAATTTCTGCCCAACAGACTGGAGTTCAGCACTTTCGTCCATAAAGTGCTTCAAATGGTGCAGCATTGATACTGGTATGATAGCTGTTATTGTAGGAAAATTCTATTAATAGTAAATGATCATCCCAATTTCCTCCGAAATCAATTACACAAGCTCTAAGCATATCTTCCATTGTCTGAATTATCCTTTCGCTTTGTCCATCCGTTTGAGGATGATAAGCGGTGCTTAGATTTAGCTTGGTTCCCATTGCTTTTTGGAAACTTGTCCAAAAATGAGAAGTAAAACGGTTATCTCTATCAGATATACTAGATAAGGGAATTCCATGTAATGAAACTATTTCATTTACATACAACTTGGCTAATTGCTCCATATTGAAAGTTTCCTTCATTGGTAAGAAATGAGCAGTCTTGGTTAATCTATCTACAATCACCCAGATTGTATCATTACCTTTCCGTGTCTTGGGTAATTTGTTAACAAAGTCCATTGTTATCAATTCCCATTTCCATATTGGCATTTCTAATTGCTGTAATAAACCTGAGGGTTTCTGATATTCAGCTTTGACCTGTGAACAAGTTAGACATTTGGTAACATAAGCTGCTACATCCTTTTTCATTCCTATCCACCAGAAATTCTTTCTTAAGTCTTGATACATCTTATCACCTCCAGGGTGTATCGTATACTTAGACTTATAGGCTTCTTCTAATATTCGGTGGCGTAGGTTTCCTTGTTTGGGTATCCAAATCCTTTTCTTATGGAATCTCCAAATACCATATGTTCCTTGTTCTAATTCCTTAATCATTCCTTTTAATTTTTCAGTATCATCCTTGATTATTGATTCCTGTACTTCTCTAATTTGTTCATTTAAATCTATCTGCATATTTAATTTAAGAGAACGTACTTTTCTTGGTTTTTCATAATACTTTCGACTTAAAGCATCGGCTACTACGTTAGCTTTTCCTGCATGGTATTGGATACTACGATCATAATCACTAAGAATTTCCATCCAACGTCTCTGTCTCATATTTAACTCTTTTTGCCCAAAAACATATCTTAAACTCTTATGATCGGTGAAAATGGTAAACTTACTACCGTAAAGGTAATGTCTCCAAATTTTAAGGGCGAAAATTATGGCTCCTAACTCTAAATCATGGGTTGAATAATTCTCTTCATGATTCTTAAGTTGTCTAGAGGCATAAGCTATAACCTTTTGACGTTGCATCAACACACATCCATAACCAAACTTAGAAGCGTCACAATAGACTACAAAGTCTTCAGTTCCTTCTGGTAACGCTAGTATGGTGCGTTAGTTAATCTTTGCTTAAGAATTCTAAAGGCTTCTTCCTGTTTTGGTCCCCATTCAAACTTAAAAGACTTACAGGTCAGTTTGGTTAAAGGAATGACTATTCTAGAAAAATCTCAGATAAACCTTCTATAATAACCTGCCAGTCCTAGAAAACTTCTAACCTCTGTTGGTGATTCAGGGACTTTCCATTTGGTAATTGCCTCGATTTTTGTGGGATCCACATGAATTCCTTCATGATTATCTAAATGTCCAAGGAATTGTACTTCTTCTAACCAGAATTCACATTTCTAAAATTTAACGTAAAGCTTTTCTTTTCTCAGCAAATTTAGGAGTGCCTTTAGATGCGCTGCAAGTTCCTCTTTACTATTAGAGTAAATGAGAATATCATCTATAAAGACAATTATGAATTTATCCAGATATGACTTACATATTCTGTTCATCATGTCCATAAATGCGGCTGGGGCATTGGTTAAACCAAATGGCATGACGGTAAATTCATAATGGCCATACCTTGTCCTAAAAGCAGTTTTAGGAATGTCCTCTTCTTGTACCTTCAATTGATGATATCCTGAGCGTAAATCGATCTTAGAAAAGAATCGAGCTCGTTGCAATTGATCGAATAGATCATTGATTCTCGGTAATGGGTACCGATTTTTTGTCGTGACCTTGCTCAATTCTCGGTAATCAATGCACATACGCATTGACCCGTCTTTCTTTTTGACAAACAAGATCGGTGCTCCCCATGGCGATGAACTTGGCTGTATGAATCCTTTTTCCAAAAGTTCGTCCAATTGTTTCTTTAGCTCTTGCATCTCTACTGGTGCCAAACGGTAAGGTGTCTTGGCAATCAGTGTTGTCCCTGGTAGCAAATGAATTCTAAATTCAACTTCCCTGTCTGGCGGTAGTCCTGGCAATTCTTCTGGGAAAACATCAGAGAATTGAGATACTACGGGAATATCTTTCAATTCTTTTCCTTTAGTGTTAATGATTATGGAAATCATATACACTAGTGATCCTTTTCTTGCATAACTGGCCGCTTTCATCACAGAGATGAATTTCGTGGATCGAGATGACTTATCTCCTTTAATTGTGACCTTTTCACCCTTTGGTGAATTTACTTGGATTGACTTTTGATCACATAGAAAACTGGCTTTATTGGCTACTAACCAATCCATTGCTAATAAAATATCAAATTCAGCCAGATTCATTGGGTAAAGATTAGCAATAAAATTATGGTTTGAAATTTCTATTCTTGCTCCCTGTAAGATTTCAGTGATCTTAATGGATTCTCCATTTTCTGTATCTACTAGACATTCTTGTTGACGTTTAGTTAATGGTTGATTGAGAAGTTTGCAAAATGAAGTATTAATAAAACTTTGGTTCGCGCCAGAGTCAAATAATACTTTAGCAAAAACATCATTAACTAAAAATGCACCGGCAATCAAGTCCGGAATCATCTTAGCTTCTTCGGCTGTCAGAACAAATGCTCTAGCATTCTTAGTAGTCTGTTTGTTCATGGCTAGAGCTAGTTTCGGACAGTTTGGCTTGATATGTCCCTTTTCTCCACAATTGAAGCATACTCCATTACTGGGTTTCTTCCTATAGTCTTCTTCCTTATGTCCTGGTATCTTGCAGAGGTTGCAGTATGTGGAGCATCTTCCTGAATGCTTCTTCTTGAAGGCTTTACAATAAGGTGCAGAAGTAGAACCTATGTTTTTCCCACGGTTGGAAGCACCGTAGCAAAATTCCTGGGTAAGCTTTTGGACTAGGTTCTTCCTCTGGGTCTCTTCTTGCGTACGTACTAGTTCATCAGCCAAGGTATTTGCTAGTTCTACATCTTCTTCTATGGTTTGTGGTATAGCTGCCTTGACTACATGTCTGATCTCACTGATTAATCCCCAGATGTAACATGAGATTAATATTGGTTCTGGTGAAGGTAGGGTTGGCACTATTCTAGCATATTCAAAGAATACAGTATTGTAACCCTTACAGTCTACTCCAGTCATTCTAAGGTTCAAGAACTTATTAGCTATTTGTTCTTTTTCATTGAGAGGACATAATTTTCTTTCAACCATATTCTTAAACTCAGTTCATTCCATATTATAGACTCTGTCACTTCCCCTATACTGGAGAACAGTGTTCCACCATTCTAGAGTGGCATTCTTAAACAGATTGGAAGCAAACATGATTTAGTCTTCCTCTGAACACTTGCTTATTTTTTAGACTGCCTCTGTCTTTTCTATCCAGCGTAGAGCTGCAATGGATCCTTCATTGCCCGAGAATTCTATTGGTTTACAAGACCAGAATTCTTTGTAAGAACAACCATAAGACATGGTTCTCCTTCTTTTTGGAATAGGCAATTGAAGTAACGGTCCATTGTTTACGCTGTGACTGGGTTCAGTAGGTGGTTGTTTACTTCCACTGTTAGTTTTATTATTTTCCGCTTCCTTAACCGTTTTGATAATGTATGGCATAGCGTCTATAATCCCTTGTGCCACTATATGTTGGATGGCACTGTAATCTAATTGGTTGCCGTTATTATCGTTATTCGGGTTTTCTTGATTCACTTCGTTGTCCATCTGGATTATAAACATTTACCAAGTATTAATATCACAAAACAAGATTTACTGCGAACAATCACACAACAAACATATTGATCAAAAAATCTTCGTGCATTGTGACATTTACTCTATTTTATAGATATCTATATCTTTTACAAACCGCAACTGGAATTTAAAATACAATACTAGTATGCATCAGTAGCTATTGGATTATCTATTTTAGTGGATTTTGATTTTTTTTTCAACTTACACACACACACATACATACATACATACATACATACATACATACATACATACATACATATATATATATATATATTATTACTACTAGTGGGGATTCATCCAATACTGCATATTACGCTCGTCGTACTTCCAAACAAGCCTCTCTCCTATTTGCCTTATTCTTTCACCTTCATCTAATAACTCCTCACCAAAAGTGCGGAGTTCCTGCACATTTTCGGTACTCATGGGTGGTGCGGGTGCTGGTATCGGGTCAGGGTACTAGGGCATCGGTTCTTCGTATGGGTATGGGTTCTCTAGGTTTCCCGAATATATTGGTCGTTATCCCAATATGGATCTAGAGGGTCAAGGTTAGGGTATGGTGCTACTGGGTTTGGGATGGGTACCTCCTATGGGTAGAGTTCTCGATAATCCCTATGATCGTCTTCCCATGGGTCATAATCTGGAGGACGGGGTGCTGGGACTCTAGGGATTTAATTTGGGTCGAAGGCAGGTACGGGAATCTGGTCTCCTGGGTTAGGTTCTATTTCCATGGGTTGAGTTGGGAACAAGGGTAGTGGCTGTGGTGCAATGATTTGTTCTAAGTTTGGGTCTGCGGCTGTAGTAGCTAATATGTGGAAATTGGCCAATCGTCTATTAATTATATCCTGAGTCTAGGCATTCATCTCCCTATTTGTAGCTGCTAAAGCTCGTTGCTGCTGTAACTTCCTCATTCTTTTCGTACGCCCGTGAGCTCCCCGACTGAACTATCCTCTCTTTTTGGTAGGGAACGGCTCTTCGGATTCCGCCTTAAATATGAAAATCCCCTCTTCTGTGTCAGTTGAATACCCCGAGGGGGTAAGCTGGGAAGAAGTTCCTTCATCTCTAGGAGAACTAGACAGTTGACGATAAGCGTCTGACGGACCTTGATAACTCATACTGTAAACTAACAAATTGTCAAATAACACAAAACAATAATATACAGATATGCACGTAATCACGTAGATTATTTCCTAACAAAATAAATAAAATTTTGGTGTCAGCAGAACACTTCTGTGGCTGAAATCAGTGGTTGTTGCTCTGATACCACTCTCTATCGCAACCCCCGACCCCTAACTCTTGGGAACGGGCGGCCGCGAAACAGTATCAGTGGTATCGGTGTTTATCAATTTTGCAGCGGAATTTACATCAGGACCGTAGTTAGGAAATATTTTATCAGAGTAAAATACCATATTTTTATAATAATAAATACATGGGAAATTCCCAAGTTTCTATTACAACTTATTTATAGGGGTAAACCCTAATTTAATGAATTAAAACATCTTCTTTATTTAGGTAACTTTTATAGCCACTTTTTCAAGCCTTCAGTGCTGTCCAGCTGGCTTCTAATTGGCTTTCACATTTTGTTACCTGAAACGCGTTTATAAACATTTTATCAGCAAGAAATACTGGGGAGTGAATCCCAGTTTAATCAAAACAAATTTTATTGTTTTACAGTATTGAGGGCAATCCAGGAATTACATTTGTTTATATCTACTTTAATTACCACCCACGGTACTGTCAATCATGACTGGTGGTAATGTTACTACTCACAGTGTAGTAACAAATTTTGTATACAAAACCCCAACATACCGACGATAATTGTAGAATTACAAATACTCAATCACTATAAATTATAATATAAAAACAATTGAGGTTTTGTAAAAAGTTCACAAAAAGGTTTAACAAAAAGATGATTACTCACATTGCTACTTTAGGTATTTCCTTTATGACTTCCTGGTTATAATCTATTAATTAAACAATGCACACGTGTTAGTATAATAACCCAATTTACATTAGTTATACCCTTCCCGAGACAGAACTCCAACGACTGAGTCAGGCAGAGCCTTGACATGCGTTACGGAGCACTAGATCAATCGGGTAGCGTATCTTATACGTAACCGAGGGTTATGATACTTACATCGCGGCAGAGCTTCGTTATTTTAGTGGGTATAACACTCGATATTATTTTTGCTATTCAGATTGAGAGAAAGAATGAAAGTTTTGAACGATTTCGACTGAATGCCGATGATCCCTATTTATAGTGTTGATCAACGAGTCTTTGGCACTACGCGACAGACACACAGGGTGTGTCGCGCCCCGCGAGATAGGTCTAGTAGGGCCTAACCCTGGCCAGTCACGAGATAGCTTTGGCACGAGTGGGGACACGTGTCAACATAGGGTGCGGCCTGGTGTCATGGAGGTCGCGGCCCGTGACAGCCTTTATTGGCTCTGTCGCGCCCTGCCAGCGAGTATATATATTTGTTTTTATTTAATTTTTGTAAAATTAAAGTATTTCGGGATTGTTTTTCGTATACGGGGTGTATTTTTAGACGTATAGGGACGTTCTAAATATTTTAGGAGGGTTGTTATACTTACTCATTTCTTATGTTTGATTAATACTTAAAATATGTCATGTATATACATAATTATTACTCAATTATATGTTGTTATACATATTATACCTCGAAATGCTGTTATTAAGCATTAAAATAACATTAATATATGTATGCTTAATAAATTACTATATTAAGATATTAATATTAATTTTACATATTAATATTACGTATTAATAAAATAACATCATTTGTTTATTTGTGATTTATACCCTGTAATAATTTAAACGAACAAATGATGGCACTTTCTACTTATTAAAACCTATATAAATTAGCAAACTTTTTGTGCATAAGGACTTGTAAGTTGTGCTATGGGTGTTTTCCAAAAAAAAAACTTGATTTTTTAGTTTTAACCCAAAGGTTTGTACCTTTTTCAATTTTAACCCTACATAATTTGTTTTTTAGCTTTAACCCAAAACTTTTCATTATTTGCAATTTAACTTCACAACTTTTGTCACTTATACTTTTCATCTTTCGCAAATTTTCGTTTTACGTATAGTTCTAAATTTTTCGAGTTAATACGACGCAACGTGCATGTGTGGTTCAACGTTTTTACCTCTATTTTTCCATGTTTGACAGGTTCGTCGCAATACGCATATTATAGGTCGAGTCAGTGTTGGTTGTCAATGACGGTTGTGTGACATTAGTACTATTTGACACCGTTTTACCCCCCGCCGCAACGCGAGGTGTGCTTTGGGGATTTTTCAAAGAAAAAATTGTTATGCATATGGTTGTCGTAACGTTGGCTTTGGGGGTTTTCCAAAAAAAAATTGTTTTTTTTTACTTATCACCCAAAAGTATTTCATAAATTACTTTTAACCCAAAACTATTTGTTTTTTACTTTTAACCCAAAACTTTTTATCTTTTACAATCTATCCTCATAATTTTTTTTACTTTCAACTTTGGTCTTTTATAGTTTTTATTTTCCGCAAATTTTGCGCTCTATGCTTGGTTCTAAATTTTGTGACTTAACACATCACAGCGTGCGTCTTTGGCTTAACGTTTTTATGTTTCGTTCTAAATTTTGCGAGTTAACACGACGCAACGTGCGTGTGTGGGTGAACGTTTTTACATCGTCTATTTTTACCCCGTTTGACAGGTTTAACATAACGTGTGGGTCGTAGATCGACTTAATTATAAATAAAGAATCCCCGCCGCATTGCGGCGGGTCGTAATCCTAGTTTTATTTTAATTAATAAATAAAAGAAATATTAAAAGAAAGATGAAAATAGGCCACTACAATCTCAAGGACTCAAGCCATTTTAGTCAACGAGAATATGCGCCAATTACATATTAATATCACACATAATGTTGAAAAAAAAAAGAAGAAGAAAGCTGATCATGGCCAAGGCCTTACGGCCGCAACCCACAACCAACAGCTTTGGTCCATTTCATTTTATTGGTTCCATCTTCCCACATAATTGCATTTAATCCTATTTAAACACTAACCCTAATCTCTTCCTATATAAACAACACTTCCCCACTCATTTTCCATTTTACAAACCTTCTACACACTCCAAAATCACTCTCTAATCTCTCAAAAATTCCCACCTTTGAGCAGAAAGTTTAAGCCATTTAAAGTGAGTTCTAGCTCACTTCTTCAACTCTTTTCTTCTTGTTTCTTCTTCTAAAAACATGGGTAACCTCTAGGAAGGTTTTCACAAGTTTGCTTAGGCAAACTAAGGTGAAACCTCACCATTTTTGAGGTCCAAATTGCACTTTAAATTATGCTCATTTTTATCTTTTTAAATCTTCATGTTTTGATAGAAAACTTGATGAAATCTTGTTCCCACGAAGCTCACAACTTAGTCTATGGTTGTGGGTTGTGCTTAGGGGATTTCGATCAAAGTTTTGGGTTCAAACACCCATTTAATTTCTGTTTAAACTTGATAATCGAATAATGAAATAAGCTCAAGTCACCATCTACTATATGATGAACTTGTGACTTGTGAAGTGTGAACAAATGGAGGTTTTGGTCTTCCAAACTCCTTCATTTGAACACTTTTATGACTTGATTAGATTAGATTTACTTTATCGTTATTCATGGCCCTCCCACCATCTTCAAGATGGTGTGTGTAGTGGTGAATCTTATAATGAGGTTTTCTAACCTCTATGCTAGTTGACATACATGATGTTATATGACAATACTTTGTTGGACATAGTCTAGGATATATTATTACCTTATGAATATACCTATTATTATATAGAAACTTGGCTGAGTTTGTGGTGTTAATCAAGCTATGATTAATCACTATAAACCTAAGGTAACATATCAAAGATTCTAGAGTACTTGTTATGATTCCAATGGGTAAATTGGGACCCATGAAACCACTTGATATGGTGTCATAAACAAACTCTTAGAACTTAGATATTACCTTCATACATACATACTTTGTGCATTTTAAATTTTCGAATTCCGACTCTAATCATACCCTGAACTCCAACCTGAATACATTCAACCTCCTAATCTTATTCACTCGTTAACACTTGGATAATAGGAAGAATTAGCAATTTTGTGAGTATACTCGAACCCATTTTACCGTTTTTCACACTTTTGGGTGTAACATGTTTTTATGCAATTACACAAACAAACAATCCAATACATGCTTACTATTTGTTATGCTTGATTCGTGTTTTCTGGGTGATTCTTATGTGATGAACTTGTCATTAGCTTCGTACGAGCCTCCACTTAACATGTATAGTGCTATAGGAGTAACGCACCATCCGTATTCTTGAGGTCATGTTAAGATATCATTCATACATTTTGCTACTTGCATAACAGAGGGTTGACTTGTAAATCGCATGTCAGTTTATACGCTAATCTTGATAACTAGGTTTGCCATGTGGATTGTTCCTTATCATTTTTATGCTTTAATACTACGTACTAAACTTGTATACTCGCCAATACTTGTTGTATTTAACTACGTTTTTAAAACATGTTGCAGGTTTAACGATGATGTTGGTGATGCATGGAATCTAGTAGGATGCTTAGATACACACTTTAAATTGTGTACTCTTATTGTATTGCATTTCATTATTCATGTTGTTATATTTGTTTCAAATCCTTATAATTGACTCTTTAGAAATAGAATGAAATTTATTATTTAAATATTTTTCACAAATATTAGTGTTATGATGTCTCGAGCAATCTATTTCGTCTCACTCTGATGTTTCCGCCATCGGTTGGGGTGTGACAATGTAGCTATCATTCACTTGACTTGAAACGAGCAAAGAGTCTGTGATGACTTGAAGCTTTTGAACGTCCATCTTTTTGGCTAGCTTAAGTCCTGCAATCAGTGCTTCATGCTCGGCTTCATTGTTTGTTGTCTGAAATTCAAGTCGGAGAACATATGTAAATTCTAATTCTCCGGGATTGATCAGTACTAGCCCTGCCCCTGACCCTTCAAGGCTGGAAGCTTCATCGAAAAAAAAGCTTCCAGGTATCAGGGTCAGAAGGTTCAGTGGAGGCAGTGTTAACTTCCGCTGTTGGTTCCTTTGGAATTTCCAAAATGAAATCAGCCAAGATTTGGGCTTTCACAGCTTTCCTTGGAACATAGGTGATATTGTGTTCACCTAGTTCCACTGCCCATTTGGCTAACCGTTCGGAGGTTTCAGGTTTTTCAAGTACACTTTGAATGGGTTGCTCAGTTACCACTTGTATTGGGTGTGCTTGAAAATACCTTTGAAGCCTTCTGGTTGTTTTTACCAAGGCTATTGCAAGTTTTTCCAATGGGGGATACTTGGTCTATGACAATTTTAAAGTTTTACTGAAGAAGTAAACGGGTACCTGAGCCTTGTTTCGTTCGATGGTCAGGACCGCACTGATAGCTTCCTCAGCAACTGAAAGATAGACAGAGATTAGTTCCCCTGTCTCCGGAGCAACAATGTCTAGTAATGAAGCTAAGTGCTGCTTTATTTGGCTAAAGGCTTCTTCAGCTTCCTTAGTCCATCGGAAGTCCTTCTTGTTTGTGCACACCCTTGAAGGGTTTTGAAAAAAGGAAGGGACTTCTCAGCCAGCTTGGACGTAAAACGCTTCAAGGCTGCAAGCTTTCCGTTCAAGCTTTCAACCTCCTTCTTGCTTTGTGGGAACCTTGTATCAAGGATGACTTTAACCTTGTTGGGGTTAGCCTTTATGCTTTGCTTTCCCACGATATGCCCTAAGAACTTGCCTTCCTCAAAACCAGATGAGCACTTTATAGGGTTAAGCTTCATGTCGATCTTTCTGAGATTCCAGAACGTTTCTTGTATATCATCGAGCATTTGACCTTCAGTTTTTCTCTTGATCACCAGGTCATCGATATAGGCCTCCATGTTCTTGCCTATTTTTTGGTAACAAAAAATGCCCTTGTTGGTATGGAAGGTTGTCTTCTCTTCATCATCTTTCTTCATCTAGATCTGATGATAACCTTTATAAGCACCGAGAAAGCATTTGAAGGGGAAGCCTGTGAGCGAATCGACTTTCAAATCAATTTCAGGCAAAGGATAGCAATCCTTTGGACATGCTTTGTTTAGATCCTTGAAGTCGATACACATCCTCCAGGATCCATCAGGCTTTTTGACCATCACCGGGTTAGCTATCCAAGAATGGTATTTTACTTCTCGGAGAATTCCGGCTTGTACAAGCCCTTCAATCTCTTTGCATGCTACCAGGCTTCTGACTGGGGCTAAACTTCTTTTTTGCTGAACAACAGGTTTCATGTTGGACGGGATTTTGAGCTCATGCTCGGCGATATCTCGAGGGATACCGGTCATGTCTTCGAGACACCATACAAAGATGTCCATGTTATGTAACAGCAGCTTCTTGACATACGAGAGAGCGTCTTCGGTAAGGTTGGTATTCACCCTTATCCTTTGTTGGGGATATTTCGGGTTAATGATCCAACCTTGTTCATCCTCTTCATTTTTTGTTGAACTTTCCCATTCAACCAGTAAGGCTTGTCGGGTAGGTTGAAGGGTTGCGACCCCTCTTTCGGTTGAGAACTTGACTGTGTCTTGGCCAACTGAAACCACCATGCCAAACTCTGTGCAGCTACCTATTTTTTAATAGAAAAACAAATCTTTTAAAAACTTCATTTATAGATCTCGGGGTCATGATGATCTTCAAAACTTGTTCAACACTAAAAAAATGCAAATAAGAGAAATCAGTGTATATATAGTTTTAAATTTTGGAAAGAGAATTAGAAATAATTATGGAAACCTATCTTAGCTTTATGAAATGGTTGTATTAATTTTTTTAACCGTATATTGGTATCACCAACGGACCACTGAAGTATAATCGTGCCACCAGCGGAATAACACGATCAAATCCATCTTCACTAGGAAATATCGTGCCATCAGCGGAACAATCCGATCATATCCATCTTCACTAGGAAATAATGCTTATACACCAGCTCAGAAATAAAACCCAATAAATATGAGAAAATCCTCCGTTTAGGAATCGAACCTAGGGCCTACTGATTATTAAGTGTTATCACACCCGTAAAATGCCACTAAACTATAATGATATAAACAAATAGTGGTATTAGAATATGTGCAAATTGTCAAAGGTAGCCTACTCATTTCATAAAATAATACAAAAAGTTATCTTTATTTACAATAATCTTTGTCAAAGGTAGCCTACTTGTTTCATAAAATAAAACAAAAAGTTATCTTTATTTACAATAATCTTCAAGCCATTCAAACCACAATCAATAACGAACATCCGTAGTGAGGTTTTTTAGGTGTTTTTTCCCCTAAAAAACGCCCTACAACGCCCATCAACCGCACCCGAGGCGTTTTTAAAAAAAAATGCAAATGGCGTCCTTTTTTCCACGCTCATGTTCAAGGTATTTGGCTAATCAAAGGTTTTCTTCTTTTTGGTTGACAAATACCCTTTTTTGATGGTTTTTTTATTAAATTTTTTACACCCCTTTTAACATAATGTCCCACAATGCACACATCCCTACTACACCCATTTATTTAAAACGCCCAACAATGTCCCTTGGATGACTGGACTGCCACGTGTCGAATAATGCCCAAAGGTGGGGGCATTATTCATGTGTACCACTACACATGGTCTTATGGGGTGTGAGGAGATCGCCGAGGTGTCATGCGCGGTGGAGGATTAATAAAAAGGGAGGGGGGTTGTGTGGCATCCATGGAAGGGGCCACATCTCTCGGCGGCCCTTCTATCTCTCTCTTCATTTCAATGTTTTAAAACCGGTATTTTAATTGTACCGGGTTAGACTTAGAAATGGTTTAACCAGTTGAACCGGACGGTTCAACCGTGTTACTAATTAACTCTATAAATCCATAAAATATAATTTCAACTAAAAAATAATCAAAATCTACATCATTCTATAATAAAAAATATTACAAAAGTTAATCCATAATAAAAAAATTATCCAAAAGTTCATGATTAAATACACATTATATAGCAATTAGCAAACAATATAACGATTAACAACTTGAATGATTGAACAAAAGTCAAAAGAAGGTAAACTAAATGATCAGTTGAAGAACTTAATTTGAAAAACCCAATGATCTTCTATCTTTGAGTAAGAAAGAAGTTTGATTGATGTGGATTGTCAATTGTGTGCGTTAAGTTTTACACTTTAACTAATAAGGTAAATAGTCACATTTTTTAGGCATCTAAAAATTAAAAGTTCAAAATTTTGACATTTGGCCCAGTATGAATCGGTACCGGTATGTCGGTTTAAACCGGTATAACCCAGTTTACCGACGGTACAACTTCTTTGTCGTTTCCTTAGTTTATCGGTATGATTCGTGCCAGCCAAGCATCCAGCATCCGGTTTAACCGGTTCAACCAGCCGGTTTAAACCGGTTTTTAAAACATTGCTTCATTTAATAATTAAAAATTAATAAAAAGAGCCTCCCTCATGTCTATGCAACTATAATCATCGAGGGGCACATGTAATCCATAATAAAACTAAAGAATTCATTTAATATAATAAAACTCTACAACTATTGTGGGTCAATATTGACCTCAAGAGACTTAACAAGAGCACACCTGAATAGAACTCCTTTTGCTTTATTAATTGAACTACTAATGTATCCAACTACAATTCAATGAACTTACAAGTCACTTGTCCATTGAGTTATAAAGGGTACTCATTCAACAAGGCAAATCTTTGCAAATTAATCATGACATCAGAACACAAGAATGAAGCTTCAATGGCATGCATAACTTATTAATAATGTTAAGAAAATTCTACAACAATGCAACGCCGAATTCGATATAATCCTCATCAAGAAATACAACCAATAATCCAAGCAAAAACAGTAAAAACCACCAAACAAGTTCACCAACAAGGTGAAGCCTTACCAATTTTCTCTTTACTTCAACCGCTCTTCCTAGCAAGTTTTGTCCATTCGGTATGAAAAGCACCCTCGCGATCAACCCTCTCATAAGTATGAGCCCCAAACAAGTCCCTTTGAGCTTGAACAAGGTTAGCAGGCAACCGAGCCCGTCTGTAAGTGTCAAAATAAGCAAGACTAGCACACATTCCCGGTGTACTAATCCCAGCCGAGATCGCTAGCCCGACGACTCTCCTCCACGCCGCCTGACGCTGCACCATCTCCTTAGCGAAATCCGGGTCCACCACCAGACTCGCAAGATTAGGGTTCCGCTGGTACGCTTTCTTGATCCGGTCCAAGAAAACCGCCCTGATGATACACCCTCCTTTCCAAATTCTAGCTAATTCTCCGAAATTCAAGTTCCAATTTTTCTCAACACTCTTCGCCCTCAACAAATTCATCCCTTGTGCATAACTACAGATCTTTGAAGCGTATAACGCTTGCCTCACGTCATCAATCAATCTCTTCTTATCGATCCCGCTTCTTACACTTCCCACCTCTTCTTTCAACCCCGCATCCGACAAAACCTTCGCGGCAGCCTCTCTTTCATCCTTCAAACCACTCAAATACCGACAGTCCAAACTGGCGGCAATAGTGGGGGCCGCAACGGACAGCTCAGCCGCCTGCTGGACAGTCCATTTACCCGTCCCCTTCATCCCCGTCTTATCGAGAATCTTATCCACCAACCACCCTTCACCATGCTCATCTTTCACTTTAAAGATATCAGCAGTGATTTCAATCAAGAAACTCTCTAACTCCCCTCGGTTCCACTCATCAAAAATCTCGGCTAACTCATCATTACTCAACCCTCCAACATTTTTCAAAACATCGTAAGCTTCAGAAATCAATTGCATGTCACCATACTCTATCCCATTATGAACCATTTTGACGAAATTACCAGACCCACCTTCACCAATGTACGTGACACACGGTCCGTCTTCAACCTGTGCAGCAACTTTTGCAACGATGTCTTTGATATTATTATAAGCTTCAAAAGACCCACCTGGCATCAACGACGGCCCGTTTCGTGCACCCTCTTCACCGCCAGAGACTCCCATTCCGAGATAAAGCAATCCTTTTATCACAGAGAATATATATCAAACTATCAGTTAGTGTTTATTGTCATATCATTAGCATAGAGTATAATGAGGATAATTATAACTATAACTATAATTACAATGAAAACCCAATCAAATTAGGCCCGTCGATTTTAACCATACCCGATTTCACCTGTACTGATTAACCAAACCCAAACAAACACATTACCCTAATACCCTAATACCCGAAAACCGACTATTATTAGTGTTTGGGTTGCGGTTAGACCATTAAACATTAGAAACCCGATTAACTCGAAGCCCGATTAACCCAAACTACAGTCGTTTAACTTTTGGCAGGTAATTAAGAATTTATGAATACATATAAACAAGTAAACAACTCAAAAGCCGAAGAACAAACCCAATCAATCAACATCCCCAAATCAAATCAAATCATATACTTTAACTATGACAATGATACAATAATATCATTAATTAATATATATTCTTTGTACCTTTATCAGCGGCCTCAACAATACGTCTCTCAGTGTTCTCATACCACTCATTCCCACCATCAATAATAGTATCCCCAGGCTCCATATGGGCCGCCAGAGCAGCAATAGTCTGATCCACAGGGGCACCCGCTTTCACAAGAATAATTACAGATCGAGGCTTCTGAATCGAAAGAACAAAGTCCCTCGGCGTATAGTGACCAGTCAACGGAAGCTGGCCTTCATTATGAGCCCGATCTAGAGTCTCGTCTACTTTAGAAGTGGTCCGGTTGTAGACAGAGATGGGGAAGCCTTTTTCGGCGATGTTGAGGGCGAGGTTTTGGCCCATGACTGCGAGGCCAGCGAGGCCGATGCGAGAGAGAGTTGCAGCCTCCATGTTGATGGTGTTGAGGGTTTTGGTTGTGGGTTTTTGGAGTGTGGAGATTGAAATGAAATGAAGGTTGGGGATGGTGTTTATAAAATGGGATTGATGGGGTTGGTGAGTGGTGACGGACTCGTCGATGAAGTGAAACGTTGGTTGGCTGTATAACCCACGAAAGGTTGGTGTCGTTACCTCCCTTATTGGAAAATTTGGGGTGGGTTTATGGGTTTGTGCTATTGTTTAGCCCTTTGAGATTTGGGATTAGCAATTTTGGCACGTAAGTTGTGTTATTTTGGTGACTAGGTATTTTATAAGTGTTGTTATGAGCTCGCCTTTTTGGTTTAGGTCGACTTCGGTTTTAGCTAGGGGATCGGTATGACGTTTTCATGTGTATAAGTTTTTATATGGGTCTCTCCTTGTTTCTATCAACTCAGTCTATTCACTTACTTTTGTTCTGTTTAACTCGTATACATGTTATACGCTAACTTTGATGTGCTTGTTAGAGGTGTTGCAGATGGATTTAATCTTGAGAAACTTTCTAACGAGTTTCTTTACAAAGCTAGAACTAGACCTCGCTACATGGCATTATCCGTGGAAAATAAGACAAAATTTGATGTTGTGACTTGTGAGTTAACCATGAATGGATCATCTTTAAATAAAGAAAATGATGTTGAATTATAGTGTCTTAATTTCTATAATCTTTCAATAAACGTAAAACAATGAGAACTATGTGTAGCATCCTAGTCATGAACAAAATGGTGCCAAGAAGGTCTTGATTGATAAGCAACATAACATGATTGATAAGTAGTATATCACCTAATAGAGATGGTGCACAAATTGTGTGCACCAGGATAGATTTTACTAAAGTTCAGTAAACTTTAACCTCTGACGGTTAGTTTTGTATATGTAACCCCATACCTAGACTTCAACCTCAACACAATCACAACATTAAGTTGATTGACTGTGAGATACCTAAACGGTCCCCTATTTTTCCTATGATGAGAGGTACCTAAACGATCCCCTATTTTCCTATGATAACCTGGTCTTGGGATGTAGAGGTCTGAAGGGGTATGGTCCCAAATCATGCGCAAACCATTTTAAGATATGCGCATAAAGGGCCATACCCAGACCACAAAAGTATACTTAGCCTTAACGAGAGCATGTGCGCAAGCTCATAACGTCGCATGCAGCTCAACGACAGCTAAGGCAAGTACAACAGTACAGATAGCAGGAGATGTAGCCAATCAGCATACGCTAGGCCCTGACCAGACAAATCCCACGATAGCTAATCGTGCAGGAGATAAGAAGTATTGTTAGGATCTGAGTTTCATACTTGTGGTTTTAAGAAAATATACGAAACAATTTATAAATTGAAAGACAAATAAATGCAAACACACAAGCAGGAAGATATTATCAATAACTATTTTTCATTGAATCAAATGATTACAAATTACAGTGTAATGATTCTACAATCTCCCCCTCAGCCTGATCACTTACAAATCTGTTCATACAAAAGAAAATGTGTGTGAAGTGATAAATAGATCTCTAACAGGTGAGATCTATTTATATTAAGTACAAAGGTCTGTTCGTGATTGGCTGACATCACCCTGATAGTGACATCTAACATTTCTAACAAATTAGATTCCACAGATATTGCAAACATCTGTGGGAATCTAACATCTGATGTCACACCCTAACCAATGGCGGAATCATTGGAGTGGGACGAAGATAGATTGCTCATCACACATAACGCTAATTGTGACAATATTTAAATCAAAACCGTTTTTCATTAATAATCATAAATTGTCAATACAACAAAAGAAGTACAAGTACAACATGGAAATGACGAAATACAACAACAATAACATAACAAAGCATAATCAAATCTAGTATCTTGAGCGTGTTTCTAGTCATCCCTATTAAATTCATCATGGCATCAACGTCAACCTGTAACATGTTTAAAATAAAGTTCAATGCAAAAGCAAAGGCGAGTACACAAGGTTTGTATAAATAGTATAAGTTTAAAAGCATTTTCCCGAATCCACATGGCAATTTGTAAACAAGGTAACTAGCATGCATAACAATACGTCAAACCCAAGTGTCCACTAGTATTTAGCATCCCTCGCCACAAAAGTGACGAGACCGTTTAGAATAAAGACTTAACAAGACCCCGACGGGCGGCGTGCTACTCCTGTAGCGCTATATATGTTAACTTGGGGCTTAGCTAAGTTAATGACATAAAGATGTATAATCTAGCATGAACCTAAGTAAACAAGTAGCATGTATAAAGGATTGAGAGTATAAAACATGGTTGAAGTGTGTGTATGTGAGTTTCGTATATTAACATGTTACAACCCAAAGTGTTTTAAAAGTAAAACGGGTCAAGTGTACTCACGGTTTTGCAAGCTTCCACTTGTGAATCCGTGAAGAGTTTGTTGATTGATTTAGGATGGAACACCAAGTCCTTCTACACGAGGAAACGTAGGTGTATGAGTGTTGGATGATAACAGAGGATTAGGAATTCGGGATTAAAAGTATAACAAAGTAAACATACAAGAAAATAATCACCTAGGCTTTAGCACTCGTTCTTGACACTATGAAAACCCATAGGGTTTAGAATGATTTCATGAGTTTAATACCCATTAGAATCGTAACGAGGAACTAAGCACTTAGGTGATGTAACTTAATAACTTGATGAATAACCATCAGATTATCTTCAAGGGTTCGGTTACTATGGATATTATATATTTTATATAGTATTTATAAGTTTAGTCCAACAAGATTACAAGTATTATCATAGAAGTCATGCAAAGAGGTAGGAAGATAAATCTCCTATTTTAAAACCGCTTTTGTATTCACCAATGCACAAGTTGTCATAAGAAAACAAGGATGGTCATGAATGGATTATTACGGAAATGAAATATACATACTATCTAGGAGAAATCATCAAGTGAAGTGTGGATTGTAAGTAGAATAGCCCAAGCTATCCAAATAATCACACATACACAAGTTCAAGGATTGTTAATCACTTGTGGATTAAAACCCTTTTAAAAAAACAGAAAGTTTAGAGGATTAAATCCTCTGGATTTGTATGTTACAACCTTGTTTTTAAGCACACATAATCATAGTCTTGATTAGTGGCATAAGGATATACAAATGTATGAAGAAATCATAAGTTTAAGTATGTTTAACAAAGTTTTTGTACAAAACAAAAAGTTTCTTGCACTTTTAACCTTATTATGGTGATGATCCATCCTTGGTTTTCCATGGAAAACCTGTGGAAACATAGCTAAGGGTGTTCCAAGTGCTAAGAAGTAAGAAGAAATGAAAAAGATGGAAGATAAGTGAGTTTATGCTCACTTTTGCAACTTGATATGATTCTGATTTGCTACTGTTTTCTCAGCTGAATTTAAGGTGTTTGAGAGTGAAAGTGAGGTGTTTGCAAAGTGGAAAATGTGTGGGAATGGGTTGGGTTTTATAGGGAGTGATTAGGTTAAGTTAGGTGGCCATTTAATGGAAGAAACACACCTAAACTAACACAAAATCGCTTAATAAATGAATCTGGTCACACATTCTGCGGATTCAACCTTCTGGCGGGGAGCGAGAGTAGTGGAAGTGCGGGTCGCGGCCCGCGAGCTAGGTGATTACGTGATTTTGTTTAATATTTTGGCATGTTAAGTCCCCAAAGTTTCATATATGGGTGTTTTAGGATGTTTTAAGTATAAAAGGCATACTATAAGGGTGTTTTAGGTAACATTAGCTTAAAATCAAGTATAAACAAGTATGATTAAGTCATATAGATCGAGATTAAGTATCGTACACGCATGAATTGATTATGTATGACAAGTATTTGTAAGTTTAACGTATTTTGCAAGAATTATGAATAAATTATCACATGTATAATGAATTCAAACGTATGAACATGTACGAATATGTAAAACATGATTTGTATGACATACAAATTTTTATTTATGATCCAAGTCTCAGATTTTATGATGATACAATGAAAAGACAATTACAAGGAATACAAGATTTCCAAAAATAGCATTACGAGACAAGCTTTCTAATTATGGAAAGTTACGAAAAGCAGGGCATTACAGTCCCCCCTTTCTTTAGGAAATTTTGTCCCAAAATTTATTCAAGAAGAAGACTTTAAAGGCGTTTTGGCTAAAAGAATGATTGTCTAAAATCGAAACTTGGAAGTTTTGAAACGTTTTGAGAAGTATGAATTTTGAAGGACGAAAGGATAGGTTTGTAAAAGGAGTTTGTTTGACTAAAACGATTCGAGGCATTAAGCATATGTGAAACGTGCATATGTGTGTATAGCCAAGCGAGCTTAAACAAGTTTGAAATACTCGCAATGTGTCACGGCCCCCGACCCAGTTTCCCGGTTCAGATGCCGCGAGACAGAAAACCCGTGGTATTGGTGTTTAATTAGGCAGCAGAAATTTTTAACAGGATCGTTTAAACTGAAAACACCCCTTTTATTTTATTTCAAATTTCGGGACAAACCCCGTAATGTACAATAAAGGAATTCCACTGGGGAACCCCTTGGTTACAAAACATGTTTATTTATTTACTGAGCCACTTCATTCAAGCTGGTAGTGCTACGCGGCACTTTTCCTTGTTCACAGTAAATCACCTGAAACATGTTTAAAAAGATTTTATCAGCGGAGAAATACTGGCAAGTCATTCAAATTGCATAAAACGACACATTGTTATAGATTACAGTATTAAGAGCGATTATAATTGCCCCTATCTTATAATTAGCTGGTTCAGTTGTCACTCGACCGGATCTATGACTATGGTCATATCACTATTGGGTCCTTTCACCCAAAAGTGACGTGTATCACTATTTAGGTCTGTTCACCTAAAAGTGATGAAACAACAGTAATATGCACAATACCCCACTTACTGCTAGTAATTTAAGATAACAAAGACTTAATCCCTGTAACATATAACTGGAAAACATTTAGGTATTGTAAAACACTTTTGATAAAAAAAGAATGACTCACTTTGCAAGTTTAGTTGGACAGAGTTTTGCCTATTGATTAAGCTTGGTAACCTAGTTAAAATAACAATGCACACGAAACTAGGTTAGTAACTTAATATAACATTTACGATAAATTCACGAAATCAAAACCCTCACGACGAATGACAAAGTATAGCCCGAATTCGGGCAGCACTTAAACATCCATCGGATCGGTTTTAATCGACCGGACATTGTATCGTAGCAGTGATCGAGTTATTACCCTGTAATCGAAGCAGAGATTCGGAACTTTTGGAGTGAAATTGGAAAGAACAGAGCACAAATCAACGTACTAAACGAATTTTTACGTCAAAACAGTCACCCCATGCAAGTGCCAAACCCCTGAGCTTTATACTGGATTTTGGTCTCCCCCGCGTGTCGCATCGGGTGCCAGGGTCCCTTGCGCGTGTCGCGGGGCAGTCCAAATTAGGCTAGGGTAGCCTTGTGTCCTGCATAGCCCTGATGAGTCAAAATAAACGAATTTTCGTGAATTATTTTCATTTTTATGGATAATTATCCATTAGGGAATACCCCCCTCCCCTTGAGTTTTAGGGGGCCCTGATCCTAGTTTTGACCATTTTAAAAATTATGGGTCGTTCCATACCACTTGGGGGTCTCAATTAGGGTTTCCTAATAGGCATTATTAAAATAAGAAATAATAATTTTGGCAAGAGTTGTTACACCCTCCCCACCTTGTTTAAAATCTCGTCCTCGAGATTTACTGGAACAAGTAAGGGTACTTTCGCTTCATTTCTGATTCTAGTTCCCATGTGTACTCCGGTCCTCTTTTCGAATCCCACTTTACCTTGACTAGCACCATTCTCTTGTGCTTGAGATGTTTGACCTTCCTGTCTTCTATTTGGAAAGGTTTCTCAATGAATTTCAACTTTTCATTTACCTCTATATCTTGAAGAGGTACTACCAGCGATTCATCGGCTAAACATTTCTTAAGATTGGATACATGAAATACATCATGTACCCCGGCTAATTTTTCTGGTAGTTGTAGCTTATAAGCAACTGGCCCAGTTCGTTGGGTAACTGTAAATGGTCCTATGTACCTTGGACTTAGCTTTCCTTTCTTACCGAATCGAACTACTCCTTTCCAAGGAGAAACTTTCAAGAGTACCTTGTCTCCAACTTGGAATTCTAATGGCTTCCGTCGATTATCTGCATAACTCTTCTGGCGATCTCGTGCCGTTTTTAGTCTTTCCTTGATTTGAGTTAACTTGTCGGTGGTTTCCTGTACAATCTCGGTACCTGATAGTTGACTTTCTCCTATTTCTGCCCAGCATACTAGAGTTCGGCACTTTCGTCCATACAGTGCTTCGAACGGGGCAGCATTGATACTTTGTCCATCTGTTTGGGGATGGTATGCAGTACTCAAGTTTAATCGTGTCCCCATTGCTTCTTGGAAACTTGTCCAGAAATGCGAAGTGAAACGACTATCCCTATCTGACACAATGGAGAGTGGAACTCCATGTAAGGATACTACCTCATCTACGTACAACTTAGCCAATCTTTCCATGCTAAAGGTGTCCTTCATTGGCAGGAAATGAGCTTATTTTGTTAGTGCATACGTCTGTCGACTTCGTCTTGTATCGAGTCTTGTTCTTAGAATGTTAGATCAGGGCACGTTGTTCGAGATAAAAGGAAATTTCGCTTGAAAGGTGGTAATTCCGCTTGAAAGTGCACCATGTAATTCCGCGCGGAATTAGATTCCGCTTGGAATCTAATCTCGCTTGGAACCTCTTCAAGCGGAATCAGAACTTTATATATATGTGTTCGAGCGAGATCAGTAGTAACAGTTCCGGTCTGAGCAACGAAGTGCTGCCGAAGTGTCGTCTCGCTGTAAATCGTTATTATATCAATAATACGACAGTTTAAAGTAATATTTTAGCTGAATTGACCTCAATACGTCTATTTCCGCCTTTCGTATTGAGAAAATCTCTTCTGATCAACTCGTTCGGGTCTGAAAATGATCCTACAAGTGGTATCAGAGCTCAGGAAGAAGAGTTCATACCAATTCAGCTGCATTTTCTTATTTCTACACCTTCTTTTTCAAAATTGACCATGAAAAGTGATCAAAATGTTCTGATTTTTACACATCTTACTCGGAATTGTGTTTTAACTAATCCTTGTGGAATTTAGACCTTAATTCGATCTAAATCAGATAAAAATTGTGATTTCGTTTCAAAATCAGCGCGAGATGATGACATCAGCAGCAGTTCAAACGAAATTAGTCCCTGATTCCGCTTGAAACCGGTATTTCACTTGAGATATTTGGGTTGATTTCGCTTGAAAACAGTATTCCGCTTGAAAAGTTCTATTGATTCCGCTTGAAAGTAGCTTATTCCGCTTCAATCTGGTATTTCGCTTGAAAAAGGTGTAAGTTCAAGCGAAATTAGATATTCCGCTTGAAAGGAGATTTCGCTTGAACGTACTGATTCCGCTTGAACAGGGACTTCATTTCAAAGGAGATTCCGCTTGAGTTTGTGATTCCGTTTGAAAACACTGTTTGACAATTTCTTGAAAACCGAATCATGGAAGAGGAATTTTACAATGCATTCGCTACCCCGGTTACCCCGATCACTCTTGCACAGAACACAATGCTGGAAAATGAAATGGGGACTATGCAAAAACCGTCTAAGCTCATGAACATCGAGGAGTATAAGGGTTAGGAAGGACGATTTGAGAATTGGGTACAAGCAAACTACTTAGATGCTTGGGAATGTGTTGAAACGAAATATATTAGACTGACGAATGATGAGGAAGAGATTATTGCAATAAAAGACCTTAGCGCTGAAAATAGAAAGAAATACAAAGATGAAAAAATGATGTTAAGTCTACTACAACAAGCTGTGAAAGAAGATATCTTGGTTTTATTGCAACACAATGGAACTTCTTATTCAATTTAGAAAGCTTTAAGATCAAAGTTTGTTGGTAGTCAAGAGATGATCAAGAACAAGAAATCACTTTTGAAGAAAGAGTTTGATCTGTTTCGTGGGTTAAAAAATGAAAGCACAAAGCAAATTATTGAACGATATTGCAATTTGTTGGCCAACATGAAGAGATTGAGCATCGACAAAGATAATGAAGAGTTGATTGAAAAATTAGCCGATGCATTGCCATATGAAACTTGGGGCACATATCTCATGATGTTGAGGAACAAGAAAGGTTTTAGCAGTCTGACATTGAGCAAATTCATTGAAAAAATTGAGGCTCAGGAGATGGAACAGAGAAAGATTTCAAGAATGAAAGATTTCGACGGTGAACAAGACATTGGTCTTTAATACAAAGGTGGTGTCAGTGATAAATCCACCAACATGTCACCAAAGATTGAAACTGCATTCAATGCAAAGAGTTCATCTGGAAGTTCATCCAAAGGATCAAACAGCAACACAAGTTTTTCATCATACCCACCATTTGATCCGAACATTTCAACAACAAAGATTGGCAAAAAGTTACAATGCAGCATTGTTTTGAATCTTGAGAATGATGAGGATTATTCAGCAGAAGTTGCTAAGAGTCACATGTCTTTGTTGGGAACTGTGTTGGAGTCTTATGGTAGTTTTGTTGTAGGTCGAATCGGGAATCCAATGCTTACTAAAGAGGATTACGATCAGATTGATGCTGAAGAGATGGAATTGATGGACATAAAGTGGTGTTTGGCAAGTGTATTGAGATGAGCTGAGAAATTTAAGCAAATCACAGGAAGAGATGACTTACGTGAAGCTAATGTTTCTACTTTAGGTTTTGATAAATCTAAAGTTACTTGTTTTCGTTGCAGGGAAAAAGGACACTTCAAGAGGGAGTGCAAAAACCGCGAAGCAAGTGGAGCTCAAAATCCGTTCAACAACAACAATGATTACTATCGAAAATCGATCTATCATCAAGTTGCACAAGAACCACAAGTGGCACATGGAAGAAAAGTTATTGAAGAATCTTCAAAGAGAGCTTGTATGGTAAATCAGAATAACAAAAAGCCAACGGAAGGTTTCAGTTGGGACAAATATATCTCAGCTGATAATAAAGCATGTCTGATAAACCAAGATGATGAAAAGTTACCAGAAGGATTTAACTGGGAAAATTTCAATTGGGATGATTATGATCCAAACAAAACTATAAATCACAAAGCTTATGTCGCTCGTATTGAAGAAGATAGTGATGATGATAAAGAGTATTATGCAAGACGAATGGCAGCTCATTTCAAAATGATGGAAGAGAGTGACAGTGAAGATGAAAAAGCTAAAAAGAAAAAGAAAAAGGTCAAAACACCAGTTAGTAGTGATGATGAAGAAATACCAGTGATAAGGAAAAAGGTGGAAGTTCCAAAGTTTAAAGTTGATGAAGAAGCTAATGCTAAAAATGTTCCGGTGATTTGTGAAAATTGTGAGATTATGAAAAAGAAAAACAGCGAATTGATCAACAACATAAACAGGTTGAAGGAATCATACGATGTTCTTAACAAAGCGATGAATCAGTACAATCAATCAAGTGAAGAACAGGCAACAGCAATGAAGACACTTCAAGGAGCTCTTATGATAAAGCAGAAAAGCGTTAACAACTATATTGAGAAGTGTGTTGTGCTTGAACAAAAACTGGAGACACAAAGAATTGAGACAGAAAGAGTTAATCGTTTGTTGAAAAGTTACTCATGTACTTCTTATGTCATTGACAGGATTTATCCAACTGTTGAAGGCATGAAGACATTTGAGGATGATGAAGTAACTGAAGAACAAAAGGTATCTCAAGAAAAGACTCCTGAAAAGAAGAAAGAAAAGAAGAAGGATACTAAAGAAAAACATCTGGTAAGAAACAAAGTGCCAGTTACAACAAGTGTCCACCCCCGCTTGAAAATGGATATTCACCACGAAATCCAAATTCAGAAAGAGTCGAAAAGGCAACAAATTTACAGTGGGAGTCGGAGTCTTCAGTTAATCTGCCAGAAAATATTGATGTTATGTTTACATCGTCTGACACCGATCAACAATCTCAATTGATGAAAAAATAGTGGATCATGTGTTAGATAACGATGAAACCGAGGAGTCAAAGTAGGAATCAAACTCAGAGTCAAAGTCGGAGTCAAACTCAGAGTCAAAGTCTGACAAATCAAAGTCAACAGTCAAAAAGGACAAAAGGGTTTACAATAAAGAATTTCTTCTATCAAAATCTAATTTGAATGACGAAACATTCAAAGTTGCATATACATTAAATGATTCTGACAAATTATATTTTGATGAGGAATTTCCAATAAGAGGTGTTAAACCGGAAATGATCAAAAAGGTTTTCAAACTAACAGAAATTAATATTTCTGAAATAAAAGATGTAAATCTTAATGATAAACCTAAAAAGTACACCTCAAGAGTTCAACAAAGAGAAAACAAGAAAAAAGGTTACAGTTCTGGTTCTGGTTTTCACAAGAAACCAAACCATAACGGTAATTTCAAAAAGAAAGGTCTTGGATTTATTCCATCAGAAAATCATAAAACTGAAAAATATGTTCGTGATTTTAAATAAAAAATGATATTTGTTTCAGGTACATCTTCCGAGGAGGAACAAAAGAACCCATTCTGGAAGCAATCTAACAAAGAATTCCTTGCGAAGAAGCAAGAAGAGATGAAGTTTGCTGATCAGATGAAAGAAACGAGAACCTGTTTCCAATGCAACACTGTTGGTCATATTGCCAAGAATTGTTCCAAGGCAATACAATCAAAACAGGGAGTTTCTCGTAAACTAAAAGATAAAGAAATTGTGTTTGAATCACCAATTGATAGAACTAAACTTTTCAAGAATTCAACATTTGAGATTGGTGAATGTTCAAACAGATTTTACAAGAAAAAGGGAAACCTTGACAACCAAAAATGGGTTGTTAAGAAGTCTGATGATAGTTTTAGCAATGATTCTGATTCATTAAAATCAGAGGAGCTATCTTCTGGCGATGAATCTGATTCCACAAAGTCAGATGAGCCATATGTTGAGAAAAAGTGTGAAAACTCAGTGCCGACTATGGATGATGTGAATTTTCCACCACTTCGGGCAGAAAATTTTAAGAAGAAAATTGGTAAAGTTGAAATTTCAAATCAATTTTTCTCAGAAAAGAAAGAATTTAATATTGAAAAGGCCTTTAACCCTAAAGTGAAACACATTTTTGGTAAAATGGTTGACGGGAAGGTCAAAGGGGTTAAAGAGTTCTATGAGAAGAAAATGAAGAAACCAGGTAAGATTGTTTCGTCCCAGGTTTGTGACTGGGATGGAACATATTATGACAGTGAAAATCTGGACTTGCTGGAGCTCCCAAGTTGGTAATAGCGGAGCATGAATCGGCATCATTCTTATATTTGTTGTTTTTTTGTTGAAAAATTGAAAATTGGTCACTAGTATGACTTGCTGGAGTTCCCAGGTTGGTAAGTGTGGAGCAGGTATCGCCATCTTTCTTGAGAAATTCACGAAAGAGATTTCGACTTACAAGTGGTAAATCAGGGACAATAAGTTGTACTTGATTTTCTTACAAGTGGTATTTTTGAAAAACAATGTGGTGAACCCCTAACCTATAAATGGTTATACAAAATCAACAAAACTTATTTTCCGGAAAAACCATTTGATTAAAACAAACTTAAGTGTTTTGAAATCACAATGGGAAAATAGTTTGTTGAAAGGGGGAGTTCTGATTGTTTATGCCAAGTGGATGGCGAATTGAAGTGATTCGATATCGGTTGTCAATTTACTTGTACAGTTTGTTTTCAAATTTCTTTAAATGTGTTTGAATTTTAGGGGGAGTAAGAAATTTCAGAAAATCCAAAACATTTGAAAATTTGAAAAAGCAAAAACATGATAAAATTCAAAACGAGTTTTTGTTGTCAAAAAGAGGAAATGATAGTACATCAGTGGACGATCATAGCATGCTAAAGAAATGGAAAGTCAAATGTGATAAACGGTCTCACTGATGATGTGCCATTAGGTTTTTACACATTTAGTAGATTGTGACGAGATATAAACCTAAATTCAAACTTTCTTATATCGTGGGGAACATCTCTCGGATATATGGGTAACCCCGAAATCTTGTTTGAAAGGTCCCTCTTTCTGAGATACTAGGTCTTTATGCTCAGTGATATCTGGGGTATTATCCCGGGACTTCTGATAATGCGGAAGCAATGGCCTAGTCCCCGGAGAATACTTTACGCTTGCTTGAAATATAGCCCACCCTCAGCATAAAAAATGAAAAAAACATTGCAAAATGCAAATCATGTGCTGTTGAACAAAAGATCCTCTAAAGGGGACACACCAAAAGTCGAGCCATCATCTCTCTGCTGAACGGAAGTTCTGACCTGAGTTCTCACGGTTTTCGCAATTAACCCCTTTACAGATATCATCTGTGGTATATTCACCTGTAAGACTGAATATTGGGATCTGGATACAGGAGTATATTCTGAGGTGGGACACGCGATTAAGTTTAAGTGCTTAAGACATTAATCTCGTATCTTGAAACAGTTGAAATTTTTGTAAAAATTTAAGTGGACCAGTATACTGACAATGTAAGTGAATTGTTTAGAACTTAAAATGTTTAAAGCTTAACGGTGTTGCTGATTTGTCTCAAAAACTGATATGATCCTCTTACACAAACTCACAAAAATATTGTCTGTAAATTTTTCTTTATGGTCTGTAAATATTTCTTTATTGTATTTCGTTTCATTCAAAAATCCAAAAAGATTTTTAGTGTGTTTTAGCATAAATTTTGAAAAATACAAAAATATTTTCGACAACTGATGTTAAAGAGCTAATTTTCAAAATTCCAAGTGCTAAACATGATGGACAAATGGTTTGGGAGAGTGTGCTTTGAAAAGAAAAATGATAAAATTATTCATTGATTGCCTAATTTCTGCAAGTGGTTCATCAGTGATTTTAAATGTTAAATCATTTTGAAAATTGTTTTTACAAGTAGTCATCTAGAAAATTTATTTTTGGGTAGAGTTTTTGTGCAGGTAATGACAGAGCCAGCAATAGATCTTGGGATAATCAAATGAAAGCCAGGTTTTGATCTTGAACTTGTGGAAAAAAGATTATGATCCCAGTTTACTAAGAGGGGGAGTCTGAAGGTCAAAGAGCCAGGTTCTGATTCTGAGATTGCTGAAGCTGATGAACTTAAAGAATCAAGAGATATGATCAAGAGAAGTTAGAGCCAGATTGCGATTCTGGTATTGAAGATTAGATTAACATCTGAGGAAATATTATTTGTTCGAGGGGAGTATGTTGGTGATGAAAAGAGAAGATAAAGATTTGAGGATGCTTTACAGTGTCAGATACTTCAAAAAGAGAAGCCCGAAGACTGATATAGATTGAAGTTGCGAAGACTCGATACTTAAGACTCGTCAAACATTCGAGGGGGAGTCTGTTAGTGCATACGTCTGTCGACTTCGTCTTGTATTGAGTCTTGTTCTTAGAATGTTAGATCAGGGCACGTAGTTCGAGATAAAAGGTAATTTCGCTTGAAAGGTGGTAATTTCGCTTGAAAGTGCACCATGTAATTCCGCGCGGAATTAGATTCCGCTTGGAATCTAATCTTGCTTGGAACCTCTTCAAGCGGAATCAGAACTTTATATATATGTGTTCGAGCGAGATCAGTAGTAACAATTCCGGTCTGAGCAACGAAGTGCTACCGAAGTGTCGTCTCGCTGTAAATCGTTATTATATCAATAATACGACAGTTTAAAGTAATATTTTAGCTGAATTGACCTCAATACGTCTGTTTCCGCCTTTCGTATTGAGAAAAACTATTCTGATCGACTCGTTCGGGTCTGAAAACGATCCTACATATTTGGTTATCAATCTACAACCACCCAGATTGCATCGTTACCTTTTCTGGTTCTGGGCAGCTTAGTAACAAAATCCATGGTTATTAGTTCCCATTTCCATACAGGCATTTCTAACTGTTGAAGTAAACGTGAGGGTTTCTTGTGTTCTTCCTTAACTTGCGAACAAGTTAGACACTTAGAAACGTATCTGGCGATCTCCTTTTTCATTCCTATCCACCAGAAGTTATTTCTTAAATCTTGGTACATCTTATTATTACAAGGGTGCTTCGTATACCTAGACATATAGGCTTCTTCTAAAATCTTATTTCTTAAATCTCCTTGCTTAGGTACCCAAATCCTTGTCTTATGGAATCTCCTAATTCCATCATTTCCTTGCTCTAATTCCTTTATTTGTCATTTTATTCCTTCCGCATCTTCTTTGATTGCTGTTTCCTGAACGTTCTTCAGTTGTTCCATTAAATCTAATTGGAGATTAAATCTAAGAGCACGAACTCGTCTTTGTTTTTCATGATACTTATGACTTAGGGCATCCGCTACCACATTAGCCTTTCCTTCGTGATACAGAATATCACAGTCGTAATCACTTAGAATTTTCATCCATCTTCTTTGCCTGATGTTTAATTCTTTTTGCCCAAATATATATCTTAAACTCTTATGATCTGTATAGACAGTAAACTTACTTCCGTACAAATAATGCCTCCAAATCTTAAGGGAAAAAATTATTGCTCCTAATTCTAAATCATGAGTCGTATAATTTTCCTCGTTCTTTTTCAACTGCCTCGATGCATACGCAATTACCTTTTTGTGTTGCATTAGCACACATCCTAATCCTAACTTAGAAGCGTCGCAGAAGACTTCAAAATCTTCGGTTCCGTCTGGTAAGGCTAGAATTGGGGAATTTGTTAATCGTTGCTTCAAAGTCCTAAAGGCCTCTTCTTGCTTGGGTCCCCATTCAAACTTAACAGTTTTACAGGTTAACTTAGTTAATGGAACAGCTAACTTAGAAAAGTCTCTTATGAAGCGTCTATAATATCCAGCTAATCCCAGAAAACTTCTAACTTCGGTTGCTAATTGTGGGACCTTCCAATTGGTTATCGCTTCTATCTTGAAGGGATCTACGTGAATACCTTCGTGATTCACCATGTGACCCAAAAATTGCACCTCTTGTAGCCAAAATTCACATTTCAAAAATTTGGCGTAAAGCTTTTCCTTCCTTAACAGGGTTAAAAGTGCATGCAGGTGCTCACGATGTTCGTTCTGGCTTTTGGAATAAATAAGTATATCGTCGATGAAGACAATTACGAATTTATCCAAATACGGCTTACAGATCCTATTCATCATGTCCATAAATGCTGCAGGAGCATTTGTTAGTCTAAATGGCATGACTGTAAACTCATAGTGACCATACCTAGTTCTGAAAGCAGTTTTAGGTATGTCTTCTTCCTGTACCTTTAACTGATGATATCCGGAGCATAAGTCTATCTTAGAGAAGTATCTAGCTCCCTGAAGTTGATCGAAAAGATCATCAATCATAGGTAATGGGTATCGATTCTTAATTGTAACCCTATTCAATTCCCTATAATCGATACACATTCGCATTGAACCATCTTTCTTTTTAACGAACAACACTGGTGCTCCCCAAGGGGATGAACTAGGTTGTATAAATCCTTTGCTTAGCAATTCATCTAACTGTTTTTTCAGTTCTAACATTTCGGTGGGTGCTAGCCGATAAGGTGCCTTAGCTATTGGTGCAGTTTCAGGAATTAGATGAATTCTAAACTATACTTCCCTATCGGGTGGTAATCCAGGTAGCTCTTCTGGGAATACATCCGGGTATTCTGATACTACTGGAATTTCCTTCAGTTCCTTACTTTTAGCGTTAATGATTACCGAAATCATATACACTATTCCTTGTTTTCGTTCATAACTAGCAATTTTCGTTACTGAAATGAACTTCATTGGTTTACGCGACTTATCTCCTGTTATCAAAATTACTTCTTCTGTTGGCGTACGTATTTCTATGGAATTCTTATCACAGAGGATTCGAGCATGCTTGGCTACTAACCAATCCATTCCTAATACGACATCGAATCCAGCTAAATTCATAGGTAGCAGGTTTGCAGAAAATTTATGGCCTGAGAGTTCTATCTTTCCTTCTTGCAAAACCTTATCTATATTAACAGAATTTCCATCTGCCGTTTCTACCGTATAAATCTGCCTAAGTTTGGTTAAAGGTTGCTTAAGAGCTTGGCAGAATGAAGTATTTATAAAACTTTGGTTTGCACCAGAGTCAAATAATACTTTTGCGTAAACGTCATGTACAAGAAACGTACCAGCTATCACATCTGGAATCAGATCTGCTTCCTGGGTAGTCAGCTGAAAGGCTCTTGCATTCTTCTTAGTAGTTCCTTCTGCAGGTTTGGCCTTGTTGTCAGCTGGCTTAACCAATTTTGAGCAGTCGGGCCTGAAGTGCCCTGTTTCTCCGCAATTGTAGCAGATCATGGATTTCTTCCTGCAATTCTCCTCTTGGTGCCCCGGAATTTTGCAGAAATTACAGTACCCCTTACATTTTCCAAAATGCTTTCTTTTACAGGTACTGCAAAATGGAGGAGTGGAGGATTGCCCGGTTCCCTTTTTCTTGAAGTTACTGGCATTATTACCCCCACGAAAACCTTGGGTAATCTTTTGGGCCAATTCCTTTTTCCTGTTCTCTTCTCTAGTGCGTACTAGCCCGTCGGTTAAGGTGTTTGCCAATTCAACCCCATCGTCAATCGTGCGGGGTCTCGCAGCTTTGACTATGTCGCGAATCTCACTAATTAATCCCTAGATATAGAGAGAAATAAGTACCGGTTCTGGCGAAGCCAGAGTTGGTACAATCCTGGCATACTCGAAAAATTTCGAAGTATACCCTCGACAGTCAACATCCACCATCCGGTGGTTCAGGAACTTATTTTTCATTTGTTCCTTTTCATATTCGGGACAAAATTTTCTTTCCACCAATCTCTTAAATTCCTCCCAACTCATGGCATAAGCCACGTCACTTCCCTTGGCTTGCAGCACCGTGTTCCACCATTCTAACACCTCTTCTTTGAAAAGGTGGGATGCATACATAACCTTGTCTTCCTCTGCGCACTTACTGATTTTAATTACTGCTTCGGTCTTTTCCAACCAACGTAGTGCGGCAGTTGCCCCTTCATTGCCTGCAAATTCGACTGGCTTACAGGCAAGGAATTCTTTATAAGTGCAACCAGGTGTTGCAACTTTCATTTTCTTAAGTATTGGGGCTTGAACCACATTATTATCATTATTTCCACCTCCATTTACACTGTTGCTAAAATTATCGTCGCGAGTGCGTTTACTATGGTTGGCTTGTGAAGGTTCAACGGGGTTCTTAACAGCAGCGATGATTGCGGGGATAGCATTGGCTATTCCCTGAGCAACGATATTTTCGATATCGTGTCTATTAAGAAAATGATCCTCATTGTGTTGTTCAAATTGATTAACTTCATTGACCGGTTCATTTATTGCGTTTTCCATCTGAATAATTATCAATATATACAAGTTATTGTCACAATTTGGATAACAATTAAACACAATAAGGCAATCACAACATAATTAGGTTAACACACATATAGCCAAAATCGTCGACCTTGCGACATTCATATATTTTTATAATATTATGCATCCGTACACACCCGATATTTACAGATGTTTTATTTGTAGTTATTATTATACAATATTATATTATTACTATTATTATATTATATTATTATATTTTTTTTCTCTCTCTACATATTATTATTATACAAACATACAACTACAGTTAGCTGGCCTTTCAGAAACGACGCTCCCTCTCGTCGTATTTCCATGTGATGTTTTCCCCCACTTCTCCAATCCGGTTTCCCGCATCCACCAGTTCCTCGCCGTAGCGGCGTAATTCGGCAACGTTCTCGGCACTCATAGGTGGGAATGGTGCAGGTTCAGGATCAAACTGGGGAAAGTAAACATTGGGGTTATTCATGAAGTTTGAAAATGCCAGTCGCTCGTCCACCACTCTTCTAACTGCCCTATAAAAGGTTGGGGATTGACAATAGGGTCCGGAATAGCAGGTTCCAAATTAATTAGAAGTTCAGATTGGGATGGGAAATTGAAAAGGGTTTCATCGACAGGTCCGATGAGGTCACAATTTGCAAGTTTTCGATCAAGATCTTCCCAAGGTGGCATCTCCTGGGCCTGACCAGAGCTTTCCCCTATCTCCTTTCCTTTCCTTTGTCTTTTATATCCTCTGTCTTTTTCACCTTTTGGGCAGCTGGCTTCTTCCTTCGTCCGCGTTTCCAGTCCAGGATTCTCCTCCTCTTTTTAGGCTTGCGTTTCTCCTGGGACTGAGCCTGGAACACTAGTGGCTCCTCAGTATCCGCTTGATAGCCGGATTGGGTTCCTGCTGTATCCATATCGGTGGTATGGATAGTAAAGTTTCGGAGTGCCTCCGACAGTTCATTCATGCTGTTAGCACACATGAAGAAACACACAAAATTCAAGTTAAAATTTTATTTGTTAAATTAAATTTTCACATAATCACAGAAATAGCAATCTGAAAAAATTAAGTATTTCTAAATACTTAATTGGCTTAAATCAGTGGCTCTGATACCACTTTTTTCTGTCACAGCCCTGACCCAATTTCCCGGTTCAGATGCCGCGGGACAGAAAACCTGTGGTATTGGTGTTTAATTAGGCAGCGGAAATTTTTAATAGGATCGTTTAAACTGAAAACACCCCTTTTATTTTATTTCAAATTTCGGGACAAACCCCGTAATGTACAATAAAGGAATTCCACTGGGGAACCCCTTGATAACAAAAACATGTTTATTTATTTACTGAGCCACTTCATTCAAGCTGGTAGTGCTACACGGCACTTTTCCTTGTTCACAGTAAATCACCTGAAACATGTTTAAAAAGATTTTATTAGCGGGGAAATACTGGCGAGTCATTCAAATTGCATAAAACGACACATTGTTATATATTACAGTATTAAGAGCGATTACAATTGCCCCTATCTTATAATTAGCTGGTTCAGCTGTCACTCGACCGGAATATAAAGTACTTATTGGTTATGTGTGACGTATTTTGTAAAGAACGGAAATGCTACTATTACTTTAGAAGAATTTACGTAAGTTGGAGATGGTCGGTCCCTATGGAGATTTCTTGCCCACATGTTTTGAAATCCAAATGACGTATTGAGTTATGTATGAAAAGGTTCTAGAAGATAGTAAGTTTGCATCATTTTAAAGGATCTTGCATCAAGAAAAGAAATTTGAAGTTTAGAGGTTCTCGTGAAAACGTTGATTCTTAAAAAGAAATTTAGCATAATGAACTTAGTGATCTTCGAAAAGAGTTTTAGTAAACGATCGAATAATATTCGTAATATTTTGTAAGCGTGTGCGAAAAGTTGGTTTGATTTCCGATTGAAAATAAAAGTATTTAATATAATGATATGAGGTGAGCGTGTTGTAGTAATTACGTTAAGCATGAAATTTATGGGCAATTCATTAGACCGACTATGTTGATGGGTAGCATTTCATAAAATTTTGAAAATCGGGAAACAAAACGTTTATGGCATAATTAAGAATTTCGTGTATGTGTTTTATGTAAAATAGGTTGTAGGGTAAGAAATGCGTTTGATAAAACCATGCATTTTTGAAATTGATGAAGGTAGGGACTTTGACGAATGATAAACGATTTAGGTATAAAACATGATCGTGTTTGCATGATATAGTCCTTTTGAAGGAAAATTTTGCTAACAATCACCTAGGTAAGGGAATCACCCCTAACTCGTTGGTGAGATCGTTTTAAGAAAAGTAGGACTGGAGTTAATCGTCAAGGTAAGGAAATCACTCCTATCTCGATGATAGGTCTCCATTTTGGTGTTATAAGAAATTTAAATCTATTTAGGTGATGTTTTTGAAATCATGGATGTGAATGAAGTATAGATGTATGAAAAGATTTAGTATGATGTGTGTATAAGAAAATAATCTCGAAAGAAATTTGAATTGAAAAGAGAGAATTGCATCGTATAAGATCGATAATAGTAAAACATAGGTTTGACTAAAACTTGGATTGTTCCAAAACAGAACTTTGACTAAACCAAAGTGGTCGAAAATTCTTTTGAATTTGAGAAACATGCTTTGGCCTAATAGGTGGAATACTCTGGCCAATATTTCGGTTAACAGTATTCACCCTTCCAGTTACTACATGCTCCAAATTAATCTAAAATTCGAGACTTGGTGGGATTTTTGAAAATCAAGTAGTGGGATTAGTCAACAAGATGCGGGTTTCACCCCTAACTTGACGATTTCGAACGCTAAGTGTGGTTGGTACTCGTCGGGTAAAAAATCAAATCTTGATACTTTGACGAGGGTCCACTAGAATTCAAAATGGAAATTCTTCACCAAGGTGGGGATTTCATTCCTAACTTGATGGCGAATTTCATGTAAAAAGAATAGGCGGATTGAGAGTCGTTCACCAAATTGCAGGACGCCTATTTTGGTGAACTCGTCTCGTTTGTGTATTATGAGTGTTTTCGAGTTTAGTATTAATCGAGTAAAATGTCTTAGGAAAGGCATATGTTCGAAATAATAAAACAAGTATGAGCACATAAAGTATTTCAAGAATAGCACATAAAGAAACGTTTCAAGAAATTAGCATACGAATCAAGTATGGTCGAATTTGGTACTTAACTATAGACATGGTCAAAAGCATAGCAATTTTTCCTGATTCCCTATAGTTATGCCTCTGATACCAATCTGTCACTCCCCAACCAATGGCAGAATCATTGGAGTGGTACGAAGATAGATTGCTCATCACACATAACGCTAATTATGACAATATTTATATCAAAACCGTTTTTCATTAATAATCATAAATTGTCAATACGACAAAAGAAGTACAAGTACAACATGGAAATGATGAAATATAACAACAATAACATAACAAAGCATAATCAAATCTAATATCTTGAGAGTGTTTCTAGTCATCCCTACTAGATTCATCATGGCATCAACATCAACCTGTAACATATTTAAAATAAAGTTCAATGCAAAAGCAAAGGAGAGTACACAAGGTTTGTATAAATAGTATAAGTTTGAAAGCATTTTGTCGAATCCACATGGCAACTTGTAAACAAGGTAACTAGAATGCATAACAATACATCAAACCCAAGTGTCCACTAGTATTTAGCATCACACATAGCATGCTCTTGTTAAGGCTAAGTGTACATTGGATGATAACGGAGGATTAGGAATTAAAATTAAAAGTATAACAAAGTAAACATACAAGAAAATAATCACCTAGGCTTTAGCACTCGTTATTGACACTATGAAAACCCATAGGGTTTAGAATGATTTCATGAGTTTAATACCCATTAGAATCGTAACGAGGAACTAAGCACTTAGGTGATGTAACTTAATAACTTGATGAATAACCATTAGTTTATCTTCAAGCGTTCGGTTACTATGGATATTATATATTTTATATAGTATTTATAAGTTTAGTCCAACAAGGTTACAAGTATTATCATAGAAGTCATGCATAGAGGTAGGAAGATAAATCTGCCATTTTAAAACCTCTTTTGTATTCACCAATGCACAAGTTGTCATAAGACAAAAAGGATGGTCATGAATGGATTATTACGGAAATGAAATATACATACTATCTAGGAGAAATCATCAAGTGAAGTGTGGATTGTAAGTAGGATAGCCCAAGCTATCCAAATAATTACAAATACACAAGTTCAAGGCTTGTTCATCACTTGTGGGTTAAAACCCTTTTAAAACAGATAGTTTAGAGGATTAAAACCTCTCGATTTGTATGTTACAACCTTGTTTTTAAGCACACATAATCATAGTCTTGATTAGTGGCATAAGGACATAGGAATGTATGAAGAAATCATAAGTTTAAGTATGTTGAACAAAGTTTTTGTAAAAAAAAGAAAGTTTCTTGCACTTTTAACCTTATTATGGTAATGTTCCATCCTTGGTTTTCCATGGAAAATATGTGGAAACATACCTAAGGTTGTTCCAAGTGCTAAGAAGCAAGAAGAAATGAAAAAGATGGAAGATAAGTGAGTTTATGCTCACTTTTGCAACTTGATATGATTCCGATTTGCTACTGTTTTCTCAGCTGAATTTAAGGTGTTTGAGAGTGAAAGTAAGGTGTTTGCAAAGTGGAAAATGTGTGGGAATGGGTTGGGTTTTATAGGGAGAGATTAGGTTAAGTTAGGTGGCCATTTAATGGAAGAAACACACCTAAACTAACACAAAATTGCCCAATAAACGAAGTTGGTCACACATTCTACGGATTCAACCTTCTGACGGGGCGCGAGAGTAGTGGGAGTGCGGGTCGCGACCCGCGAGCCAGGTGATTACGTGATTTTGTTTGATATTTTGGCAAGTTAAGTCCCTAAAGTTTCATATATGGGTGTTTTAGGATGTTTTAAGTATAAAAGGCATACTATAAGGGTGTTTTAGGTAACATTAGCTTAAAAACAAGTATAAACAAGTATGATTAAGTCATATAGATCGAGATTAAGTATCGTACACACATGAATTGATTATGTATGACAAGTATTTGTAAGTTTAACGCATTTTGCAAGAATTACGAATAAGGTATCACATGTATAATGAATTAAAACGTATGAACATGTACGAATTTGTAAAACATGATTTCTAAGAAATACGAATTTTTATTTATGATCCAAGTCTCAGATTTTACGATGATACAACGAAAAGACGATTACAAGGAATACAAGATTTCCAAAAATAGCATTACGAGAAAAGCTCTGATCTTTAAACCGTTGTTGCTTCGTATCAAACATTTGTTGGCCTGAACAGATGTTTGGTCTTTTTGAACAGATCTTTGCTTCAACATCACTTTGGTCTTGATTAGTGTTTAGCTCTTCTTCAATAGTGGTTTCCAAGGCTTAAACAGATGTTAGCATGTCTTCAACAGATGTTCTGATTAGTGTTCAAGATTCACTATCTTCGGGAGGAGAATGATTCATCTACTATTTATTTCTTAATCGGATAAATGATGTTTTGGCTTTTATTCCTCATGAACTTCTCTTTGATTTGTCCCTTGAATTGTAATTCAAAGTCTAGAGAGTCAGTGTTTTCTTGATTCCTTTCTAGTGGAAGACTTATTAAGTCTTGCAGATCTTCAATTTTTAGTCCTGGGGCGCTTTTCATTGAGATCTTTTGCACCTCCTCACTGGCCTTGAGCAAAGTCAATTCATGGATATCCTTATCTGATTTCCATTTTAGAATTTAAGACCAGGAGGGTTTGCTGGGACCAGAGTTATTACAGATGAGTTTTGGGAAACTGGTCTTCCTATGATTATGTCAATTAGATCTTGTCTTGTGGGTTCATCATTCTCTATTGTCATCTCAATTTGTCTTTTGAGATAGTTCCTTGCAGCTGCTGAGATATTTCTTGCTGACGGAAACTCTAAAGGTTCAACCAAGGTCTTTATAGGGAAGTCTAATTGATCATATTCTAGCTTTTTGGGTATTGAGGGATCCTTTTCTCTTAAGATTTCAAGCTTTTTGTAATTTTGAAAGGTTGTCGACTTATCCCATTTTGCCATTAATTTAATGGTGCCCATGTTAGTAGCAGCTATCTATTCCTTCATTCTTCTCATCTTCAATTCCCTTTTATCATTTAGTTTTCCACCATTTTTCCAGTCTGGAGGTATGGGATTGATATAAGGAAAGAGCTTTAACTTTTCAATCCTTGTTATTTTATCTAGCAGGGATTCAGTTGGACATCTTGTGAATTGATCTCTGTCTACATCATATGGCTTCTTTTCCATGATATGGTTTATGTAATCTTCCTTTAACAAATTTTTGAGATCTGCAATCATGGGAAAGATTTCTGCAAATCATTGTAGCATAACCTTGTAAGGCATCTACTCTTCTGTATTCTTCAGATAAGATTTGTTGTAGTTGTTTGTCATCCTTCCCTTGGTTTCTTTCCAAAACTATCCTCTTAGACTGCTTCTTTTATAGCTCAAGATATTCTTTGACACTGGATGGCCTTAGAGGGTTTGCAGATGGAAGTGATGATAATGATGGAGGTGAAGATGCTGGAAGTGATGATGTAACTTTATTGGAAAGTTTGATGGGTGAGGTTATTGCTTTTCTTTATTGGTTTGTGGGATAGGTAAGTTTACTGATGATATGGTAGGTGTTGTTGTAACATCTATTGACACTTTTGAAATGCCAACATATGTTTGGTGTGGATGATCAGTGGTTTGGGAAGGTTTTGCCTTTTTGGTTACAGGTGAAGATTTTTGTGGAGGAAGTTTGTTGGTCCCAGTTTGGACTTAAAAACTTCTTTTCACGTAATATGGCACATGATTTCAATAGATGTGAAAATAGTGTGCGGAAATAGAAATCAGACTTTCAAGAAACAAGACCTACAGAATTTTCAAGTTTATATCACTTTGAAACAAAATGGTTTACAAGGTGATTGTAAGATTATTATCTATTACAAATGAATACTTGTGAATTCTGAGGTGAAAGGACAATGGAGTTTGTAGTATGTATTGAATGCTAAGCTTAACTCATTGTTCTCTGCTTGATGAGCCTTCTATTTATAGACGGCTTGAATACATGAATAAACATTTGTTTATTCATGTTTAAGTCCTGCAAAAAGTAGCTTCTTGACATATTCATTGAATCCAATAATCAAGTTGCCTTTGTCATCATGATATCCAATAATGTCAAGTTGCTTCGGTTATTGTAGCAGGATAGAACTGATTTTTAGACAAGTGGGTTTTTATCAGAATTTCTGATAACCACTTCATCAAAAATTCTAGTGAACAAATCATCAAAAAATCTGATGATCAGAATTTTCAGAAACTGATGGTATTTCATCAGAAATATCATCAGATCCATCAGAAAAACCTTCTCTGATAATCTTCTTCAGTTCTTTGATCAGCTTATGATTCTTTGAAGTAGATATTGTTCTTTTCAGTTGTCCTATCCGATCTTCTTCTTGTTGTATTGATCTTCAGGACTTTTATCTTCATCACAGATCAAGCTGAATCTGATTTTCTTCAATACTTACAAATAAAGTTTCCTAACAGTTTCCCCCTAAGTATTGTAAGAAAATGAACTATCTATGTCAAACATCAACATACTTCAACTAATCCTTAAACAGAAAGTTCAAACAACTAAATTCAGAAACATAAAACAGAATCAAACCAACCATTGTTCAAAACACACAGAAATAAAATATTGTTCTCAAAAACAAAATTTTAAACTCATGAATTCATCAATTGATCTTCACTCCACTTCTGTACTTGTCTACTGGTTTCAGCCTTTTCTTGTAGTCAATTGCTTTTTGAGTTGTTTTGTAAAGTTCTTTGTACCAACCTCTAGCTTCCATCCACTTATCAATGCTATCTTCAATAGCTTTCCTCAGCTGTTCATTGTTCTTCCCCTTCTTCTTGAGCTGCTCTTGTTTCTCATTCATGCAGTTCTTTATATATTTCAGAGTTTGATTAGAATACCTGCTTATTTCACTGATTCTGAACAGAGCTTTCTCATTATGAGCATCTTTGAAAACCACACACATTTCTGGTTTGTCAAAGATTGCTCCAGTTCTCACTTGTTTGGGAGGAATTTCAGCTGGAATAGTGTTGTTAGGAGGAGGTATTAGCACCTTGTTGCTATACTCAAAATTGATGCACAAGTCAAATTCTGTCAGTGCAGCCCTTTTATATAACTTTTCTCCTGCACTTTTTTGATCAGCCAGGTCTCCATCAGTAACAACCTCTTCACTTCCATCTTTTTTGATCAAGGTGTATTTGTTCTGTCCATAAGTACCTAGGACACCTCCTTGAGCATTTATAGTGATGATTTTCTCAATAGAAACTATTGGATTTGTCATTGGTTTGTGCAAAATTTCCCAGTTTCCATCATTTCTGAGTTGAACAATATTTCGGCTCATTGGAGAGAGTTGCCTTTCTGGATTATCTTCTGGACCTTTGCTTCAAGTGTTCTTCAGGGTACATAATTGTATGTAGATCACCTTTCAGCACTTCAAATTCTTTGAGTTTTCCATCTGCATCTTCTCCAATCACTTTTCTTGGCCTTTTTATGGATGTTACTTCATCTTCCATTCTTCTCTTTTCTTCTGCATTAAGATGTCTGCTGAATTCTGTTTCACCTATGAGAGCTATGGAAGATGATTGAACTGGAACAGTTCCTTGCATTGGCACCTTTGATGTGTCTGGCTTTGGAACATTTGTTGGAGGACCCATGAGTAACTTTGGCATACTAGGAGGAGGACCCATGGGTTGCTTTTGTTTTTGTGTTGTTGCAGCTTCTGATTGTCTGGTTGGATCTTGTTGAGTGACTTCCGGTTGCTTGAATTGTTGTTGAGGAGTTTCTGACTCTCCTGCTGGTTTTTCTTGTGGAATAGGAGCTTCTAGTTCATGAAAATCAACTTTTGCCAGTCTGGCAACATTGTACTGTAACCTCTTTACTAATAGTTGAACATCAGCAAGAGTTTGAGCATTTGTTTCTCCTTGTTTCTTCATTCTCTGAAACTCCAGTTTATCTTGATTTTTCTGTGCAGACAATTCCACCACTAGTTTCTCAAAAGCCTCAGCCATGCTACTGTTGTTGGCTTTGAGGAACTGAATTTCTTCAAGGATTCTTCCAGAACTTGAGCTTTCCCTTACACTTGCAACTTCTGCCATCTTTGTCTTGATTTATTGCATTTCCTTGAGAGCTTTCTCAAATTCTGATGAGTTTTCTGATGGCTGCTGTAGTTTGTTGAAAGCTGTAGTGTTGTCTTCTGTTTGTATTTGTACAGCTTTGACAGTTTCTGATAGTACATTTGTTGGTGCATTCATCTGTCGTCTTCGTCTTATGTCGAGTCTCAGATTAGAATTGTTAGATTAGATCTTGTTATACGAGAGTATAAGAGGTTTTAGAATGTGTTTAAGGTAATTTAGCTTGAACGTGGTGATTTCCCTTGAAAGTGTCACTTGACAGTTTCAAGCTAAATCAACATGTTGATTTCCCTTGAAAGTGGCATGTGTCATTTCAAGCTAAATCAACACAACTATAAATAGCCTTCAAGCTAAATCATTTGTAACGTTTCTGAAATTCCATACCGAGGTGCTGCCGGTGTGAGGACTGATTGTAAACGATAGTATATCAATATAATCAGTGTTAAAGTGATACGCAAGCTGTTTCGCAATCGGTTTCTTAGTTTCCGCCTCTGAAACTGACTAAATCTCTTCTGAACGACTCGTTCGGGTCGCAAACCGATCCTACAAGTGGTATCAGAGCTCAGGAGGAAGAGATTTCGCCAAAACAGCTCGTTTTTGTCACTTTTTCTGATTTTCTACACCTTCTTTCAAAATCGAACAAATTTTTACGGTTAAAATCGGCTCAAATTCTCACATATTGTACGAAAACATGTTTTAACAAACCCTTGAAAGTTTCAGAACTTAATTCGATCATTTACTTGTTCAATTGGACCAAAATCAGATCGAAATGATGATGTCATTATGATTTCGCTTGAGTTTATGGGTTGATTTCGCTTGAGTGCTGACATCATCATGATTTCGCTTGAGATTAGTTGATAATTTCGCTTGAAAGTTCACAATATACAAAATTTCGCTTGAAACATGTATCGAGTATTGTGATTGATTTAGTGGTTCGAGGAGTGCATATGATACAGGTTTTATAATAAAAAGAATTGAGAATCGGTTCATTGAAAATTGAATTGTGGAGTGTATTTGTGTCAGCCATATAGAGGTCTAATAGGATTGTAACATATAAATGAAAGTTGTTAAGTTGCATGTGTGATTGTCAGACATCTAAGTGGTTTGCATGTGAAAAGGTCAATTGGTTTTGTTCCAGATGAGCATGTGATATAATCATTTCGTTTTTGAGATTGTCGACCATTTTAAAATTTGAGGTTCAATTAAAATTGAGATATGTTTTAAAGCATGTGATATTGTCTGACAATTTACGAAAATCGTTCAAACATCATTTACCGTTACATGTGATCATCATTAATTGTTGTCGGCATAAGATAGAATTTTAATTGTCAATTGGGGTGTCGGCTATTATAAAAAAGTGAGGTCCATTGAAAGCAATAACTCACCGGCCCATGTGATTGAGATCAGTGTCCACTTTATTGCGAGGTCCAATCATATTTGGTTGCTTTGAGATCTAAAAAACAAATAATAGGTTATTACATGTGATCTTATCTGATAAGCCCAATGCATGTTTGAATATTCACGGCCCAATCATTGTGTAGTGCAATCCACATTATATTCAGAACAAGTGAAAATGTGTTTTGAGTGAGATTTGTTGGGATTGTTTTAAAAAAATGGACAAGATGTTTGATGAGATGGAAAATCATGATCTTGAAAGATTAAATGATTGGTATATGGGGTATTTGGACGATAGTTATAGAAATGTGAAAAAGGATCTTTGGGTCAAAAGGTTTAAATATTTTGCATGTTTGAAAAATGAAACATTGGAAGAATTAGAGAACCGATATGGAGTCTTACTTGGTTACTTAAAAAATCATGAGATATTTCCATCAGATGCTGAAAAAATAGAAAAGTTTGCAGATGCATTACCTATTGAATGGAGTGAATGTTTGAAAAATTTTAGAAAGGATTCAAATTTTTCAAAATTACATCTAAAAAGATTCATCAGCATACTTAAAACTCATGAATTTGAAAATGGAAAGAAAAGGAAAGAAATGATAAATGTCTTAGAAAATCATTTGATGGATATGGGCTTAGATGTGATTGATGAGATAAACAAAAGGATTGTTGAATGTGTTAGGGCAAAATTTGTGATAAAATACGATATTAAGAGAGGTTGTTATATTGATGAGTATGCAAATCCTCTTGATTTCGTTAAAATCTTTTGTGCAGGTACATTTAGGGCAAAGGAAGAGCTAGCTCCAAAGAATGAAGAATCTGTGAAGAATGAATCTTCAAGTTCTGCATCAGTGTGCTCTAAATGTGCTAAACTTGAAGTTGACAATGACAAACTCTTGAAAGATGTGGAAAGTTTAAAATCGGAAGTCAAAAAGCTGAATGATAAGAAGCAAGCTAATGATAAGCAGATTCTTGTTATGCAGGAAAATTGTGTAAATGTGAAATCTGAGAATGACAAACTGTTAAGTAACTTGAACAGTTTTACATTGGAAAATCAGAAGTTGAAAGAAAATGCAAGAAATTTTGAAGATAAATTGAAAGTTTTTGAAATAGAAAAATTAAAATTGGAAAAAGAATTTCAAAGTCAAATAAAAATTCTTGAAAATGGGAGAGATGTGTTTAGCAAAAATAACATCGAAAAGCAAAAAATGATAAATTCTCATATTCATAAAATTATCAAACTTGAAAAAGAATGTGAATGTGCTCGAAAGAAATCAAAGAGTTAGAAGAAAAGGAGTTAAATTCAGAAAAGGAAGATTTCTGGATAAAGCTTGAGAATAAGAATCTGAAAGCAAATGAGACAAAATTTCAAGAACAGATAAATGTTTTGGAAAATGAAAAGTCTGTTCTTGAAAACATGAAGAATGAAAACGAAAAAACAATCAAGTCTCATCTTGAACGAATATCTCAGCTTGAAAACGAAGCTGAAAATTCAAGGAACAAAATTGATGAGCTTGAAAAGAAATTGAAAGGTTTTGTGACTTCATCTGAGTTCCCCTGTCCAAAACTGATCAATTCCGTTCCAATAAGTGACAATGTCACAAACTTTGACAATGTCAAAGTTGAAGATTGTGATGAGAAATCTGATGATGAAAAAGATAAAATTGAAAAACAAAAATTGTTTTTGAAATTAAAAGAAAAATTCCAAGAAACTGTTCTACGATCGACTGAAAAGGGAGAATGCTCTATGCAAAAACCTTTGAAGAAGAAAGTGGAACAGAAACAAAAAATTAAAAATGAGAAAAATGTTCAAAAAGATAATAAAAGCTCATCAGATCGATTATCCAATCGCAATGAAAAATTACAAAAGTCAAAAAATGAAAACTCTAAAATTGTTGGCAATAAGTGGTGCAGGTCGGACCACAATGCTCAAAAGTCAAATCCAGCAAACAAGAGGAGCAAGGATTATCACCAAGCCAAACAGTGCTATGATCTGAATGTTTGGACTAAAAATGGTGATTGGTACGATAACAGAGTGTGTTACAGATGCGGTTATCAAGGACACATTGCTGTTAACTGCCAGAGTTGGAGTTTTGAAACAAGGAGATGCTTTAATTGCAACATCAAAGGCCACATTGCCAGAGATTGCCCAAGGAGATCCAATGAAAGATTGAGGGTTAATTCTCAGAAGATGGCAAAGATTCCAGTCAACGTCAAGCCCAATGAACCTAAAGTTCAAGAACAGATAATTCAAGAAAAGAAAGTTAAACTTTCACAGGGGCAGAAAGATAGACTGAGGAAGAAGAGGAAGAAGGCGAGAGAGTATCTCGAGAAGATATTGTCCTCGGGTTCATCTGTTGGTAAAAATAAGAGTTCTGATGAATCGACTTCCTCGATGGCAAAGTCAAGCAAGACGAATTCATCGGATACAAATCTGAGGACGAAAGAAGAAAGGAAGAAGAAGAAAATGGTCGGCGATGAATCTGATGTGTCAAAGTCAGACAAGCCACCATCCGGTGATGAATCTGACTCATCAAAGTCAGACAAGCCACATTCAGGCAATGATTCTGGTTCGTCAAAGTCAGAGGAGCCATTGGTTGAGGTAAAAGTTGAGAATTCTGGTCTAAGAATGGATGATGCAAATTTTCCATCATTGTTGAACAAGAATTCAAAATCACCCAAGGACCGTCAGGCTTGGGTGAATCTGTTTAAATGAAAAACCTGACTTGCCGGAGTTCCCAGGTTGGTAAGCGTGGAACATGAATTGGCACATTTCTTGAGAAATTCACGTTTGTGATATTTCGAACTTACAAGTGGTAAATCAGGGACATTAAGTTGTACTTGATTTTCTACAAGTGATGTTTGTGGATTGATCGTAAAATGTTAGTTTTTACAAGTGTTTAAAGAAAACAAGGTGATGAATGATCCCCATGTTTGAGAAATGACTCACAAAACTAATTTTCCGGAAAAACCATTTTGATTAAAACAAACTTAAGTGTTTTGAAATCACTATGGGAAAATGTTTTGTGAAAGGGGGAGTTCTGATTGTTCAAGCCAAGTGAATGGAGAATTGAAGTGATTCTCATCATGTTGTCACATTTCTTGTACAGTTTTTTTTCAAATTTCCTAAAATGTGTTTGCATTTTAGGGGGAGTAAATTTTTAGAAAATCCAAAAACATTAGAAAATTTGAAAAAGCCAAAAACATGATAAAATGCAAAAATGAGTTTTGTTGTAAAAAAGAGGAAATGATAGTAGATCAGTTGGACTGTCACAGCACGCTAAAGAAATGGAAAGTTATAATGTGATAAACGGTCTCACTAAAGATGTGACGGTAGGCTCAGCTAGACTAGTAGATTTGCGATAACGATACAAACTTAAATGAAAAAGCCTAGTTCTAGTGGGAAACATGGTCGAAAGCATAGTACTTAGTTTTGTCCTTCTTGACTGTGTGCCTACTCAGTAATCGCTGATTGTCGAAAGACATAAAACTGGTTAAGTTAGTGAACTTTCACAACTTTGCTGAAAAGTCGCTGTGATTGTGTATTTTATTTTGCAAAGATTTAAACTTGTTTGATTTCTTTATTTTGTTTAAGCATCGGACATCCTCTGCGTATACGTGAGTATCGACCTGGATGTTGTTGCCTAAACGTTCTGCTTTATTTTCTTTGGTGTTTCGTTTAAGCTTTGGATCACCTCTGCGTATACGGGAGTATCGACCTGGTGGTTAAAGCCTAAACAACTTCAACTTATTTTTATTTTCTTATTTTGTTTAAACATTGGACTTTCTCTGCGTATACGGAAGTATCGACCTGATTGTTAATGTTTAAACATTCTGCTTTATTTTAGCACAAATCACAGTTGATAAAGTTTAAAGGCATTACTTGAGTTAGTGTATTGCATGATGAGGGGATATGCTGAGATCGTGGGGTCCATAAGAACTTAGTGCTATCTTAATATACCTTAAAGTATCGGTAAGCAGATTGAAAGTTTTTAGATTGAGCTTAAGTGGACAACAATATTGTCAATCAATGTGAATCGTTTAGAGCTTAAAATGTTTAAAGCTTAACGGTGCTTGTGATGTGTCTCAAAAACTGATATGATCCTCTTATACAAACTCACAAAAATAGTGTTTGTAAATATTTCTTTACTGCATTTCATTCTATTTAAAAAAAATTCAAAAAGATTTTTAGTGTGTTTTAGCATAACTTTTGAAAAAGTCAAAAAGATTCTCGACAACTGGTGTTGGATAGCTGATATTCAAAATTTCAAGTGCTGAACATGATGAACTGGTTTGGGAGTGTGTGTTTTAAAAGAAGAAACTGTCTTTGAGGAAGAAAAGTTTGTTTAGTTAATCAGGGTCATTAATTTGAACTTGATGTAACTATTTCCAGTAAGTTTTTCTTATTGTTTTTAAGTAAAAACTTATGTGGTGGTGAGAAAATTTGTGCAGGAGATGAGCTGATCAGAGATAAAGCCAGGGATTGATCTCTAGGTGATAGCTAATTCCAGACAGCGATCCAATCATGATGAGAGGGGGAGTCTGACGAGGTTAGAGCCAAAGAGAAGATCCTAGTATATGCCAAGAAAGAAAAGAGACTGATAAAGACTGAAGATTGAGAATACTCGACATTTAAGACTCGTCAACATCTGAGGGGGAGTCTGTTGGTGCATTCATCTGTCGTCTTCGTCTTATGTCGAGTCTCAGATTAGAATTGTTAGATTAGATCTTGTTATACGAGAGTATAAGAGGTTTTAGAATGTTTTTAAGGTAATTTAGCTTGAACGTGGTGATTTCCCTTGAAAGTGTCACTTGACAGTTTCAAGCTAAATCAACATGTTGATTTCCCTTGAAAGTGGCATGTGTCATTTCAAGCTAAATCAACACAACTATAAATAGCCTTTAAGCTAAATCATTTGTAACGTTTTTGAAATTCCATACCGAGGTGCTGCCGGTGTGAGGACTGATTGTAAACGATAGTATATCAATATAATCAGTGTTAAAGTGATACGCAAGCTGTTTCGCAATCGGTTTCTTAGTTTCCGCCTCTGAAACTGTCTAAATCTCTTCTGAACAACTCGTTCGGGTCGCAAACCGATCCTACAACATTGATATCTGACCTTTGATTTCTGATCTCTTCTAGTATCAGATCAAGCTTCTCTTATGTTGCTGTCTTGCCAGTACAAACAACAGTTATGTCATCAAGTTCCTTGTGTAATTGCTCTGTTGATATAGATTGATGTTCTTGGGTAACAGGAGGAACAACAGATGTTCCACCTATAACTCCAGCAGAAAACACATTCTCTGCTGTTCTAAGGTTAAGAGGACTGAAATATTCCATATTCTCTATACCCTTATCAGAAAACTGAAACTTATCCAAATCCCGGTTTTCCTCAAATCCTTGAATCTTTTCAGATTCTCCATGAGTTGTTGAGAAACTCTTATTTTTCTCATCCAGGTTTCCTTAATCAGTAGACTGATCTCCACCTGTTGCCACCACATTCTCCTCCTCATAATCTGATTCAGAGAATGGGTCTTTGGTTTTACTCACATCTTGTCTTTCAGAAACAGTGCCTCTATGTGAAATTTCATGATTTCCTTGAATTGAATCATCAGAAGCACTCTCATAATTATGAACATTATTAAGTTTAGAGTGTTGTGCACCTATTTCTCCCATATGTGAGATTTCTGCGTAATGTTCTTCTTCCACATGACTCATGTGCACATCTTCATCAGCTTGATGAGGTTCTGATTCACCCTGCTGCTCTATTCTTGGTGCACTTGATTCTTATGCATCAAGCTCCATAGTGGACACACTATCAAAAACTTCTTTATTCTCTGGCTTTTTGCTTAACAACTTTAGATACTCTACTCTGCAAGGTGAATCCTCTGGTATTAGATTCATCATTCTTTCTGACAGAACAGGTACATCATAATCTGACTTCCAGGACCCCAAAGCAAGCCATGGTTTCATCACTTCTGTACTCCACATATTTTCTAATGCAGGAATTTCCATATTCCTTTCAGAAAATGCATCAGAAATTATGACTGACAGAAATCTTGGAAAAGGTAGATGTGAATCTATCCTTCCAGTATTGGTCAGTATTGATCTTTTGATTAGATTAAATATCTCTGTTCCAAAATCAATATTCAACCCACTAATGAGGCTGAACATAATTGTCAGAACATTTTTATTTATCTGATCTGTACCTCCAATTTTTGATGATAAACACTTGTTCAGAATTTCCATTAACACTTGCCAGAAGGCAGGTAGCTGATTTCTCTTGAATTCACTGATTTTTGAGATCTTTGTCTTGTAACCCATTACAGCATCAAGTAGTGCAAACATATCTTCCTTTTCTGGTGCTTATTCATAGCTTTGGCTTAAGGGTAGTTCCAAACATTCCCTTATTTTCTCTGGTGAGATTATAATGAAGATATCTCCCCATACATGTGCTGTAAGCTCGATTGGATTTGAGAGTCTGATAGTCTTTACAACTTGTTGTATAAGCTTTTCTGGTACCTCTCTGGTCTTTGTGAGAGCTTGAGCTATAGGACATCTGGTCAGAAATTCGATCTAAATTTGGCACTTTGTATCATATTCTCCAATGTTGTCGTTCATGGCTTCATTGTTGCTCTTCAATGGCAGGAATTCAACTTCAGTGATGAGTTGAACAACGTGTTCAACAGGTGATATGTTGATGTTGATAGCAGCCATTGAGAATTAAGGTTTTTGTTTCGAAAAAAGGATTTTTAGGGTTTTGCTTTTAAATAGGAAGATTGAGGATGAAAGTCTCTGTTTTTTAATGAGGTATTTATAGTGTTTTGAGATAGAGATCTTTGAGTGTTTTTCGTGGGTTGTTTGTATTTAAAGTGGTTTATGACACCTTAATGATGTTTTTAATCTGTTTTGGAAACAACCGTTTTTGAAAACCTTTGGTTTATCTCTAATTTAATATAAATCTTTTATTGAAAATTAGAGATTCCAAGGATTTAGCAGATAAACACAAATGTCCAACTTGCACATTTTCTTCATGTGGGACCCCTTTTGTTGTAAAAAGGTCTAATAAAAACCTTTTTGAGATTGTGTATCTTCCCAAGTTTTCCTTTTTGGTGATGTATATCAGAAAATCTTTGAATAAACCTTTGAGAGTTGGATTTTCTTCATACTTCATCAGAATACATTTGATTCATATTTAGAGATTGAATCACCATTTTTTTTAGATGAGAGGGAATAAGTAGGGTTTTGAAGATTTCACTTACATAGCATTTCTGAACTTCACATCTTTGTTCTGATCTCCAGGAAGTATTGTTGTGATTTTTTTTGTTTAATACAGTTTTGTTCCATTCCTTTTGAAGACAGATTACCCAGAAAAAAATTAATTTTGACAGAAACTTTTTGTGAAAAATCTATGTTGTTGCAAGTTTCTTTGAATCTGGTTTAGAGCAATGTTTCCTAATATTTCTTCTTATTTTCTGTTGATTTATCGGATTTTCTGGTTATTTTGAAAATTTTCTGATGTATGAGCAGATTCTGATGATTTAATTGGTTTTCTGATATATCATCAGATTTTCTGATGTTTCACCAGATCTATCAGATTTCTTTTGAGCTTCACTAGATTTTCCTTGTTTTTATCAGATATGCTGTTTTAGTCCCCCTAGATCTATTGTCATGTTTTTGTTTTTTTTTTTTAAAAAATAAAGCAAACTTGTATATAAAGAAAAGAAATTACCATTAAACACACAAAAACAAACAAACAACAACTACTGCTCATTGAGCACATTGTACATGCCCTTCACATACAACCAAAGGTAGGTTATATGACCACTGTGATTTGTTGATGGAACAAGGGTTGGATCACTTATATTCTTTTGTAACGCCAGCTGGGCCCTTGGATACCAGCTTCTTACTCCTCCGAAGTCCAGCCATCTGGTTATCACCTTGGTCACAAAGCGAGGGTAGATCAGAAAAGGTTGACGGGTGTGTATGTTTGCTTCCAAGTCTCTCATGAGAAACTTGGAAAAGTTGTACGGTTTCTCTTGTGCAACTGCATGAATCACCTCCATCATCCTATAAGACAGCTCATTGAAGTATCCAATCTTCTTAGAGAAGCAGACACTGAGTTGTGTCACCAAGTACTGGAATGGTGGTATGAAACCAGACTTCCTGATCTGCCTTGACACGTTGTATGTTTGATAGCCCATATCCCTTAGAGTTTGTTCCACCATTTCCTTGTTTAGGAAGGTGTTTTCTTGATCATCACCCAGCTGGAGGACGTCCTTGAGAGTTTCCTCCTTTAGGGTTATTTTGACCCCCATAACCTCACTTTCAATCCACATGGTGGTGCCACTGAAGATGATTTCAGTATTCCACTAGAATTCTTGAAGGAGTTCTGGATAGATAGTGACATATGTAGATACAGCAAAGCCCATGGGACTTCGCATAATCATGTTGTACACATACCTGAAACCTTCCCATGCAGGACCTTCCATAGTAGACCTAAGTCTAAGGTTATGATGTTTGTGAAGAGGGAGAGGAAAGTGTGCTTGTTTCATTGCTTTTGGGGGAGCCATTCTAAAATATGAAATTTCTGATAAAGTGCTTTTGAAGAGAAGATTGTTTGAGATGAAGAAAGTCTTTTTCAAGTTGTAAATATTTATAGATGAAAGTGATAGTTATGCCATAAATGTTATTAACAACCAAAGATTTTCATTTCCATTTCAATCTCTTCATTTAAGAAGACATCTGTTACAGTGAGTATATGGCAGTCTTCGAAGCCCCATGTTGTGAGTAAGCATTGAATAACTAGGCGGCTACTTTCATAGCCCCTAATCATTTTTATGCCCCCGTGTCTCTCAAATTCCTTATGAAAGATGACGTTGCATGCATTGGAAGTATAAGAAAAAATCAATTTTCTGCAAAAATTTTCCCTGTGACGGTTGATTTTCTCTGCTGTGACTTTGAATTTTATCTTAATGCATGTTACTTTCCCCCTTTTTGATTTTTTTATTTAAATTAAACAAAACAAAAAAAATTCAAAAACAGATTATCCACAGTTAAGAGTTTATACAAATATGAGATATAAATACAGATGGTAAATTCATTAAATTTTCTAATGATCATTGATTATTCTGATGTTTCAACAAAGTTTCTGATGTTTTATCAGAATTTCTGATGATTCATCATATTTTCTGATAATTCTTCAGATTTTCTGATAAATTATCAGATTTTCGGATATTCCATCAGATTGATGGATTTCATTATCAGAAACTTGTTGAATTATTATATGATTATCAGAATTTTCATCTTGATTTTCATCAGATTGGTTTTCAGGTTGTGTCCTTTTGTTTTCTGAAACATCTTCATCTTTTATGTTAACCATGCTAAGTTTGCTGATTAAAAAATTGTGTCTGTTTTCATCTTGAGGTTTTGTAAAAATATCAGCTATTTGGTTTTCTTTTGGAACAAAGTACATTTCTATGTTACCTTTTTCAGCATGATCCTTTATGAAGTGATATCTGACACCTATGTGCTTGGTTCTAGAGTGATGAACTGGAGTTTCTGTAATTACAATTGCACTCTTTGAATCACATAGAATGGGTATTTTTGTCAGATTTACTCCATAATCCTTTAGCTGAGTTTGCATCCATAGCACTTGTGAACAGCAACTTGCTGCTGCTACATATTCTGATTCAGCTGTTGATGTTGCAACACAGTTTTGTTTCTTACTTGCCCAACATACCAACTTTTATCCCAAGATTTGACATGCACCGGATGTGCTTTTTCTGTCAATCTTGCAACCTGCATAATCTGCATCTGTATATACAATTAGTTTAAGATTTGTATCCTTAGGATACAAGAGACCAAGTTCTGATGTGCCTTTTAGATATTTAAAAACCCTTTTTACTGCTTTTAGGTAGGATTCTTTAGGATTGCATTGATATCTGGCCAGAAAGCATGTTGCAAACATAATATCTGGTCTGCTTGCAGTTAAGTATAGCAATGATCCTATCATCCCCCTATAGATTTTAATATCTACACATGTTCCATCTTTATCAGAATCAAGTTTGTTCCCTGTTGTCATGGGAGTTTTTGAAATTGAGCAATTTTCAAGTGAGTATTTGTGCAGAATTGTTTTCACATACTTAGATTGACTTAAAAATATTTAATCAAATCTTTGTTTTACTTGTAAACCTACGAAAAATGTTAACTCACCCATCATGTTCATTTCAAAGTGGCTGGTCATTAACTTTTGAAACTTTTTATAGAAATTTTCATTTGTTGATCCAAATATAATGTCATCAACATATATTTGGACTAACAAAGTGTGAACCTTGTGTGTTTTAAGAAAAAATGTTGTGTCAATAGTACCTTTTGTGAAGCCAGAATTGAGTAAGAAGTTTAAAAGTGTTTCATACCAGGCTCTAGGAGCTTGCTTCAAACCATACAAGGCTTTGTTCAATCGGTAAACATGGTTTTGAAATTTTGTATCAACAAAGCCTTCAGGTTGATGCACATAAACTTCTTCCTCAATCTTACTATTTAGGAATGTAGATTTCACATCCATTTGATATACTTTGAAGTCTTTGGATGCTGCATAAGCAAGAAAGATTCTCACTGCTTCTAATATGTCCACTGGTGCAAAGGTTTCATCATAGTCAATACCTTCTTGTTGACAATAACCTTTGACCACTAACCTTGCCTTATTCCTGGTTATTATGCCATTTTCATCTGATTTGTTTCTAAATACCCATTTTGAGCCTATGACTGATTTGTCATTTGGCTTAGGCACAAGATCCCATACCATACTTTTTTTCAAACTGATCAAGCTCTTCTTGCATTGCTTGAATCCAATCTAAGTCATTTAGAGCTTCTTTGACAGACTTGGGTTCTATCTTGCTTAAGAACCCAGCAAATGCACACTCATGTGCTGTTGCAGATCTTGTTCTTACACCATCTGCTGGATTTCCAGTGAGGTCAGAATGAACATGTCCTTTTATCCATCTCAACTTGTTGTGAAAAGTTGTTGGTTCATATGGATTTGAAGTTTCCCCCTGAATAGTTGCCTCAGTTGCATGGAATATATCAGAATTTTGATTGTCAGAAATATTTTCATTGTTCTGATTCAAGATTTCTGATGCATTTTCCATTTGTGCTACAGAGTTAGTACATGAAATATCTATTGATTTGTTTGTAAGAGATTTATCATGGTCTAAGAAGTCTTCTATTATCATTTCAAAAAGGTGTTCATATTTTTCTTGTTTATCAGAAAAGTTTATTTCCTTCATATATTCATCAGAAACTTCTGTTTCTGATGAGTCATCAAAAGATACATATAACCTTTCTCTGATTGTCCTTGTGTTTATAATACAAATTCTATAAGCTTTTGAGGACAAAGAATAACCAAGAAAAATACCCTTCTCTGCTTTTCTGTCAAATTTCTCAAGGGTTTCAAAATCATTGAAAACAAAACATCTACAACCAAATGTATGTAAAAATTTTACACTTGGAATTCTTTCATTTATAATGTTGTAGGGTGTTTTATTGTGCCTTTTTGTTGATTATGGACATGTTTTGGGTAAAACAAGCATTTGCTATTGCCTCTGCCCAAAAATGAGTGGGCATTTTAGCATGAGCAAGCATTGTTCTAGCTGCTTCCACTAAGGTTCTATTTCTTCTTTCTACCACCCCATTCTGTTGGGGTGTTCTGGGAGCAGAAAAGTCATGAGAGATTCCTTTGCTTACAAGGAAGCTCTCAGTTTTTAAATTTTTAAATTTTTTTCCATTGTCTAATCTGATCCTTCTGACTGTTAATTTTAACAGATTTTCAATTTTTCTAATAAAATTAATGATCAGATCAGGAGTTTCACTTTTCTTTCTTAAAAACTCTACCCATGTGTATCTGGAAAAATCATCCACAATTACAAGTATGTATTTCTTTCCAGAAAAGCTTTATGTAAAGATCCATATGTAAAAGTTCCAAATTTTGTGTTATAGAAGATTCAGAAATTGCTTTGTGTGAGCTTCTTTTGGATTTACCCATTTCACAAGCTTCACAAATTTTATCCTTCTTTGAGGATATGAAAGGTAATCCTTTTACCAGGCCTTTGCTTGCTAATTTGCTTAAATTTTTGAAGTTTAAGTGGGCTAACCTCTTGTGCCATAACCAACTACTACCTTTGTTAATTTTTGAAAATAAACATAATTTTGGATGTTCATTTTCTTCTTTGAAATCAAAATAGTAGATTGATTGTCTTATCCTTTTTCCACTTAAATAAATTTTATTATCATCCATACCAATTAACAAGCATTCTTCTGATAAAAAGGTTACCTGAAAACCTTTATCACAGAATTGACCACAACTCAGTAGATTGTACTTTAAGCCTTCTACATAGGCTACTTTTTCTATGGTCAAACATCCATACCTTATGCACCCATATCCCAAAATCCTCCCTTTTACTCCATTCCCAAAATTAACCATTTTACCCAGTTTTGAAACAAAGTTACTGAGTAAGCTCCTGTCCCCAGTCATGTGCTTGGAGCTTCCAAAATCGCAGTACCAGATCTGCTGCACATGATGGTCCTGAAAAGGAAAAATTAGAGGGTTTTAGTACCCAGACTTGCTTGGGTACTTTTTTTGATGAGATTTTAATCAGATTGTTTTCTCTTGATGGTCTTTCATCAGAATATCTGTTACATGCTGAGCCATGACCAGATTTTTCACTTTTCTTTTGGAGATGGTGTTGAACCAGCTTCAGTATATCAACACACATACAAGATTCAAAATTTTCTGATTTCTTCTCTTGTGATGGAATGAGTGGATAATTTTGAAACATTGGGTGAACTTCTTCTGAAATATTTAAAGATTTTAGTTTGGATTCACTCCTTTTTGCTTTAAAGCTGGGTTTTGAAATTTCAAAAGAGTTCTCAGAACTGGATGATTTGCATGATTCAGAATCAGATTCTGATGTAAATTTATCAGAAATCTGATGTGTTGCTTTCACAAAGATGGTGGGTTTAATTTCACTTGTTTTTACATACACTAAACCCTCTCCTGTGTTCTTTGGTGTGGATTCAATAAAGTTAATGAATTCCTTAGCTTGTTGAAAACCTCTTACATTAATTTCCTTATCATGAATTTTCTTGTAAAGATCTTTTTTTTCCTTTTCATAAAATTCAATTTTAGCTCTGTGATCTAAACTTTCTTCTATTAGTAATTGGTTTTCAAGTATAACTTTATTCATGGTCCTTTGCAACTCATCAGATTTTTTACTATCTGATTTCTATTTATCTTGCAGATTTAGAAAATCTGACATGAGCTTGTTTAACTTGTGTTCAAGATCAAGATTGTCTAAATTTACCTTCTGTTCTGAAGTTTCTTGTAGTTCATCAGAAAGTGCCATTAGGCATAAATTAGCCATCTCTTCTTCTTCTTCATCAGAAGAATCATCAGACAGCCATGTATCTGTCCCTGCAATCAAACTGACTTGTTGTTTCTTTGCTTCTTCCAGCTTCTTCTAATAATATGCAACATCCTTCAGTTTCTTGGTTTTGCACTCTGATGCATATTGACCCTTTTGTTTGCATTTGTAATACACAACTTCATCCTTTCCCTTATCCTTAGATCTTCCTTCTTTCCTAGATCTTCCATCCATCCTCCCTCTGTCACTTTTCTGGTATCTTTGGCCTCCTCCCCTCAACCTCTGCTCAAAGGTTTTATTGAGCAGTGCAATTGCTTCTGCAAAAGCTGAAAAATCTGACGATGTATCAGAAATTTCAAGATTTTGACTATTTGAAGGTTATGGATCATTGGTAGGTGTTCTTTGTGAGTTTGAGATTAAAGCTAAGGATCCCCCTCTTTGAATAGATTCTTCAAATATTTCTTCTTCTCTGGGGACTTGAATGCTATATAAGTTATGAAGACTCATATTACCTAGTTCTAAGGTTGAGGACAAAGTCATGGTTAGACTTCTCCATTCTCTAAGTAAGGCATCCAAAAATTTTATGTTTCTTTCATCATTTGATTTTGTTATCCCAAATTTCTTTAGCTCATTCAAAATTTTTGTAAATCTTTGATATGTTTCATTTAGTTTTTCATTTGGTAAACTTTTGAATCTCTCGTATGAGGAAACATTGTTTGTTCATTTGTTTCTTTTCATCCTTTATCCTCCTTCACAAAGATTTTCCAACTGATCCCATATTTCCTTGGCCGATGCACATGCATCAACTTGAGAAAATATGCCATTAGGGATAGCCATAATTAAAAGTGACTTTGCCCTTTCATCTGCAGCCACCAGATCCTTGTCTTCTGGGCTCCAAAGTGTTTCACTTTTGGGAGCCCGGGAGGCAGGGATTCCTGGTGATTAATCAGTTGGTGGAATAGCTGGTATTATAGTCATTGGTACATGTGGACCCCTTTTAATGGATTGAAACAGAGCTCGGTCATGTCCATTAAGAAAATTGACCATCCTGATTTTCCATTGGGGGTATTCCTCTCTGACCAGAGTCGGAGGTTTAGACATTGAACCAAAGTTAAAAGCATTATTCCATGTTTGAAAGCTTGCCATGTTTAGAGAAAAGAAGATGAGCGATTGATCGTTTGAAAATGATTTATTCAATCTGCTCTGATACCAATTGTTGGTCCCAGTTTGGACTTAAAAAGTTCTTTTCACGTAATATGGCAAGTGATTTCAATAGATGTGAAAATAGTGTGCGGAAATAGAAATTAGACTTTCAAGAAACAAGACCTACAGAATTTTCAAGTTTATATCACTTTGAAACAAAATGGTTTACAAGGTGATTGTAAGATTATTATCTATTACAAATGAATACTTGTGAATTCTGAGGTGAAAGGACAATGGAGTTTGTAGTTTGTATTGAATGCTAAGCTTAACTCATTGTTCTCGGCTTGATGAGCCTTCTATTTATAGACGGCTTGAATACATGAATAAACATTTGTTTATTCATGTTTAAGTCCTGCAAAAAGTAGCTTCTTGATGTATTCATTGAATCCAATAATCAAGTTGTCTTTGTTATCATGATATCCAATAATGTCAAGTTGCTTCGGTTATTGTAGCAGTATAGAACTGATTTTTAAGTGGGTTTTTATTAGAATTTCTGATAACCACTTCATCAGAAATTCTGGTGAACAAATCATCAGAAAATCTGATGATCAGAATTGTCAGAAACTGATGATATTTCATCAGAAATATCATCAGATCCATCAGAAAAACCTTCTCTGATAATCTTCTTCAGTTCTTTGATCAGCTTATGATTCTTTGAAGTAGATATTGTTGTTTTCAGTTGTCCTATCCGATCTTCTTCTTGTTGTATTGATCTTCAGGACTTTTATCTTCATCACAGATCAAGCTGAATCTGATTTTCTTCAATACTAACAAATAAAGTTTCCTAACAAAGTTTTCTTAGGCTATCATTCTCTCCCTTTTTGGCATCATCTGCAGGATACATAGGTTTTGGAGTGGTGCCTATTGCTTGTAGAAGATGATCTTTGATGGCTTTGATCTCAGCTTGAGTATCGATGTATCTTGCTTCATTCATATTCCTGATCATTTCCATGTGTAAGTTGTGAGTGGTATTTGCAGACTGGTTTTGAAGTTAAAGATAGGATTGGGCATGTAACCAAATCTTTTTTGCAAGTTCTACATTAGTTGGGGGAGGCTTGGAGTTTTGCACCAAGGTCTTCATCATGTCTTTAATCTCAACAACAGAAGACTCTAACTTGGATACTATCTCTATTGAATCTTTGTCTCTTAATTCATCACCTAAATTAATAGGATCATATGAATTCCCACTAGAGGTGGTTAAACATCGTATTGAACCAAGTGGCCCTTTTTCTTGGTACTGGGGACTTCCAACTGCTATAGGGTGTACTATTGTAAACTCAACAGTTGTTTCCTTCAAGGAAGTCTTAGCTACGTAACTCTTGTCCAAGTGTGACACTATTGTCTTAACAGGTGTAGTAGCTGCCTTACTTGAATAACCACCAAGTGTCACTTGTGAAACATGGGGTGTAACCTCCTCTGTTTGTGGGTTGGCAAAGTCATGAATTGGCCAAGTCACTTGTAGTGGTGTGCTCTAAGTGATAGGTGAATGAGAGGAACTGGGTTTGTCTAAGTCACTTTGGTCTATTGCATCAAACAATGGTTGGATAGTTGATAGGATGAGTTTGTGGGTGGTGGAGTGATAAGAGAAGCAACCCTGGGAGAAGGGCTTGAGAAGAAATGTTTAAATGAATCATCTCCCTCTTAATTTGGTTCCCTTGTTTTTACAACATTATCCTTTTGTGATGAGTCTGGATAGGTGGAGATGTTTGCATCTGTTGTGAGGAAGTAACAACAAATGTTTGTTGCTTTTGTGTTAGAGCAGGTTTCTATTGAACGACTCACATTTATGTACTTTCAATATTTAGAAAGTTTGTATTCACTTTCTATTTTATAAACCTTGTAGTTCGTATTTCATTTTCACATTTGTAATCCGAGGCTTTTGTAACAACTCCCAAAAGACCCTTTGAAGAACCATAACCGAAACCACGGATGTGCACGACAAGACCCAGCAAGTTAAACAAAGAATTCGAAACCAAGACACTCATGAGCATCGCTAGGGATACCCCCCATTCTCTTGCGACGCACGGCAATGTACCAAGACACGTGGAACCGTTGCGCGACAAGTGGCAAGGTTATGCAGGTGATGAAGCTCACCTAGCCTTAGTTGGCTTCTTAGGCATCACACGGGGGAAACCCTTACCCCTCTTGCGATGCGCCTAGATATCTAGGTAAGGCTATATAAGAGGAGGGGGTAGGACCAGTGCACCCGTTTCGACATAATTTCCATAGATATCTCTCTCGGTCTATCGTTCCCAATCCTGAATCTTTGAAACTCGAAATTATGCTCCGTAGGAAGTGTACCAAGCGCTGATCACTGGTACGGTACGCCGTCCGATTGATCATAAAACCAATCGATGGATGCCAAAGTGCTACCTGAATAAAGCTATACTTTGTTAACTACATTGAGGTTTCGTTAAAGTTTGAATTTGGTTTCTTACACTAATACGTGTTGCATTGTATGTTTAACTAGGAATCCGGGCTTAATACCGGGAGCTATAAAATCAAAACCCTAATTCTGCAAAGTGAGTCATTCTCTTTTTCTCACAACATTATGAGTCATTCTCTTTTTCTCACAACATTGTGACTAATTCTCTTTTATTAATTGTTTTCAAAGCCCTAAATGTTTTCCAACTGTTACTTATATTACAGTGATTAAGTCTTTGTATTCTTACTAGGAAACTACTGTCAATGGTTTTGTATACATTACTTAATAAGCTTTGCTATTTGGAGAATGGGTTAGCCAAATAGTGATATGACCACAGTCACAGAAACTATCGAGTGACAAATACTATAAAAGTGGTTTCTTTGCTATTGGACAATGAGATAGTCAATAGTAATTTTGTAAGATATAAACAAGTGTAAAAACTCTTAATGCTATAAATATAAGAATATATCCTTTTATACAAATGAATGATGGCACCAGTATTTTTTGCTGATAAAATGTTTTTAAACACGTTTCAGGTGACTTGTTGTGAAAGAAAGGAAATTGCTACGAAGCTTAAATAAAGTGGCTATGTTACCAAAATAAAGAAAAGGAAATGTATTTTGTAAAACCATCGTTTATCCCTATAAAACCATTTGATGTAATGTGGGTTTTATCCCAATTGTTTAATATATAAAACTTTGGTGTTTTATAACTCTAATATTATTTGTAACTACGATCCTAATAAAATTTTCCATTGCGAATTTAATAAACACCGGTACTACCGTTATATCTGTTCATGGCTCCTGCCCTGGGTGGGGTCGGGGGTTGTGACTGTAGTGTAGCGGATCGGATCGGATTGACCGGCTTCTGGTTGGACTAAGGTGGAAGTGGGACGGTATGGAAACGGGAGGTGTCAGATGGCATTTAAAAATCTCAGTTTCAACAAATGCTTTAAATCATTGGCAACCCGTCAATGAACGATAATGAGGATAGAGGGTCTTGGTCTCTTGATGATTCCGGCTCCTTTTCGGCTAAAAGTGTTAAGGTTAAGTTGCAGTGTTTCCAGTATTCGACTTCAGATTTTGTTATAAAGTGGAATAACTAGGCTCCAAATAAAGTGGGTATCTTGGTGTGGCGGGCGGGGATGAATCGTATTCCTACGCTATGTTCGTTAGTGAGGAGAAATATCCATCTGGAGTCGATAAATTGCATGTTTGTGGTGATTTTCCAGTGACGGTTGAGCACCTATTTTTGAATTGCAGTTTCGCACAAACAATTTGGTCGCTTGTCTCACAATCGTGTAAAGGGCCTCCCATTTTCGCATTCAGTATAAGAGATATTCTTGTTATCCATAAATATATTAGTGGATCCCAAAAATTCAAAAAGGTTTTCCAAGTGGTATGCCTAACAGTGATTTGGTGTCTTTGGAGGGCACAAAATGGCCCTGTTTTCGACATGGTGCCATGCTCGGTTCAGTGGTCTTTTAGTGATGCTAGGGCGCTAAGTTTGTTGTGGGTCAGCTCTCGCTCGAAGTAGCCAAATCTGAGTTGGATGGTAGTGTTATGTGCTATTTGTATGTATGGTCTAATGCTTTTTGTCTGTCTGTGTTTTTGGTGCCTTGTTCTATTTTGTGGCTAGCTATCTACTAGTGATAGGAAACGGGATAGGAAATTCGTTGAAGTAGGCTAGAAAACAGGATAGGAAATCCTGCCTGTTGATTCACGCAGAATACCAGGAACGATTCTTCCAAAATTCGTTGATTCACAAAGAATACCGAAAATTGGGATTTTCAAATACACAAAGCACACTAGTGAATTGGGAGAGAAAAATGACTTTTCATATATTTCAAAACTGATTAGCTTCCTCCCTTTACATCCATATAAATAACAACATAAATTGAAAACGGGCCTCAAAAGACACTTGGGCCAAAAGCTAGAACGAAATAAAAGTCCAAGAAAAGCAATAAAAACGTAAAACGATAAAAAATCTCATAGAAATAAGCCTGGACGATGACCCAAACCGCCATAGGCATTTGTAAAAAGATGGGCCTCGCTCTCACGATCGTTTCGCCTGGTCGCACTCCCAAAACGGACACCCGTAGCCCAAGTTAGAGTCATTTTAGTGAAGCCCCTTTTGTCACACGATCTTGGGCCTCCAAACATAAGATGGCCCGCTCCTCCACACTTGGGCCCGCATCAAATCTTATAACATATTTTTAACCTTTTTTTACATCTACTAACTGCATAGTGATTCACAATCCAATTTTTCATTTAATTACTTAAGGGGAGTGGGGGTGGTCACTAGTGATAGAATTTCATCAATTACAAGCATCCAATCAACTCCTGCCATGTTATCTGCCACTATTCTATCACTCACAAGCATTTTGTAGTGGCTGTGGCCATCACTAGTGATGGAATTCCATCACTCACAATTTTTTTTTTATTTTTATTTTAAAATTAGAAATTAACAATAAAACACTAAAATTATAAATTTCATTAAAATTAAAACATACTAGTTCAATTTAACATACTAGAAATATTTTAGGCTACAATTTAAAAAAAAAATACTAAAAATCTCTACTCCACGTCCGACTCATGAAACTCCAAACCTAAAGAACCTACTAGTTCAATTAAATCGTATATCAACCGAAAGTGAGTTTCTTCATCACGCAAGTCTTGTTGGATATTTTGTGGAACTTGAACTTGTGTAGGAGGATCCGGCACCCAATCCGGAGATATTACACGTCCGTCTTCTTTGATTATCATATTGTGCAATATGATACATGCATATACTATGCTATGTATGGCTTTCTTTTTTATCGCACGAACCGGTCGGTGTAGTATACCCCATCTACCCTTTAAAATACCAAAAGCCCTCTCAACATCTTTTCCTGCCGATTCTTGCAATTTTTTGAACACGATTTCTTTAGCCTCGATAGGAAATGAAGGAGCTTTCACAAAAACAGACCATGATGGGTAGATACCATCCACAAGAAAGAAGCCTCGTCTATAATATCGTCCGTTAACATAGAATGGAGAGAAGGGTGCGGTACCATCTGTTACGGTTTGAAACAACGGCGACGTGTGCAACACATTGATGTCGTTGTTTGAACCTCGAACACCGAAATATGAAGGCCAAATCCATAAATCTTTCGACGCCACCGCTTCTAGTATGATGGTTGGTCTTTTGATGTCACCCCTAGCATACGCCCCTCGCAACTCTCTTGGACAATTTTTCCACTCGATATGTGTACAATCGATGCTACCGAGCACATGGAAAATGCCATCTAGCCTCATGTGTGGCGTAAATACGTGAGATGTCGTGGCTCGTTGGTTTACGTAAAAACTCTTTACCATACAACTTAATGACTGCGTTGAAAAAAAATGCAGACATTCACGAGAAGTTCTGGACGCCATAGCTAGGTATTCATCATATTGATCGAGAGGGTTACCTGTCGCTAGTTGGCGAATGGCGGACGTGCATTTTTGTATCGCCGTGAAACTTGGTTTGCCCCTCGCATCGTAACCTTCTTGAAACGATTCCTCGCTTGCTTCAATGTCTCCAACAATCTTTAAAAATAATTATTTAGATAAACGAAACCGATCTCTAAACTTTTCGGCATTGTAGAGCGGATTCTTCACAAAATAATCGTTCATTAACACTTCGTTGGCATGTATACGATCACGGTCTACCATCTTCTTCTTTGGGCGGGACGAACTAGTATCAAGTTCGTTATACACCGACACAAAATATTTTAGCGTCTCATTGTCGGAAGACGACTCGGTATCGCTATCGCTATCCATCGGAAACGTCGAATCCGTGGGAAATTCCATTTGAGAAAGATGTAGATTGAGTGAAATGTGTTTGTGTTTTGGTGTGGGTGAAATGGTTTAAAATGGAGAAGTATAATTTAAAGGAACTTTTTTTAATATAGTTTACCGTTGAATAACGGTCAAAAAAGCATCAACAACGTTCAAATTTTCCAAAGTTCAACGCGTGATTCCTTCAACGTGTTAATCTTTTCACGCGTTATGGAGGTGGCGGCGGCGGTGTGCTTCTGATGTTTCACGCGTGATGGGGTGGCCATCACGGACCACCCCCACTCCCCTTAAGTACTGTTTTTTTTGTTATATTTGTTTGCTTTATTTATTTGCTTTGTATTGATTTTTAAGTTTATCGATGATTAGTTTATTTGCTACCCACTTAACTCGTTTCATTTTCTGGAAAGCTTTCGAGATGCGTATCCGATTTCATTTTACAGGTTTTGAATATATAAATTTTCTGTTTTCTTTTTAAGTTATTTGATAATTCGTTTCATTTTCATGAAAGTTTTACTGATTCCTATATTAGAGATGCTTATCGATTTTGATTTAACGGGTTCTGCAGCTTAAGGTAAAAGGTTTTATATCTAGTTGTATAAAAATAGCATAGTTCAGCCAGTCAGCAACTTATTTAGTAATGTGAGCCTTAACAAGTATTACAATGACTCCCTCATTTCTTTTTTTGTACCATGCTGTATTTAGATGTTCAGCAAGAAGATATTAACACAAGTATATTAAACATTTTAGATGGTATGACTGCTCCTCCTTTGAGTTTGGGTTCAATTGGATGAATCTATCAAGTAATAAAGCAGCAATGATATTTAACCAAATCGCCATTTTCGCTGAAGCGCGGCAACAATCACTATTTTGAATTTAAATATATGGCTTAAGATGCAATAGTGTTTTAGTCCAAAAACCAGATGGTACAAAAGTCAATAGCAAACACAAAAAGAAATGGCTTATCATAAAGGAGTCCAAACAAAAACAAAAGACAATGTATTCATGATAATAGTGATTTCAACAAGTGTTTCAACCAACACTCGGGTCAATTACCTGTCCCATAAACAACACAACCCCTGTCACATCTTCTTTTATCACAAACAAAAACGGATGATCCGCTACGAAATCCACCTTCCTAGGCTCCTCTTCATACAACGCACAACCTTCATCCGCCTCGTATGTAACGGCCGCTGCTTCTGTACCTTCTTCATTCACCTCAATAAAAGATTTATGGTGAATGCTCGAAACATGAAGCCTTTCATCAGCAGACGAATCAGCCATTTCAGTCAAACCATCTTCACCCGTGAATGGCAATACGAGCCCTAATTCTTTCAACATATCACAAACTTTAAACCTGAATTCGATCTTAAATTTTGGTAGCAAAAACCGCCTGACTTTTACTTGTTGACCTCGAATGTGACTATCTAAAAAGTCAGATGTGGAACCAATTTTCTGTACTAATGATTGAAGGCCGTCTTTTGCATTTGGGAGGAAAAAGTACATCGTGAACTGACGTCTTTCTTCACCTCGTAAATAGTGAAGACCTAGTACTTTGAAATCATCATATTCACACACAAATTTGAATTCGTTGTTGGTCATGAAGGGAACATGAACTTTGTTTCCACCAAGGAGGTGAAAATCAGATTCTATTGTCTCTTCTCGGTCAAAGGGGACACTCCATGTTCCCTTGAAGTAGAGGGCATTTGCAAAGATGAGTCTGGTGAGACTGCTTACTTCATCAGCAGGAAGGAGTTCTTTGATAAGGCCATTTGTTTGCTTTTCAGCCCACAAATTCACTTCATCGGCTACCTCGACAACCTTCAATAATCAATAAATAATATGTTAGCCATATCATAACGAATGATCTATATCACACTAATAATCATTTATAGAACATTTAATTAATGAGCAATCTTTGGAACGACACCATCATCATCATCTAAAACTTACCTACTAAAGTTGCACAAAACTTGGATTTGGTTAATATATATACCATAAACAAAATATATTGTATCGGATAATAAACTATCTACGTTCTGATAGAAGATCGAAAAAGAAAAAAAAAGTTAGGACTGACCTTCGTTCGGAAATCGACTTGTTTGCAAACGGCTTTATAATCGTTGTCGACAACTTGCTTGAAAGAAGGTTTGAAAGAAAGAGTTTTGTCAACCCAAACCCCGTTTGCAAAAGACAACCGAGGTCCATCAGTGGAGCTACTATCCCCATAGATAGAGGACACATACTGTGAATAAAGAGAGTTGAGGTTGTGGGTAGTATTTGTTTTGAGGAAAGTAAGGAGTTGGTCGCGTGTTCGACCTGTGGTGCCCTGGGCTAGTAAGCTCAGAACCGCATGGATTGAAACCGGAGAGAAAACAACGTTAGAGTTGTGTTTTTTGGAGAGAAGGTGGGCTGCCAGTGTGGTTGAGACGTGGGTTTGATCCCTGATTGATTGTTGAAAGTTCCAAGCTTCCGCCATTGTAGATGCCAATTTGGAGAAGAAGGCCTATGGTATATATGGACGTATATGAAGATATATACACAAAAAATATATTATGGTGGAAGATATGTATTTACTCAATCGAATATTTATTGATAAATCGGTTTCATTTATCTTAATCACTCTATCAATCAAATATTATTCAAAATTTTGTTTCTTTTTATTTTGTTTTTACTTTTTATCTCAGATTTTTTTAAACGACTTAAAGATATATTTTTATAGTTTTTTTTTTTTTTTGTTTTTGTGCAATATCCAACCTAGTAACTAATTTTACCATACTTTTTGAAATACTTATCAGAATTGGGGTTCTTGTGCAACACTCGGCCATTTTTTTAGATTTTTTTTATCAGGCTTTTTAAAATTTATTTAAAACAGTTGCTCTCTTAGTGCAATGCCAAACCCTCGTATTTTATAAAATCATTTACCATGCTATTCTTGTTGAAAGTAGAATGGCGGAAAATAGGAGCCACTGATGGACTCGTTCAAAATATCAACCTTTTAGTATTCTCTAAATTGTTCGTTCCCCTACTCAAAATTTGGTTTCTTTAAATTAAGTTTTTTAAAATACTTAACTTACAACGTGTTTGGGGTTCGGTTTGAATTATTGTTTTTTTTTTTAAAGCAATAAATTAGAAGAAAAGTTTGGCATTTTGCTTTTTATTTTGACTTTCTGAGAAAAGGTAAAAGATTGTTTTTTAAAAGCCATAAAAACCTAACTTTCTAAATGAGTTTTGGCTTTTTAAACATAAAATTACAAATCAAATCTCATCCTTTAAAATAGCAACAAAAAATGTAAACTTATCATATTCTTTTTGATCATTTTATTATTTCTCACTACAAAGCTAATTCAAACAATTTTTTTTTTAAAATTCCATTTGAAAAAGTAAAAAGTCAATCAGTTTTGAAAAAAACACTTTTAAAGTTAAATAAGCAATCCTAAACACCCTCTTAAATTACCAAATCATACAAAATTAAGTTATAAATAAAATAATTAATCAACAATAACTATTATATATTACATATTACATTTTGATAACCATTAACCAAATGTTATACCCTCGTTAATATTCACATGGTATAATCTTTTAGACATACAATTATGGGGATAGGATCAAATAGGAAGTATGTTTTAGGTAGAAAGGATATGAAGCAATAAAAGAGGAACACGTGGCAAAGAATAAAAATCAAAAGTAAAGGCAATTTTGTCAAGCAAAATTTAATCTCAAATGACCCTAGATTTAAAAAAAAAAACCTCAGTATATCTTTATCGTTCATCCCACCCCCACACTATCGCTACCATCACCACCACTCCACCACCTATCGCCACCGTCACCGCCACCACTCCGTCGCCCACCTCCACCACAACTGTCACCCCATTCCTACCACATGGTCACCGTCCACAAATCACAACCGAACCCTTGCCCAAGATCTCTCAATCTCATTTCAAACTTGACACATCCACCTGCAAAAGAAATTAACAGATCTGCATCGCTGGAGTTTGCTCCTGATGTGTCGTTCATCGTCACCGACACCGACACCATGGATGGAGCATCGACGAATCGATTGCGTTTTACGTTAGTCGTTGAACGAATTGCGTTTTATTGAAATCGTTAAATGGGCTGCGTCTTTCGGAAGTCATTGAAACAAAAGAATCGTTGAATGAATTGCGTTTTATGAATTGCGTTGTATTCTGTATTCATTTAACCAAAAGAAACAGAGGTTAGTTTGACTTGGTGCATAAGTTTTTATGATGGGAAAATTACGAAAAATGTCGGTTGAACAAACCACTTTTCAAATTTGTCACCCTCATACGTCTTTGAAAGGACTCATCCGGTTTGGATGCGTACATATGCAGACCCTTTAAAACACTCAATAAAAATTGGACACGTGTCGTTTTGTAGGTGGGCCCAGACGCATCCCACTTCTAATGCGTCTCTTTCTCTCCCATGTCTCTCTCTTTCTCTCTTCTCTTTCTTTCTCCTCTCTCTCTTCTCTCTCTCTTCTCTTTCTCTCTCTTCTCAACAACGTAAACTTTTCTTTATGCTCTGAAAATTCTGAGCTTCTTCTAAAGATCACATTTTGTTCCTACCCAGATAAGTTTTATAAATTTTTCATTCCATATGTCTCTCTCTTTTTATTGTTTTTTTTTTGTTTTAATAGCATATTGGTGTGAGATGCGATCAAGAACGCGATACCTTCGCCGTTGAGGCAGTTTAGGGGAGGGGGTGATGGTGTAGGAGAATTTGGTTGAGAAAGAGAGGGTGGAGTTGAAGTTGGAGTCAAGAAAGAGAATCGGGTGTTTGTAGAAGATTCGGCCGGTGTTTGGGAATGGTGGGTGTGAGGAGCAGTTGGTGAGGGGTTGGGTGAGGGTGATGGCGGTTTGGTTTATGCGGGCGGTGCCGTAGAGGGTGAAGTTTGATTGGAGAGACGATGATACGGTTGTGAAGATGAAGAGGAAGATGATATGGATAATTTGGAGCTTTAAAATCATAACATCCATGGAGGTTTGTTCGTGGAAACAAGATGTATTTATCCTACTGCAGTGTGTGTTTATATGTGTGTGTGTGTGAGTGAGTTATTGCGATAAATTTATCCAGATGAAGATGAATTTGAAACTCAAGACGGTAACTGGGTGGGGGTGGTTGCAGGTTAGAGAGAGTGTAGGTAAGAGATAGAAAGAGAAGAGAGAGAGAGAGAGGAGAGAGAAAGAGAAAAGAGAGAGGGGAGAGAGAAATAAATAATTAATGAGTCAGGCCGACGCACCAGAATGGTCCTTCCAAGGACGCACCGGAATGGTCATTCCAAGGACACATAAACATGTAGGACACGTGTCAGCTTCTAGGGACATGGACGCATCAACATAACATGCGGACTCTTCCAAAGCTCAGTGGTCCTTCCAAGGACGCAGGAGATTGACAAAATTGAAAACCGTCTTGGTCAACCAACAATTTCGTAATTTTCCCTTTTATGATTGCATTTTACAACAGTGTCATGAAACCGTTATTCAAATTTCTAAATTTATTCAAAAGTCAAATGTGCTATTTTATGTTGGATAAATTAAATCAATTTCGTGGAATGGGATCATTGGTTTTCCAAAACTATCACTTTAGTTATTTTGATTTTTGTTTTTATTGTGTATTTGGTTGAGTTTATGTATAAAAAATCATGATGGTTGTTCTTTTAGGTAAAACACATTTTGAAAGAACACTTTCTTTTGTGTTTTTAAGCTATTGCGTTTTAGAAAAAAAGACATTTTTATGTGTTTTTTGGTCCATTGCGTTTTAGAAAAACACATTTTGAAGTGTTTTTAGTCCATTGCGTTTTAGGTAAAACACATTTTTATGTGTTTTTAGTCCATTGCGTTTTAGAAAGAAAACTTTCTTTTGTGTTTTTAGACCATTGCATTTTAGGAAAAAGACATTTTTATGTGTTTTTTGGTCCATTACATTTTAGAAAAACACATTTTGAAGTGTTTTTAGTCTATTGCGTTTTAGGTAAAACACATTTTTATGTGTTTTTAGTCCATTGCGTTTTAGAAAGAACACTTTCTTTTGTGTTTTTAGGCTATTGCGTTTTAGAAATAAGACATTTCTTTTGTATTTTTTTGTGCATTGCGTTTTAGAAAAAAAATCACTTTTACGCTTTTTGTCTATTGCGTTTTACGCAACTGGGTTTTCGATTTTTTTTTTTCGAAAATATAGTATTAGCATATTCGTTTTAAAGATTAAAAAAGCTCGTTTTTTGGTGCAATTTTTATAAAAAATAATGTCGTATGAAAAAATTATTAACGTTTAAAAAATGAGAAGGAATTGGAGGAGAGAGAAACTATTGTCCTGTATTAACTAGAATGCCCTTAAACAAACTCACGCGCCTTTTTTTCTCTTCAGTTTCACTCATTTAATCTTAGTCCTTGATTAAATCAATTGATGGTCAAGATTACTTCCTAGCTAAAAAAAACTCCCTATTATATCCTAACCCTACAATTATGACAATATTAACTTTACAATTACGATTACGACAATAATTGAAGTCTTACTTTTTACCTCACTGCTAATTCAGCATCTTGATAACCATTAACCAAAAACGGTTTAAGAATACTGTATAAGAAGTAAACACAATAACGAGGCATTGATTAATAGTCAAGAAATGTATACAACGGAAACTGACTTTTCTAATTCAGCATCTAGACACACATAAGGTGTAATCAAAAGATCCAAAAGCCTAACCTAGTGAAATGGAAACAACAACTATATATAGGCAACAGTTAGGTTAACTAGCGTCACTCCAAGAGTGACGCCATGTGCATTACCGTCACACAAGACTTATGACACTTCTCTAGTAACGCCTATTGATCAAGTCTAACAGTATGATGATGTTGGGCAGGCAACACTGAAGACAACCAACATTAGAGTGTCGTCGATAGTAGAAATCATTATTCGTTTATCTTTAGTTTCTGTACAGTATACTACAGTCTTGTAAGTTCGAACAATCGGCACCAGGAACATACTCGATGTTGTCTTTAACGACATCCCACATTCCATTGTTGTAAACAATGAATCTAACCGACATTTAAAAAAAATTAGCTATTAAAAAATGTGGGTAAAATCTAAAATATTATTGGTCTTCAACCGAAAAAAGAAAAAAATATATTAGTATGGATTGGGTCTAACATTTTCGTGTATGGTAACAATTTGACATGGGCAGTGTACAGATGCATCTAAAGAGGTACCATTGAGTCTAAAGAGGTACGGTGGCGTCTAAAGTAGTATGGTTGCGTCTGTCAATGTGTAAGAGTACAATGCTCTGTTGTATGGCTATGCGTCTGTACCTAGAACATTGGCGTCTGTACATTAAGTATGCGTCTATAAGGGTCTAAAACATAATGCGTCTATAGTATGGTCGGTTGCATCTACAAATGAAGGTGGAGTCTACATGGGTTGTAGATGCTACAACCAACATGGATGCATCTGAGCCACATAACTCGACTGAAGCGGCTAGGCTCAGACGTAACAAGTTGAATTGCGGCGCCAATGAGTCTCTTAATCACCAGCTATATATAAATCCACGTGTCAACCTCTTATTCGCTTGGACTGGTGCGTCTCTACTAGATGTTTTATGTCACACCCCAACTGATGGCGGAAACATCAGAGTGATACGAAAACGAGATTGCTCGAGACTTCATAACGTGCTAAGGTGACAATATTTAAACAAAAAGATTTCATTTCATACTAAAAGGATTACATTGTCTTGAATTGGAAAGTACAACTGTTAGTGCAATACGTCTATTGACTTCGTCTTGTATCATGTAATAGGATATAATAGGATTATCAGTGCCCGAGGTTTGAAAAACAGATTTTCAGATTTAAGATGTTGATTCCGCTCCAAATGTAAAAGAGTCATTTCGAGCGAAATCAGAACCTTCTGATTCTGCCCGAAAGTGCTTAGTGTCATTAGGAGCGAAATCATACTAGTATATATAGTGCACTTGTTGTTTCATTTGGTAGGACTTCAGGATCTGTAACGAAGTGCTGCCAAAATCTGTTCAGGTTGTAATTGTTGTTAAAATCAATTTTAGTAACAGATTAAAGAGTATATAGCTGTTTTAAGTCCAGTTCACTGATTCTGCCTTTGAACCGGATGTAAAGCTCTTCTGAACGACTCAGTCGGGTCTAACAACGATCCTATAAGTGGTATCAGAGCTAGTTGGAGGAGTTTTGCAGTTTACAGCTGAATTTCATTGAAATTTCTTGCTTCTACACCTTCTTACTTCAATCGAACAAGATTTCACGGTCCGAATTGGTTCAAATTTTCACAGATTGTTTAATATTGGACATAGACAAACCCTTGAAAGTTTCATGTTAAAATACGGACTAAAAATGGACAAAATTGACCTCTGAACTGATTCCGCTCGAGCTGGATAGGTCCTGATTCCGCTCCAGATCAGTTCCAAAAGGCTGATTCCGCTCCAGAATATTGACTAATTCCGCTCCAAGGTGTCATGTTTGAAAGTTGGGTTGTGATTCCGCTCCAACTGCTTGAAATTCTAATTCCGGTCCAAAGTTCAGTTTAATTTCGCTCCAGGCTACCATATTCTGATTTCGCTCCTAATTGTTTCTTGCTGATTTCGCTCCTGGATACAATATCTGAGATTTCGCTCCAAACAGTCTTTAAACAGATTTCGCTCGAAGTGTTAATCAACTGATTTTGCTTCAACTGGTCGACTTGTGATTTCGCTTGTGTTGTCAAACAAAGTGATTTCGTTTGAGTTTCCTATTTCGCTTGAAAAAGGATTTTTCGTGTCAAGATTATTTCACAACAATCAAGTGTCAGTCTGTTTTCAGAATATTTGATATTGGTTGTACTGATAGTGTTTGTTTGATTATCTGTTCAGGTTTACATCATGGCTGAAGAATTCTACAACACATTTTTCAATGCATTCACATCCGAATCGTCCGAGATTGCAAATGTTACACCAAAAACCATCACAAAAGCTATCAATGAGAACATCAAGCATGATAACTTCTATGGAGCACACTCAAAGCCACCAACTCTGGAGAGCATTGAAGATTATACATGGTGGAAAGAACGTTTTCTCAATTGGGCGAAAGCGTATGCTCACGAAAGCTGGTTTTGTTTAGAGTTTGGATACGAAAGGCCAAAAGATGATAAAGGTGAAGAACTTCCATTCAAGAAGTTATCAAGAGAAGATAAATCTGAGTTTGCTGCCGAACAAAAAATGATTGCTTTGATCCAGTTTGCAATCAGAAATGATATTTTTGCATTGCTGAATCATGATGGATCATCTAAATCAGTATGGGAAGCTTTACATGTTAAAGCTGAGGGGGGTAAACAGATAAAAAAGAACAAAATTGCTTTACTTAAAAAAGAATTTGATCTGTTTGATAGTCTAAAAGGAGAGACAGTGAGACAAATGATTGAGAGATTTTGTCATCTTAAAATTGAACTTGAGAGATTTGAGATAGTGAAAACAAGAGAGGAACTTATAGATAAAGTGATTGAAGCGTTACCACGAGCTGATCAGTGGCAAACGTTTGTGTTTATTTTGAAAAATGATGCTTTATATGATACAATTTCTCTTGATGCGTTGTTTGAAAAGATAGAGAGTCATGATCTGGAGCTACAAAAGCAAAGTAAGATGATTGGTTCTTCACATCAACAAAATGTTGGATTGTATTACAAAGGCAGTGTACCTTCGGAGAAAGGTGTTGGTTCACCAAAGACAGCATTCAGTGGTGAGAAGATGAAAGAACCTCAAACAACTTCAACAAGTCATCATTCTGAATATCATTCATCTTCGAAATCAAAGCCTGATGAAGCTGAGGAGATTCTATGCAACATCGCTCTCAAACTGAAGAATTCTTCGTCGATGAGTGTTAATGCAGCAAAAAAACAAATGAGTTTTCTTGCTTCTGTTCTGGAATCGTATGAAGGTCTTGTAGCTGGTAAAATTGGAAACTCAGAGTTAACCAAAGAAGACTACGACCAGATTGATCCGGAAGAGATGGAACTCATTGACATTCGTTGGTGCTTAGCAAGTTGCATCCGAAGAGCGCAGAGGTATATGGAGATTACTGAGAAACAATCTCTTGGAGGTGCATCAACAAAGCTTGGATTCGACAAATCCAAAGTGACTTGCTTCAAATGTAAGCAGAAAGGTCATTTCAAGAGAGAATGCACTAAGTCTACAGTTGGTGGAAATGAACATCCGTTCAATGATGATTACTACCGAAAGGAAATCTACCATCGAAGTAGAGAAGAGCCTAAGATGATTGAAGATAAACCTAAATCGAGAGCTTGTTTTGTAATTCAAGATGATGAAGGTTTTGATTGGTCAGAGGTATGTCCAGAAGAAGATCGTTTGGAGAATGTTCGAAAAACAGCTCATGGGAAAACTATAACAGAGGAAAGAAAGTTTGTTTTTGTTGCTGAAATCCGTGAAGAGAACAATGAAGATAAAGATAAAGTTAAAATGAAGGAGAAAACCAGAGAAGAGATTCTGGAAGAAAAGACATACAGAGAAAGAAATATTGTGTTGAACAGAATGGATGAAATGCAAGAAGAGTATGAGAGTGCAGTGAGCAACAGAAGATGGGATAAAAAGAGAGAGTGTTACTTCAACAGAGAAGGAGAACCAGTTGTTCCAAAGAAAGATATAATCTTTGATGATGTTCTTCTCATAATTCCTTTGAGAGCTGAATACTATAGAAATGTGTTGAAAGATGACACATATGCTAAAAGGCATGAAAAGGAGATCAAATATGCTATGACATCGTGTCTGAGAAAAAGGGATGAAGAGAGAATGAAGAAGAATGTTGAAGAGTTGGTGAACAATCTGAAGAAAGTTGCTGAAGAGGTTAAAGCAGAAGCTGTTGAAGTTGAGGCTGTGAAGGAAATCAAAAGTGAAGAAGTTGTTGTGAATGAAGAGGTTAAGAAAGCTGTTACTGAAGAACAGCAGATTAAAGAAGAGGTGAAGAAAGAAGAAGAAGAAGTAAAGAATGAGAATTTGGAAGCTGATAATGTTGATCAGAAGCAAACTGAGGCAACTGCATCGAACACCGAAGTGCCAATCACTGAGGTACATTCTGATTCTGAAACCTTAAAACCGATTGATCAGTGCAAGAAATGCATGGAACCGTGCAGAGCTTGTATTGAAAAAGATGAGCAATTCAGAACAAGAAATCTTGAATTCACTAAAATTGAAAATATTTTTAAAGAAAAATGCAAAGAAATGCTAGAAAAAGAAAAAGTTTTGAAAGAAAATGATGAAAAACTTTCAGAAAAGTGTAAAAAATTAGAAACAGAAAATGAAATTTTGAAAGAAAATATTTTTAAAATGACAGAAAAATGTTCTGAAAAAGAAATTGCTTGTCAAGAGATGAAGAAAGAATATTACTCAATGAAATTAGCATATCATATTACGAAAGAGTCATACGAAAAGGTGAAAGATGAAATGAAATATGCTCAATCAAGAATGAATTATCTTTCTGAAACAACTAAAAAACTTAAACGAATGTATTCCGTAAAACAAGATGTTGTTAATTCCTATATTGAGGATGTTGCTAAGCTAAAGCGACAGATTGCTGATCTAGAACAGGATAACAACAAGTTAAAGAGTTATCACGTGTTGTCATATGTGCTTGAACGTATTTTCAATATAAAACCGGGAGATTGTGAGTCTGAGCAAAACAAGAAAGGCTTTGGCTCAGAGTTTCATCAAGTTCCACCACCGGGAAAATTTGCATTTTATGATGAGGAAAAAGTTGAAAAAGCTTTCAACATGGTAGACCAATTGCCAAACAACATTGACATAACCTATTCCAAATCTGATGATTCTCATGATTCAGAGGTGGTAGGTAAAGTCATTGAAAGTGTGTTGAAAGAAGAGTCGGTTCATACAGGTAAATCTGAATCACAGGATAAAGATGAAGGAAATCTTCATGATAGTTATCTGAAAAAACACAAAATCCGAGAAAAATTTGAATGATGATTCAAAAGGATTGGTTTATACCATGATTGGATCGGACAAATTGTTCTTAGATGTTGTATTCTCGATTCAGAATGTGATTTCAGAAAAGGTTGATAAAGTTTTCAAAATGGTAGAGATTGAGAAGTCTGAGATTTCAAAGTTTGCTGGTAAGAGTCATAGAGGTTCGTATAACAAACCTAGTTTCAAGAAGAAAAACATGAAGGCTGGTTTGGGTTATAAGAAGAAACAGAATTGGAAGAAAAATGAAGTGCCAATTTATCAAGCAAAAATGAGTTTTGTTCAAGGAGATAGTTTAGCAGAAGAAAAAGAACTTAAATTGAGACAGACTAATGATGAGTTTTTTGCTAAAAAGAAAAAGCAACAACCACAGGTCAAAGATGTGTCCATGAGAACATGTTTTAAATGTGATAAAAAAGGACATCTTGCTCGCAAGTGTCCAAATCTGAAACCTGTGGATGTTGATAAAAAGAAGTCTGATGATGTTGAGAAACAGAAACCTGAGGATGTGAAAAACAGGTCAACCAGATTTGACTCAAAACAAACTTGGAGGTACAACACAAACAAGTTTGCATTGAATCAAAACTGGAAATCAAACCTGAACAGGTTTGATTCGAGACAGACCTGGAATTCTCATACACCCAGAGTCAGAACAACTCAAAGTTGGAAAGCAACTGTTGATATGACAAAACCACAAGAATTTTGGAAACCAAAAGTTGTTCAAAAACAAAATGTTCAACAAGAGTCTCCTTTTTATAAAAGAGGTACGCCGAAAGGTCAAACATGGTCTATTAAGAAACAAATGACTTCGGTAAAAGATGAGACAGTTGAAGTCAAAGTTGAAAAAGTCCTTGTTCAGAATGACAAAGATTTTCCGAAATTGCATGATACATATTGTGTTGAAATGCCTAAGGTCCAACAGACCTGGGCTAAATTGTTCAAGTAATCAAGTAGTCTAAATGTGCAGGTGCTCAACAAAACCAAAGATTGTGAGAATGGAAGTTGGAGCAGCCTGGCACAACGAGGAAAGGAGGTTGCTGGATCCTGTGTTGGTTGAAACAGGAAGTTTATTTTCATTCTGTACATAAATAATTTTTTTTTTCAAAAGCTCTAAAAATTTGAAAAAAAAAAATAAAAGCCAAAAATATGTTTTAGTTTGTTAAAAACTTGAAAAACCAAAAATATGTTTGTTTTTAATTTTTGTCAAAAATAGAAAATTACAAAAATATGTGTTGATTGAATACGCCGAAACCCTCACGGCTGAACAAACATGATTACTTTCACAAGATTGAAAAACGGTTTTCAAATTGTCGAAAATCAATGGGTTGTAAATCATGGGGGTAATTGTTGGTACTTTATGTTATTTTTTTGCAAATCAGTGCATGAGAAGCAGAAAATGGATGGCGAGACAAAGCTATCAGTGTTGGTTGACAAATTTTCTTTAAATGTTTTTGCATTTTAGGGGGAGAAAAATTGTCAGAAAATACAAAAACATTTGAAAATTTTGAAAAAGTCAAAAACATGATAAAATGAAAAAATGAGTTTTTGTGTAAAAAGAGGAAATGATAGTACATCAGTAGACAGTTACAGTATGCTAAAGAAATGTAATGATTAAATAGCGTTAAACAGTCTCACTGATGATATGTCGGTAGATTTTTATACATTTAGTAAACTTTTTCGGGATATAAACCTAAATTCAAACTTGCTTATTTCGTGGGGAACACTACTTGGATATATAGGTAACCCCTGAAATCTCGTTTGAAAGACCCCTCTTTCTGAGATACTAGGTCTTTATGCTTAGTGATATCTGGGGTATTATCCCGGGACTTCTGATTTTGCGGAAGCAATGGCCTAGTCCCCGGAGAATACTTTCTACATTACTTGAAATATAGCGCCGCCCTCAGCAAATTGATGAAACAATAAAATTGATAGTCATTGCTGTTGTAATACAAAAGATCCTCTAAAGGGGACACACCCAAAGTCGAACCGTCATCTCTCTGCTGAACGAAAGTTCTGACCTGAGCTCTCACGGTTTCGTACTATAATTTATTCCCCTTACAGATATCATCTAGGTATACTCATCTGTAAGACTGAATATTGGGATCTGGATACGGGAGTATATTCAAGAGGTGGGACACATGAATGAGTTTAAGTTCTTAATACACCTAATTCGTATCCTGAATCAGTTGAAATTTGTGTGAAAATTTAAGTGGATCAGTATATCGACAATCTAAGTGAATTTTTTAATTCTTAATGTGTAACTAAGCTCAACGGTACTTGTGACTTGTCAAAAACTGATATGATCCTCTGACGCATACTCAAACAAAAATATTGTCTGTAAATATGTTTGTACATATTTCTTTACTGCTTTATATTTTCAGAAAAATGCAAAAAGATTTTTGATTCTGCTTTATTTTCGACAACTGATGTCTGAGATGCTGAGTTTCAAAATTTAAGTAAGCTGATTGTGTTTCTGAAAATAAAAAAAGTTCATTAATTTGAAACTTGAATTAAAAAATCAAAAATCAAAAACAGTTTGTGATATTTCAAGGTCATTAGTTTGGACTTGGATGATTTACTGTGAGGATTTTGGATATTGGACATTGCCATATTTGTAAAGATTGATTGATAGAGAGAATGTTTTAGAGCCAGGTTATGATTCCTGGTAGTTTAAAATGTTGTTACTTATAAACGTATAAGTGATTGCAGATAGTCCAGATTACGATCCCGAGAGCAGAGTCTAAGGGGGTGTCTGAAGACAAGCTTGAATCAAGAGGGAGCCTGTAGATGGAAAGCTAGGTGTCGATCCCAAAGCACGGAAGCTGGACGAAAGGGGGAGCTTGAAGCTGATGGAGAAGATAAAGATTGATGGATGATAATTATGTTACAACTTGAATAAGAAGGCAGAATGATCAAGACTGAAGATGTGTCATACTGAAGACTAGACACTGAAGACTTTGTCAATATCCGAGGGGGAGTCTGTTAGTGCAATACGTCTATTGACTTCGTCTTGTATCATGTAATAGGATAGAATAGGATTATCAGTGCCCGAGGTTTGAAAAACAGATTTTCAGATTTAAGATGTTGATTCCGCTCCAAATGTAAAAGAGTCATTTCGAGCGAAATCAGAACCTTCTGATTCCGCCCGAAAGTGCTTAGTGTCATTAGGAGCGAAATCAGACTAGTATATATGGTGCACTTGTTGTTTCATTTGGTACGACTTCAGGATCTGTAACGAAGTGCTGCCAAAATCTGTTCAGGTTGTAATTGATGTTAAAATCAATATAAGTAACAGATTAAAGAGTATATAGCTGTTTTTAAGTCCAGTTCACTGATTCCGCCTTTGAACCGGATGTAAAGCTCTTCTGAACGACTCAGTCGGGTCTAACAACGATCCTACAACAACATTTGAAACTTAAACAATTACAACAATGGAATTAGAAATAAGAATTTAAGTGCGTTTCTAAATCCATCCTAAATAGATTTCTTCAAGCGCCAACATACGTTTCCTGCAACATGTATTAAAATAAAATCGACAAAAGTTGGCGAGTATACATGTTTGAATACATAGCATATGCATAAAACATTGTCTCAAATCCAATATGGCAGTTTATATACTAAGTTGAAGCTAGCATGCCTAACTATGGTATTAACTACAATGAAGAGTTTGCACCGGTTGTAAGGTTAGAGATAACGCATTTTTCTAGAATTTTCTTGTTTCAAGGGTTTTAAAGTTTATCAGCTAGATGTGAAAAGTGTTTTTATTCATGGGAAAATTCAAGTTGTGGTGTATGTCTCACAACAAGATGGGTTCATTGATCCAGATTATCTAGATCGTGTTTATAAACTGGACACGGCACTTTATGGATTGCATCAGGCACTGATGTAGGCCCAAGTGTAGAAGATCGAGCCATGATATTTCTGGAGGCCCATGATGGAGCTTCCAATGGTGATTTACGAAAACAAGCATAACTTTGGCTACGGGTCTCCGTTTTAGGCGTTAAACCAGTCAAATCGAAGCTTGAAATGAGGAGCACATCATGGTAAGGCCCAAAGGGCCTTGTCCAAGTTTCAGCCCAAAACCGCATTCTAATGGGAGTTATGGACACTTTTATGTTTTTCTCAGTGTTTTATATATTTTGTTTTTGGGCTTGTGTTAGGCCTATGGCCTTTTGTGGCCCATTTCAAATTTTAGTCTTTATTTATATCTTGCTCTTGTAATTCTAATGGTCAGACTTCAATTTTGAGAATAACCATTTTTACTTCAAATTCTTGGTCCTTTGGGTTGAATTTTGGGGGTTTGGGGAAGATCGTCACAGGTATTCGTAGAATCAATGTGATTTGTTCTTCATTATCGTATCACTCACTACATCAAGCACCTAGGTGTGGCATGAGACACTGTCGACTATCCTTTTAGAAAGTGGGTTTAAAGGGGGTAAATCAAAAGTACACTTTTCATCAAGAAGAAGAAAGATTTTTTGAGGTATATGTAGATGACATCATCTTTGGGCCATTTAATGTGAACATTTGTAAGGAGTTTAAGCTGGTAATGAATAGTACGTTTGAAATGAGTGCAATGGGTGAACTATCTTACTTTCTGGGATTGCAAGTTGAACAAAAGCCGGATGGGATGTTTATTCATCATTAAAGTTTGTGCATGACATTTTGATTCGTTTCAAAGTGGATAGTTGTTCTACTTATAATACACCTATTTGTGAGAACCACAAGATCGGAGCTGATTCTGATAGTGACAATGATGTTGATCCTACTCAGTATAGAGCTATGATGGATTCGTTGATGTATCTTACTGCTTTAAGACCGAATATCATGTTTGCGGTGTGCCTGTGTATTTCAAGCAAATCCAAAGGAGTTAAATTTGAAAACGGCGAAGCAGATTCTTCGTTACTTGAAGGGGAAGCTTAAGCTTGGACTATGGATCCAGCTGATAGTGATTTGGAGGTGATCGCTTACATTTATTCGGACTTTGGAGGATGTAACTTAAACAAAAAGTCAACAACAGGTGGTTGTCGAGTTTTAGGAGAGAGGCTTATGTCATGGCATTGCAAGAAACAGGCATCAGTCGCTACCTCTTCTTGTAAAGTTGAAAATGTAGTAGTAGGCAACTATTGCTCATAGGTTTTTTGGGTATAACAACAATTGCGGGACTGTGGTTTGAATTTCACTCGCACTCCTATTTTAATTGATAATAAGGCCACAATTTCAATAACTAATAATCTCGTTAAGCACATAAGAACTAAATATATTGACATTTGTCATCATTTTATATAGAAATGTGCTGAAAAGAAGTTAATTGAACCTTCGAAAAGTACACATTATGGATAACCTTGCTGATTTTTATACAAAATCATTTGACATAGCTCGATTTGAAAACTTAGTCCAATTTAACGGGATGAGTACTCCTAAATAACTAGTTTTTCATAAGAATTTTGTATTTTTGTATTTGTTTTCCTTAAAAAATAAGAAACAAAAAAATTAGAAAACCTTTAAAAATAAAAAATATACATAAAAAAAATGAGTTGTCACTGTGTGTACGAGAAGAAATGATATTACATTAGCGGTTGGACTGTCACATTGACACCAAAATTAAAATTGCTTAACTATGATAGTAGCTCCATTATATGATGCACCAGTAGGCAAGAAAAATGAAATAATCAACTTACTGCGTGATATAAATATAAAGAACTATGTACCAAGTGGGTAACACATTGTGGCTTATGGTTTTATAACCATAAATCTTGTGTTGATAGATTGCCAAAATCCGAGGTTTTGGGTCTTTATACTATTATTTCATCCGAGGATATCAGAGTTGTCCTTTTATTGCATCCAGATACATGCAGATCTATACACAGTCTTGAATATCTTACAAGAGCTAAAAATGCCAAACCAAATAAAATAAAGAAATTCTCCTAGAGAGTCATTCAATATGCAAAAAGCATAAATCCTACCAAAAATTGTTATTAGCCTACCCTCGTTGCACACAAACATTGGACGCTTTGATTGTACGATGGTACATACCTGTTCACCAATGATTTGATGTTGTAAATAGATTAAGGATAAAAAACAATATACTCACCTATTACAAGGAAGCTTTGTGCATACCTTGATCGTGGGTGTGGGTCCTAAAGTGGGACACACAAGTACTACAGTATAAAATACAGTTAATCATATCACAAGGTAATGGTACTTGGAATGTTCATTTTTTTGTTTTTGTGGATAAACAATACTGGTGATCTTTTGGGACTTCTTTTCACAACAATTACATTAAAGAATCTTAAGTGTGAAAATAGTTTAGCTTGGCTGATATGGTCTTCTTACCAGTGACTCTCAAAAATTATTAAAAACTTAAAAACATTTTAGTTTTAGTTTAAATTCTTAACGTACAGATAATGGTTATTTGTGTATGAATTCTTACTGTAAGGGGGAGACGATGTTGCAAAATTGAATTATTTTTTAATTGCAAGGTCCATTGAGTTGCACAGACTTCAAAGTCAATTGGACTTAGGTGTCAATTTTCAAGGAACTTAAATCAATTGGATTTTTGTTTAAAATTGTAGCATTGTAATACTTTTTGACATCTCTAGATAAAATAATGGGTTTTCTACATTTATGGGAAAATTCTAATGGATTTTTCAAGATGTTTGTTTTTGTATACAGATTGATATAGTTTGTTACTGTGAAGGGACATGATATGAAGTGCTATGGAGTAAAGAAAAGTTTGATTGGATGCATGGTAGAATCCTTCTTCTACATTGCAGAGAGAGATTGAAGATTGCTTTGCTGCTAACCTAGAGTTTGCTATCGTGTGAAAGTTTTGAAGATTTAGTGATTGGATGCATCAGCTTATGGGGAGTCTGGTGTTGACGGAAGTTTGAAGCTGAAGCTATCCAAAGACCAAAAGCATGCAAGATGACCGAAGACAAAGTTACCCTATGAAGCTATTGTCAAAGGGGATTCTCTTGGTGCATATTGTGACAACAACATCATATTCGGTCGTTGGATATTTTATAAATAGATAAACATTTAGCAAGTGGGATTTGAATAGTTTAGTGTGTTTAATATTGTATGGGCCGCTCTAAACCATTATTATGTTTACGGGCTTAGTAGTGGGCCATGGCCTAGCCCAGTTCGCATGCATGTAACTATACAAATATCTTTTGTGAAGCGGATTAGGTTAGGCACTTGGAGATATCGTAGAGAGAAAAAAATCATAGGAGAGAGAGAGAGATCACAGAAATCGGTGATCATTGTGTGTTCGTGTATTCTTTGATTGATTGTAAATAGTTCGTTGGAAAATCAATAGAAGATGGTTTATAGTAATCCGTGTTTACAATTTTTTGTGTTCATCGGATTAAGGGGAGTCCGCACTCTTAATATGTTCATCAGTCTTGTTAAGATCAATATGACAAGGACCTACAGAGCATAATGGCATAACATTGAATATTTGGTTTCCAAGTTTGTATAAATTAGACAGTTGTAGAATTGTTTTGCGTGTAAAAACCTATTTGGAAAGTTACAACTGATTTCCAGAGAAGATGTCGAAATGTTGTATTCTTGGTTTATGGCCTAAATTTTGGGATGTCCGAATTTTCCATTCTCCTTTAAATGGGTCAAACTTATGGTTACTGAATAAGATTCAAACGTAGGTTATAACAGGACCGATGACGAATGATTAAGTTTCGATGAAACGAATGGCTCATGAATAAAATTGGTCCAATTAGTACCAGCCAGAATCCTTTCTTGTAGCCGAAATCATGGGAAAACATCGAAGAAGAAGACGCGATTTTGGGTGGTGGGTTAGGTTTAAAACTGTTGGGAAATGGCACAACAGGCCCCTCAAGTTTGTTGTGCTTCTAAAGAGTTGTTTAAACTTTACTAATTTACATCAAAGTCTTAAATTGACTTTCATAAATTAGCAAGAAATTCTTTTAATTAAAACACAATTATATTTTGTAAACCCTATTTAAACTCCATTAAATTTTATAAAATAACAAAGCTTACAAGTTTAATTAAACCTTGTAAACTTTATAAAATTTAATAAGATTTGCATAAGTTTTCATTATAAAATTAAATTATTTTGATTTAAACTTTATAAAATTTAATATTAAACTTTTTCTTTTAAAAAAATAATAATTGGAGTATAGATACCAATGAAAAAAAATAATAAATAAACCGATGAACATGAACATAATTAAGAAGACGACTCTTATGTTTTTGTTGTCATGGAAGATGCTTTTAAGAGCCGTCCAAGCATAAGCAACAATGGTGTTTGGACATATGATGGTGCTAAGGAGATTGTTTGATACGGTACCGTAGATCCACTTAAGAACTATGTCATCAAGGCGATCCCAGACGTTGTCACTGACTATGGTATTGGTAGTTTTGTCTTTATAGTTTTCATTATCTTTCGTTGCAGAACAACAACCTTATTTTCTTGGAGAGATATGATCAATCACTTGAAAAGCTCTACAATGAATTTTAAACTGTTCCGACCAAGAAGCATATTGGCTTGCTTCGACTTCGAGGGTAATAGGAATGAAGTTCTTTATATTGGAAACGACGATTACCAGGTGAAGTTTACAATCCATGGGTTGATATCGGAAGAAGATAAAAAAGTTGAGGAAGGGCGGTGGTCGATGATATAAGGGGATTAGGAGGGAGGATCGTCGTTCTTCAGAAAAGGCGGTCGTTCAGATACCATGAAAGTAGGCAAATAATCTCTGTATTTGTTATTGCTAATAGTTTTGAAAAGCATCCAAAAGAAGCAGTTAACTTTTACTGGAACCCATTTGAGCCAGTGACACACCTGATCAGAAAACCAAAAAGCTTCTTTTCAATGACCTTCTTTAGCAACTTGAGTGATAAAGAGCTATCCCTGCTCCTGACCCACCTCCAAGAGTCCTCAGGGAGACTAAATGTGAAAGAATTTATCATCGAGAAAAGGTCATCCACCTCATCCGTCTCTATGACTTAAAGCTTTTTGTTCTTGCAAATCCATGAGACCTGAATGGAACCTGAAGTATCATGGGTCACCCTATCATTAATGAGGCAGTTCTTATTCTGTTCCAAGGCGTAAAGATCTGGAAATAAAGAGCACAAGGGAGTCGAACCACATGTCTCTCTAGAACCGAGTATGATCACCCACCCTTACAGATTTCGCCAAAAGGTCCATGGTGTTAACCCCTAAGCCCAATAAATCCCTTTTAGCTTTAGAAAAATGCACCCACGGCCCAATTCCCACTCAATTAGCTCTAACATCGTCTACAGAGTTATCGATGTGAACAATGGCCCTAATACACTTAACCCAAAGGGCCATCAGCTCCATCCTCCATCTCCACAACCACTTAGAAATGAGCGCCAAATTCGGAATTCTCTAACAACCCGCCCCAACCCACCAAACTCTTTGGGCATTACAACTTTCCTCCAAGCGACCCAATTGATTTTGTGGGTGTCTTCAAGACCCCCCCCCCCCCCGCCCAATAGGAAATTCCTTCTAATTTTCTCCATGTCAATGATCACTTTGTTGGGAGCATGAAATATGGAGAGAAAACACACAGCAAGGCTCCGAGAACCGCCTTAACAAGAGTAAGCCTACCACCAAACGAAAGACAAGACGCTATCCAAGCATTAAGCCTACCTTTTAGTCTCTCCAATACGGGACTCCAACTAACTGATTTCCACATATTGGCTACGATTTGTAACCCAAGAAAGCTGAAAGGCAAAGACGTCGTATCACATTCGAGGATGTTTGCTATAGATTTGACTTCCAAAGGGCCGATCCCCACCCCAAAAACCTTGCTTTTGAGGAAGTTAACTTTTTAAAACCGACGCAAGGTGAAAACACCTTAGAATTCTCGCTAAATTCATCACATTACTCGCTTTCCATTCTCCAATAAACAAAGGATCGTCGGCGTATAACACGTGCGAAACGATCGGACCTTGGTTAGGAAGGACCACCCCTTTTAACATATTATTACTAATTGTCTTTTTAATCATACCGTTAAGGCCTTCAATAACGATAAGAAAAAAGATATGGCGAGAGAGGATCCCCTTGCTTCACCCCGCACTCAAACATGAACTCCTTGGTAGGAGACCCATTCATAAGCACCGAAGCTTTCACGGGGGATAGCATGCTCGACACCTACATCCTCCACTTACTACCAATACCCATAAGGTCCATAACCAAATGCCCATCTAAGATGTTCCTCCCGTCAATGTAATGTAAACTGATTGTTCTGGACAATGATTTTACCCACCACCTTTGTAATCCTTAATGTTAGCAGCTTGGAAACCACTTTGGATAGACATCCGATAAGATTAATAGGACGGTAATCTTTTAAGGAAGTTGGGTCCTTCCCTTTCGGGAGTAATTAGATAAACGAAGAGTTGCATCCGTTAGGAAGGAAACCATTTTCGTCAAATTCTTTCACAAACTCCAAAAAGTCAAACTTTATAACAACAACAACCATATCCAGTAAATCCCACCAATAGCTAATTGGTGGGGTCTGGGGAGAGTGAGATGTAGACAAACCTTACCTTTGTCCATATGCATAGAGAGGCTGCTTCTAAAAAAGACCCCCAGCTCGAAACCAAACTGCATGCAAATAATCTGAACTAGACATTTAGCAATATAAATCTCCCGGTCATAAAATGCGTGGTGACAGGGTACCATAGAATAATAAAACATATATAACACCCTAGAGCAACAGATACGTACACACATAATAATAATCACAATGTAAAGTCCATCTAAAAAGTAGGAAATATTAACCCCCTAATCCAAAAAGCTCAAACGAAAACACACATACACACACCCACTTGAGTACCCTCTCCTAAAAGTTAAACTTTAAAATATCCCAAAAGGCTTTAAGAAACTTAAAAGTGAAGTTGTTGGGTCCAGGAGCCTTGTCATTGCCACAGTCCCAAACGGCGTTTTTAACCTCCTCATGAGAGAAAGTACACTCCAAATCCAAACTGTCTTCACCTAACAAAGAATTCAGCCCCAAATCCACCAACGTTGGTCTCTTGACATCATGCTCTTTGAATTTGTCAGCTAAAAAATTTAAAACTTCCAGCTTAATTCTCTCTAGACCTGATTCCCAAATACCATTAATCGAGAGACCATTAATTCTTGACCTCGCCTCGTTACTCTTGATCATACCGTGAAAGAATTTATTTTTTTGTCCCCTTCCATGACCCATTTAACCTTGTCTTTTGCACAAGATCAAACCGCTTAACCGAATTAATCACCGGGAGCCTCTATTTACCACTGATGCGATCCAATCTTTCTGTATCACTTAGCTGCCCACTTTCAGCCTTGAGCTCGAGCCCGATGGGGTCGGTGGTTACAGTTGTGATAAATGCTACACGGGTTATGATTTATGAAGTCGAGAAACCAGAGTTCAAGATGACTAAATTATGCAAGGGTTCAATTGGTGCTAAACGTTTAAGAACTTTGGTTGGGTTCAATATAATATAATATACGTGATTCAACTTTTTTTTTCTAACCATCGACATTTATATTTGGCATTTAATAAAGCAATTAAAGTACTCCTTCAATGAAATTTATTAACAATGATTTTAAATATTTACATTAAACTCAAAATTATTTAAACTGATTCTACTCATAATTACGTGTAGGGGTGAACAAATTATTCGTCACAACTAATAAACAAACCATAACCGACATAATCGAACCGATTTTAACCGATAACCAACATAACCGATGGTTATGGCAATGAAGCATTGGTTAACCAACCAATCGGTTATGGTTACAGTTATGAAGCTTTGGTTAACCGATATAACCGAAACCGAACCGAACTTGTAATGTTAAGCTTATAATTCGATATAATGGATTTATGTTTTATGACAACCATGTAGAGGTTTTTTTACTAAGATAAAAGTATGTTACTAATAAAATGATGTTGATGTAGATGCCCTTATTTTGTAGAAGTTTTGAAGTGTTATATGATCGTATGAATCTTCTGTATAACACTGAGTACATAGTTTACTTTATTAAAAGAGATCTCATATCGGTAGTTTAACAAAAAATGAAGTCTTGGTTCTCTTATAAAAAAGTTGCAAGCTAACTCTGATGATGGGGGTAGCCCAAGACCAAATAAAATGACTAAATATATAAACGCTCAAAAGGTTAAATGGTTCAATGGTTGAAAAGCTATGGAGATGAAGTAAAGCAATACGGGAACAGTAAACAAGTCACATCCCCGGACAGCTCCACCAACTCGCCAGCCGCAAAAGCAAACGCAGGTCTGCAGAGCACACGCTATTATCCACGGGTCAAAAGGCTTTAACCCCCGAAAGGGCAAGCCCCTCACTGCAAGCAAGGTCACCAGTCAAATGCATTCTTCTTTGGGAGATGTCTTTTCCTATAAATTGACACTACATTTACTTCAGGAGACATTCCTGGCCAGCCCTGATTCTCGCAATCTCTGGTCATTCATCTTGAGTACTTGCTTTATGCGAGTTACTCACTTTCACATCCAACACACACATTCCGTTTGCTCCCACATCCAAATCTGAACACACTTCAGAGGAGGATCTTCAGCAAACAACAACAATAAACTAGTGAACCTCCTTCCACGTCTTGCAAACATGGGGGGGGGGGGGGCCACGACCAGCGTTAGGCAAAGTTGAACCCTTCAACCCTTTTGCCTAACCGGTCTAGCTACTACAGTTGGTCTCTTATTTCTTGCATCAACAAGTTGGCGCCCACCATGGGGCTACGCCACTATTTCTTCTCAAAAAAGACCTAGTTATGTAGCTCTCTTCTCTTAAAATTGCAATGTCAGAAAGGGGATCCCCGGGAGAAGTGAATCAGGTCCCAAACACCTCCACCCAGGGTACTAGCCAAGCACACGTGGCTATACCTACTTCTTTTTCAACTCTGGGAAGTACTCCCGAGTTTCTCACTTTCAACACCCCAACTCCGTCCAGATCTGGAGTCCCTTCCCCCAATGTTGGTGTCTCCGACACCCCAACACGTGTTGAGCTCACCCCTGAGGGGGTTGCTAACAATTTCCTTGAGTTGAGATCTCTCCTCAACCAATATGTAAGTAGGGAAAGGGAGAAAAGGAGTAAGGATCCGTCTAGATTATGATGAGCCTGAACCAACGTTATCTCCCGGACCTCCTGTCCCTCCTTTTGCATCTAGGGAGGAGGCTGGTCCCAGTAATCCTCCAAATCCTAACCCATATCTGTACGTGAGACCAAACCCTACAACACATCCTCTCTTTTCATCCCAACCGGCTACTAGTGGTGCTCCTCTGGGCCATGAGCTGACCCTAGATCAGCTCCTACAGTCCCCAATAACAAGCTTTCCAGCTTCTACAACAACTTCATGGGAACAAGCCCTATCCGTGCTTCCATTGGCACGAAGTGCAGTTATGAACACTCCCCTTGGAGTTAGCTGCTCAGTCGCACCTGGAAGCCTCCAAGGCTTCAACCCTATGACCCAGATGATGCCCCAGATGATGACCCAAATGATGGCCAGCTTCCCATGGCAGCACTTTATCAATCAGGTGCTAGCCACCCAGGGAAACAGCAGCAATGGCAATAACACGAGCGTAAGAGCTGAAGAGGACCTGGCCAAACCTTACAAGCCAAGTAACCTCTCGTGTTTTTCACAGCAAATAGCCGATTATGATTTCCAAGCAAAGATTAAGATGCCATCCCACATTAGAACGTATGATAGGACTGAGGATCCTGAGGATCATCTTCAGATCTTCACTGGCGCAACAAGGATTGAGAAATGGTCAAACGTTGAATGTTGCCTAATGTTCATGCAAACCCTTGTTGGATCAGCAAGGATCTGGTTCAACGACTTACCTGCTCGAAGCGTTCGAAGCTTCGATGACCTCAGCAAGGGTTTTTTGGCCAACTTCTCCCAACAAAGGAGATATGTCAAAGATGCAACCGTGATCTTTCAAATAAAACAGCGTGACGATGAAAGTCTCCGCGAGTTCATTGAACGATACAAGAAGGAAGGCCTCACATATGTAGGGGCAGATGAAAAAATGAGGGTAGCCGGCTTCCTGAACGCTATCACCTCAAAATATCTCACAAGAGATTTCAATAAATCTCTGCCCAAAACCCTGGAGGAAGCTCTAGAAAGGGCAGAAGCCCATATCCGGGGAGAGGAGACCGTTGATATCAAAGAACAAAGGAAAAGAGGGTCCAGTTGGCGGGGCAGCAGCCCAGCCAGAAAAAGAGGGAACTTTAACTCCTATGACAGACGTCAAAAGGGTTCAGACCATCGAAGGCCTGAAGGCCGGAACCCTCCAACCAGGGAGAAAGGCTTAAACTTCACACCCCTCACAAAGACACCCCAAGAAATCCTTGCAACGAAAGAAGTCAAACAGAACTTCAGGCCTCCTAGGCCTCTCCCCAAAAGCAGAAAAAATGAAAACTCCACACAGTTCTGCGAGTTTCATGAAGAAAAATGTCACCATACCAATGATTGCTTCCAGCTCAAGAAAAGGATTGAAGAAGCTGTTAAGTCCGGAGAACTCGCTCATTTGGTGAACGGGGTACGAGACAAAATGGCTGAAGAAAAGGCCAAGGAAGTCAATATGGTGAATTTTGATGAAAGGGTTCCTAACAAGAGACAGCGGTTGGAAGCTTGGGAGCTTCAGTGTGTCTGCTTCCCCCCAACGGATAAAGACCCTCTTTCAAGCCCTCTCGTGGTTGAGGCTACTGTGGAAACGTTACAAACAAGCAAAGCCTACATAGACACTGGTGCTGCCACTGAAATCATGTTTGAAAAGTTCTTCAACAAACTAAGCAATGAGGAACGTTCAAGGCTTCAACCCTCTGGAACCTCCATAAAAGGTATCGCCGATATCCCTCTCAAGCCTTTAGGGCAACTGACACTTGATGTTCGTTTCAGTGAAGGACAGAAGGAAAGAATCCAACCACTCACCTTTGTGGTTATCAATATCCCCTCAAATTATGACGTGATTATTGGGAAGCCAGGACAGTGTATGTTTTACATGGCTGTGTCTGTAGGCCATGGCACTGTCAAATTCCCTACCGAAAGGGGAATAGCAACCCTTCAACCCTCCCTGGAAGCTTACATGGTCGAGGGTGAGAGCTCAGATAGAGAAGAAGACAGGCAAAGGTTGGTCATAAACCCTAAGTACCCTGAACAAAGAATAAGGGTCAGTCCAAGCCTTTCACAAGAGACCCTTTCGTATCTCAAAAAGCTGCTAACACATTACAGCGATGTTTTTGCTTGGTGTCCGGAGGACATGACAGGGATCCCTCGGAACATTGCTGAGCATGAGTTGAGAATACCACCAGATGTCAAGCCTGTGGTCCAAAAGAAAAGAAGCCTAGCACCCGAGAGAAGTCTGGCAGCCTGCCAAGAGGTTGAAAAGCTTGTGTCGGCCGGTATTCTTCGAGAAGTCAAGTACCAATCATGGGTTGCAAACCCGGTTATGGTCAAGAAACCCGACAACTCTTGGAGGATGTGCATAGATTTCAAATATCTTAACAAGGCTTGTCCTAAGGATTGCTATCCACTACCGGAAATTGATCTCAAGGTTGACTCCCTCACCGGTTACTCGTTCAAATGCTTTCTTGATGCATACAAAGGTTACCACCAAATCCTCATGAAGGAAGAGGACGAGGAAAAAACAGCCTTTCACACGGACAAAGGGATCTTTTGTTATCGAAAGATGCCTTTTGGCCTCAAAAACGCCGATGCAACCTACCAACGACTCGTTGACAAAGCCTTTGCAAGCCAAATTGGTAAAAACATGGAGGCATATGTCGATGACTTGGTAATCAAAAGCAAGACGGAGTATCAAATGCTTGACGATATTCAAGAAACTTTCAATAATCTCAGAAAGGTTAACATGAAGCTCAACCCTGAAAAATGCTCATTTGGGTTTGAGGTGTGACAACCCGCACTAAACCAGGTATCCGTACAACTTAATTAATGATTAAATACTACTTGATTACTGTGCTTGTTTGAACTAGCTGATAAACTGCTACCTGCATACTGATACATGCACTTACTTGCATCATACTTTATTTGCTGTCACTACATTAATTACATACTGAACCCTAGTGACAAACATGATGCACAAAAAGCACAGTAGCACTAAACGGATACACGGCGAACATGCTGATATGACCAGCATCAGGCAGACACTGCCTCTAAGGCCTGTTAAGAGCCTCAAATATTTTGGCTACACTGGTAGTGAGTGTAGGGATATAAGGGTTGTGGTACCGCGTCTCTAGGAATAAGATACACTGATTCGGATGTGCCTAAAACATACTTTAAGTACCAAACACAGCACTTTAATAATTAATCCAGCTTCTAGCTGACTAGTAAAGTGCCAGAACATGAGAAAATAACACTAGACACTTTCTAGAGTGTCGGGAAAACAAATGGTGTCACTAAAATAACAATAACGACACTTTAAAGCTGTTGTAACGCTTTAACGGATTACTATCCAACCGGACACCCGGACTTTACCCGGAACATGAAAATATTAGTATTTTCACTATTTATAATTTTCTGAGCCAGTTAGGGTCTCTGATTACCCTAGCACCCGTCATAACACATAACATACCACTAACTAAGTTAAATACTTAGTTAACCTATTTAACATAACTATATCTCCTAATTACTACTTAAAATCGAACCAAGGGACCCCCCCCCATGGCCGATTTCGGTCCCTTTGTAACTAGGAGGGGACAAGACTTGTACAACCAAGATTATCTTAATCTAGATTGTCTAATATCACCTAGACATATTACCCATTGAGTAATACACATCTAATTTTTCTATAAATACACACTTAAACACCAAGGTCATTATCACTAAACCACAACACAAGATCAACTCTCTCTTGCTCCCTCCTATTCTCGGCCGAACACCCCACCACCCACCACCATACCTTCGGCTCTTGATCACTACATTCCATCATCATACACACTTCACAAGTCGCATATTAGGAGCTTTGGTGCACTCGGAACGCGAAGGACCTCTACCGTTAGCTTTTATCCACCTCTTTTTCGCCAAAGATCTTCCCTAGCCCCGAGCTAGAGGTATAACATTTAAAACTTGTTTTTACACTCATCTAAAGTGGTTAAAAGGAATATTGTCGGTTATATATCGTTAACTTATGTTTTGATGCATTAAAGTCTAGTAAAAATACTAAAAGTGGTGGTTAATAGCTCATAACTTGTGTAAAAGTTGTAGTATTTGAGATTTGTGTTTATCTAGACCCGATCTATGATGTGGTAGCTCGGATCTCCGTTTAACCCGACTTTGTAAGATCATGTATCTTCACATAAGCTCGTTTTTGGTTACCGCAAGGGTTAAAAGGCGAAACTCTACCACACAAGATGCATGAACTTGTGTAGAAATATTTTACTTGTGTAAAAGTAATTTAACTTGTACAATGGAGTTTAAAACTAACATATCTACGTATCTGCAAGTGGTATTTTTGAAGAACCACACATTTAAGAAACCATGTATTTTAAAGAAAGGATCATACACTAACAAGCATGATTTTATAAACCACAAGTGTGTAGACACTTGTGAAATGAAAAGATCCGACAAATAACTATTTTTGGGAAAAATGACTAGAAGTTGTAAAGACGGATTTCTCTAGTCACAAGGTTTTTACGAGATCAAGGTTACTTTATATAGAGATCTACATATATAAAGGGGATTTACACTATAGATTCGGAAAAACTGCAAGTTCATGCGATTATGCGATTTACATACTTGTCGACTAGTTTGATGTGTCGGAAATTGTTTGATTGAATAAAGAAGTTGTTGAATTGAATTGTTAAAAGAAAATGATACGCTTGAAAGCGTGGCCACCTCCAGTTACAGAGGAAACTCTGGCGAAATTTTCTAAAAACCTAACACTTAGGCTTATTTACACAACAAGTGTTAGAACTACTTTTGGACATATTTTCAAAACATAAATTTCGCCGGCACTATATTTTACTAAATATTCGGAGGTGGGGTTTTCACAAAGATTAACGTGATAAATATATTTGTCACAACACTGTTTATGATTATTTTGTGAAATACATAAATATTATTTTAGAGTGAAAATAATATTTACAAGCGTTAATGATTCCAAAACTTTACGAACGCTTCCACAAACATATAAGTTACACCGGTAATTACATTACCACAAGATTGATAAAACGTAACTTACGCACATGTATTGTATCCCCCATCCTTGGGAAAAAGAATAACTACCAAGTGTATACGGAACATAAACACGAAATAGTTGTCTAACTATTTCCCAAAGACTTAAACTATAAAGCTAAAGCACGGCCGTCCGTCTAATAGAATTAGCACTTGTAGGTCGTTGCACAGCTTACTGTATTGGAGACACTTGGTAGAGACGCGCATTCACTGTGAGTTCATGTCCCCCTTTTCTCTAACTGTTTTCAGTTTACTTAACTGCGGGGGTGAAATACATGTTACTATGATTTACGAGTACTTTACAACGGTATGTTTAACGTAAGGAGGTGTTATACGATCATGTGAGTGGATAGGAACAACATGGGGCCATTAGTCCTCATGGAGGGACCGAGGGACAGGAGCGGTAGATCTATCTGGGTGTAGCGAGCCCAGCCCCCGGCCAAACTAGAAACGGACCGTGGGGTGACTTTGTCCACATACTTTGCCGTGGCGAAATCTGCTAGGTTTGAGTCTCCCTATTTGCACTTCACATATGCCAGTGGCCTTGCAAACCATTGGTGATCACAAGTCCTCTTACACTGCTACATACCACAACTATTTTTATACTCACAAATGTTTTACATACTCACTTACACATGAACTCGCTCAACATTATTGTTGATTTTTCAACTCACATGTATTTCAGGAAATTAAAACGGATCTGGCACGGTATGGAACGTTTTCCGCTGCACTTGTCATGGAGTCATCAGGGCTTAGGGGATGTGTCTCTTTCCTGGACAAGACACAGTCCTTAACCCGCGTTTATGTTATGTTATAAGTTGTAATGTCTACTGAACAAGGTTATGGTTGTATGTTAAAACAATGGTAATGTGTTTGATTTTCAAAACTTAATGGATGACTTGCATGGTTTTTAAATTCATATAGCTTGTTATGGTTAAGCTATGGTATTAAGAAGTCACACCAACATTAACCACGCTTCCGCAAAGCCAGGGTGTGACAGCTTGGTATCAGAGCTCTGATCATAGCGAACTAGGATTCTTTCTCGAGTCTAGACTATGATCACTAGGGCTCTCACGAAAACATTTTTCTGCATACCACTTAAGTCCAGATCCAAAACTTTTTACAAACAAATGTTGAGCACATTTTATTTATTTATAGGCTCAGCTTGGAGGGCTGAGGATCGATCTGGAGGATCGAGGTGGTCAAGGTAGTTAAGCACGTTGGTTTGTTATAGGATCGATCTGGAGGATCGAGGCTCGGTCTAGGTGACCGAGGTAGTGGGCTAGCAAGGCTAGGAAGAAAAGGCTCAGCTTGGAGGGCTGAGGATCGGTCTGGAGGATCGAGGTTTGGTTTAAGTGAAGGATAGAGCAGTCTTGTAGACTGGATGAAATTGGCTAGTAAGACTAGGAGGATTATGTGATGCCTTACTTGATGACTTATGAGATTACTTGATTTATAATTGACTACTTGTGCATATTTGTGTATATGTTACAGACACATGGATTCTGCAGACACTGGTGGTTCAGGCACCACAGGCCCGAGGCCTATCGTTTCAGACGACATTGAGTCATCGGAGCACGAGGTTTATACATCCGACTTCACCAGTACAGATGAGGACGATTTCCAGCCCTTTGCACTACCTGACGGTGCTGGCGAGCTCGCAGATGGTCCTATCGCAGGGGATCTACCCTTGGCACTGATCCCTGCTCCTATACCGCTGGCTGCGTACCCAGCTTATGATTTACCCATCGACGATGAGGAGGATGATATCGATATGTTTGAGGAGGAGCCTTTGGAGGATGCTCAGGGCGAGGCCCTACCTGCTGTTGCTCCCTTACTGATCGCAGATGCTCCGGCTGCGGAGTCACCTGCTCATTCCCCAGCCCCGGACTCCTTTGAGTCTGTGGCTTCTGTACCCACACATGCTCACAGTGCGCAGCACTTTTCCCATGGGTCCGATTCTGACCAGGCTTTTTCTGTTGCTTCCATACCTGGACTTGTTTTTTACCATGACGACGAGGGGGATTCAGATCCTGTGTTTCCACTAGGATTTGATCCTGACCGTGATTTAGAGTTTGTCCCGATGGACGAGTTGATGGAGGATCCAGCAGATCCTATTGACCCTTTTGATCCGATTGATCCCGATTTTGATTTTGACATGGCGTTTGATGATCTTGAGCCTGCCATTGCACCTGAGCAGGCAGCTGCCTTTGACCCTTTACCAGAGCATGACCCTGTGCATGCTGATGTGCCTTTTGAGCCCATTGCTGTTGATCACCACATAGATGTTCCTGTTGATCCCATTGGTCCTTTACCCATTGTTGCTGTACCAGTTGACCCCCCTTTTGAGCACTTGGCACCCGTTCACCCTGTTGTAGCTCCGTTACTTGATCCTGTTTTACCAGAGCCCGAGCAGGCTCAGTTTGCAGCACATATGGATCCACCGGATGAGTCTGCACAGCATGGTTGGATACCGGCAGACGAGGACGTTCCCTCATTCCCTCCACAGATTCCTGTTGCACCACATATTGACTTTTCGTTTCAGGTTCCTATGTTTATACCTCCAGCAGGGCCTGGAGAGGGTTCTTCAGCTCACCCTGATGGGCATGTACCGATGCCTATCCCTTTTATGCCTCAGACGTCATTTGTTCCACCCACTACAGCTCCTTTTGGTGTGGCACCCTTTGATCCCACACGTGAGCCACTGCTGTGGGCACCATTTTCCCCTATGCCACCCACTGATCCATACCACCGGTCCTACGTGGGACACACCATTGAGGATGTTTTGATGTCATTTGTATACCAGCATGAGTCGCACGAGCAGCGACTACAGGAGTTGGAGAGAGCCCAGCTGCAGCCATGTCAGTGCCATGGCCGGGCACCCTCTCCGTTACAGCCGTTTCGACCTTTACCCCCTGACTATGCTGCTCGTCTTACTACTTTGGAGCAGCAGATTGCTTCCATTATTCGCACACAGCAGGCGATGGAGGCAGACTGGTTACAGTTGCGCCGTTTGTTTTATACCCGTTTTCCTCCTCCTCCACCACCATCTGCTTAGAGCTCATCGGTGCCACTTGGGTAGGCGAGGTGAGAAGGCGGCGATTGTTTTTTGACTGCACAGCATTTTGGGGAGACTACGTTATGACTTGACTTTTGTTATGTACTTGATGTTGTATTGATACTGATGTAGCTTTTGACAGGGGTGATGTAGCCCCTAGTGATTGATGATTGTATGTATACACTTACGATGTGGTCTCATTTATATGGCAATCGCAGTTTTCTCACCATATTTGGATTCGCTTGATTACTTGTTTATATTTTATGACATGGGATGTTGTGTGATTGATATTTGTGATGTGTGATAACATGAGATGTTATGTGATTATACTATTACTACCGTTATATACGTACACTATATTACGAACTGATTTACAACGGAGCCTTACTATGGCCTAACCAACTTAAACCATCTTTTAGAAGATGCCACCAAGACGCGAACCAAACATGCCAACTAATGAGGCAGAACTCCAGCAGATTATTGCTGCTGCCATAGCACAGTACGCAGCATCTCAGCCAGGAGCAAGCGGAAGTGTTAACCAAGGCAATAACAATCCACCTCACGGTAATACCACGCCATTCGAACCTACCATGAACTAGTTGGAGATTTTAGCGGTGATGCTAATGCCAAACACATGTTTTAACATACGTGCAGGATGCACCTACAAGCAGTTCTTAGACTGCAAACCAGTTAACTTCGATGGCACAGGAGGTGCAGTTGCCTTTACCCGCTGGGCTGAGAAAACCGATTCTGTTTTACGCATGAGCAAGTGTGCAGAGGACCAGCAAGTCACATACATTTCAGGGCTGTTTCTAGACGGAGCCCTATCTTGGTGGAACTTACAAGTCCAGACGTTAGGCGAAGCTGCCGCCTACGCACTGACCTGGGCAGAGCTGAAAGAGCTTATGCGCAAGAAGTACTGTTCCCGCGCAGAAATTCAGCGATTGGAGACTGAGTTCTGGCACCTAAAAATGGACGGTCCGAAGGTAGCAGAGTACGTTCAGAGGTTTCATGACCTATCTCAAGTGGTTCCTTATATGGTCACGCCAGAATACAAGCGAATCGAGAGCTTCATTTGGGGTTTGGCTCCCCAAATAATAAGCATGGTAACCTCCTCCAAACCAGCGACTATCACTGAAGCCATCGATTTGAGCGTGGCTCTCACCGAGGAGGGGATTCGTTTAAACAAGTTTGATGAAGTCAAGGCGAAGAAGATAGAGACTCACGTTGAGTCCTCAGGAGATAACAAAAGGAAGTTTTCAAACTTCAAACAAGGCGTCAGTATGGCAGTAAAGAAAGGAAAATCAGCTGGCAGTACCAAGAGAGGAAAAGGGTACCAGGGCACCCAGCCCAGATGCAACAACTGCCAACGCCACCATACTGGCCATTGTAACATGAGAGTTTGTGAATCTTGTGGAAAACCGGGCCACTCAAAGGAATCATGTTGGGCTAGTGCAGGCCGCGGAGGCCAGGGAGGATATGGAAATAGGAATGATAACCGTGGTGGAAATGGAAACCGCCTACCAGGAAATTTTGGAGGAAACAGAAACCGAGGCAACAATGCAAATCAGGCTGGCAATGCCAACCAGAACAACACCCCAGCTGGAAATGGGGATGGAAACGGGCAGAGACTCGGATGCTATAACTGCGGGGAAATCGGGCATTTTAAGAAGAACTGCCCAACGTTGAATCAGGCCCGTGGTAGAGTGTTCCAACTCGAAGCTAGGGAAGCACGCCAAGATCCAAATGTTGTTACGGGTACGTTCCCTATCAATCAACGCTATGCATCCGTTTTATTTGATACTGGTGCCGATTATAGCTTCGTATCGTTAGAATTTAAGAATATGCTTGGGTTAGCTGCTAATAAGTTAGACATACCCTACTCGATCGAATTAGCTAATGGAAAGTTAGTTGGAGCCGACGAAGTAATCAGAGGTTGTGTGATAGAATTGGGAGAACGCGAGTTTACTCTGGATCTACTACCAGTCCAATTGGGAAGCTTCGACGTGGTGGTAGGAATGGATTGGTTATCCGGAAACAAGGCTGAGATAGTATGTCACGAGAAAGTTGTTCGTATCCCAACTGATGATGGTGAGACAATTGTGGTTCACGGAGAGAAGCGTGACACGCCGCTAAGATTTATCAGCTGCTTGAAAGCAAGGAAGTGTTTACAGAAAGGATGTGTTGCTTTTCTGGCACACATCGTAGACAAGAAGGCTACTGAGCCAACAATCGAGGACATCCCTGTCGTAAGGGAGTATCCAGAAGTCTTCCCAGAAGACTTACCCGGACTGCCACCTCAGAGGCAAGTGGAGTTTCACATTGACTTAGTTCCAGGCGCCGCGCCTGTGGCTAAGGCACCGTACAGACTTGCTCCGTCTGAGATGCAGGAATTGTCGACACAACTTCAAGAGTTGTTAGACAAGGGTTTTATCCGACCAAGCTTCTCGCCTTGGGGAGCTCCGGTCCTGTTTGTCAAGAAGAAGGACGGAAGTTTCCGCATGTGTATTGACTACAGAGAATTGAACAAGCTGACGATCAAGAACAGGTATCCTCTGCCAAGAATCGACGATCTGTTCGATCAACTTCAAGGTTCAAGCTGTTACTCTAAGATCGATCTTCGATCTGGATACCATCAATTAAGGATACAAGAGGAAAGTATCCCGAAAACAGCCTTCCGAACTCGCTATGGACACTACGAGTTCCTCGTTATGCCATTTGGTTTGACAAACGCACCTGCAGTCTTTATGGACTTGATGAATAGGGTTTGCAAGCCATACTTAGACAAGTTCGTGATTGTATTCATCGACGACATCCTGATTTACTCAAAGACGAAGGCTGAACACGAGCAGCATCTTAGAACCATATTGGAGCTGCTAAAGAAGGAACAGCTGTACGCCAAATTCTCCAAGTGCGAGTTTTGGCTACGCGAAGTCCAGTTTCTTGGACATGTGGTTAATGGGGATGGAATTCATGTTGATCCCACAAAGATCGAGGCAATCAAGAATTGGGAAACGCCTACAACGCCCACCGAGATTCGACAATTCTTGGGTTTGGCTGGCTACTATCGAAGGTTCATCGAGGATTTCTCGAAAATTGCTCAACCTTTGACGCTCCTCACGCAGAAGGACAAGACGTTTGATTGGGGAATCAAACAGGATGAAGCGTTTCAGATATTGAAGGATAAGCTTTGTAACGCGCCAATCTTAGCTCTACCAGAAGGCACTGATGACTTTGTGGTATACTGCGACGCATCGCGTCAAGGATTGGGTTGTGTGTTGATGCAACGCCAAAAGGTCATTGCTTACGCATCACGCCAACTGAAAGTGCACGAAAAGAATTATACCACACACGATTTAGAGCTTGGCGCAGTGGTTTTCGCTTTAAAGATCTGGAGACACTACCTGTATGGTACGAAGTGCACAATCTTCACAGATCACAAAAGCCTACAACACATATTCAACCAGAAGGAGTTGAATATGAGGCAAAGACGATGGGTTGAATTATTGAACGATTACGACTGCGAGATAAAATGTCACCCAGGGAAGGCGAATGTAGTCGCCGATGCCCTAAGTCGTAAAGAAAGAATCAAGCCCATAAGGGTTAGAGCTTTGGAAATGATTATACGAACCGATCTTTCCTTGCGCATTCGTGCTGCACAAAAGGAAGCTCTCAAGGAGGGAAACCTTGAGGAAGAATATCTCCGTGGAATGGAGAAGCTTTTGGTACCAAACGAGGAAGGAACGTTATGTTTTGAGAAAAGGATTTGGGTTCCTCTGTTTGGTGGATTAAGGGAAGTTATTTTCGACGAAGCGCACAAGTCACGGTACTCTATCCACCCTGGATCGGATAAGATGTATCAAGATCTCAAGGATTACTATTGGTGGCCTAGGATGAAAGGCGACGTTGCTGTCTACGTGAGCAAATGTTTAACTTGCGCGAAGGTTAAGGCGGAATACCAGAAGCCCTCGGGGCTGCTGCAACAACCTGAGATTCCCAAGTGGAAATGGGAACAAATCTCAATGGATTTTGTTACGAAATTGCCAAGAACGCCAAGAGGCCACGATATGATTTGGGTGATAGTTGACCGCCTAACAAAATCCGCACACTTTCTGCCAATCAAAGAGAAAGATAGCACGAGCAAACTTGCAGAAATTTACTTGAGAGAGATCGTAGCACGTCATGGAGTGCCTCTCTCGATCATCTCTGATAGAGACGGAAGGTTTGTGTCAAGGATATGGCAATCCTTCCAAGAATCTTTTGGCTCACAATTGAATCTGAGCACTGCGTTCCATCCGCAAACTGACGGCCAGAGCGAGCGAACGATACAAACTTTGGAAGACATGCTGAGGGCATGTGTTATGGATTTGAGCGGTAGCTGGGATAAACACTTACCTTTGGTCGAATTTTCATACAACAACAGCTACCACACCAGTATTGGTGTCGCGCCATTTAAGGCCCTGTACGGACGCAAGTGCCGATCACCACTATGTTGGTCTGACGCAGGTGATAGGCAGCTTGCTGGTCCCGAGATCGTCCAAGAGACGACAGACAAGATTGCGCAAATACTTAAACGCATCGAAGCAGCTCGCCACAGACAAAAGGCCTACGCGGATCCAAACCGGAAGCATGTGGATTTCCAAGTTGGAGAAATGGTGTTATTGAAAGTTTCATCCTGGAAGGGGGTGGCACGCTTTGGAAAGCGTGGGAAGTTAAATCCGCGCTACATTGGTCCTTTCAGAATTCTGGAAAGAATTGGGACAGTAGCATACAAGTTGGACCTACCTGCTGAACTGAATGGTGTTCACGATACATTTCATGTATCCAATTTAAAGAAAAGTCCAACTCAAATTGACGTTGCCATTCCTATCGACGAGATTCATATTGACGACACGCTCCACTTCGTTGAAGAACCTGTTGAGGTCAAGGATTGGAAAGTTAACAAGACCCGCCGGAGCAGTGTCAAGCTCGTCAAGGTTCGTTGGAATGCCAGACATGGTCCTGAATTTACCTGGGAACGTGAGGACCGGATGAAAGAGAAATACCCCCACCTATTTCCTAAAAACTCTGCATCTACAAGCAGAACTTAAATTTCGGGACGAAATTTATTTAACGGGGGGAGAATGTGACAACCCGCACTAAACCAGGTATCCGTACAACTTAATTAATGATTAAATACTACTTGATTACTGTGCTTGTTTGAACTTGCTGATAAACTGCTACCTGCATACTGATACATGCACTTACTTGCATCATACTTTATTTGCTGTCACTACATTAATTACATACTGAACCCTAGTGACAAACATGATGCACAAAAAGCACAGTAGCACTAAACGGATACACGGCGAACATGCTGATATGACCAGCATCAGGCAGACACTGCCTCTAAGGCCTGTTAAGAGCCTCAAATATTTTGGCTACACTGGTAGTGAGTGTAGGGATATAAGGGTTGTGGTACCGCGTCTCTAGGAATAAGATACACTGATTCGGATGTGCCTAAAACATACTTTAAGTACCAAACACAGCACTTTAATAATTAATCCAGCTTCTAGCTGACTAGTAAAGTGCCAGAACATGAGAAAATAACACTAGACACTTTCTAGAGTGTCGGGAAAACAAATGGTGTCACTAAAATAACAATAACGACACTTTAAAGCTGTTGTAACGCTTTAACGGATTACTATCCAACCGGACACCCGGACTTTACCCGGAACATGAAAATATTAGTATTTTCACTATTTATAATTTTATGAGCCAGTTAGGGTCTCTGATTACCCTAGCACCCGTCATAACACATAACATACCACTAACTAAGTTAAATACTTAGTTAACCTATTTAACATAACTATATCTCCTAATTACTACTTAAAATCGAACCAAGGGACCCCCCCCCCCCCCCATGGCCGATTTCGGTCCCTTTGTAACTAGGAGGGGACAAGACTTGTACAACCAAGATTATCTTAATCTAGATTGTCTAATATCACCTAGACATATTACCCATTGAGTAATACACATCTAATTTTTCTATAAATACACACTTAAACACCAAGGTCATTATCACTAAACCACAACACAAGATCAACTCTCTCTTGCTCCCTCCTATTCTCGGCCGAACACCCCACCACCCACCACCATACCTTCGGCTCTTGATCACTACATTCCATCATCATACACACTTCACAAGTCGCATATTAGGAGCTTTGGTGCACTCGGAACGCGAAGGACCTCTACCGTTAGCTTTTATCCACCTCTTTTTCGCCAAAGATCTTCCCTAGCCCCGAGCTAGAGGTATAACATTTAAAACTTGTTTTTACACTCATCTAAAGTGGTTAAAAGGAATATTGTCGGTTATATATCGTTAACTTATGTTTTGATGCATTAAAGTCTAGTAAAAATACTAAAAGTGGTGGTTAATAGCTCATAACTTGTGTAAAAGTTGTAGTATTTGAGATTTGTGTTTATCTAGACCCGATCTATGATGTGGTAGCTCGGATCTCCGTTTAACCCGACTTTGTAAGATCATGTATCTTCACATAAGCTCGTTTTTGGTTACCGCAAGGGTTAAAAGGCGAAACTCTACCACACAAGATGCATGAACTTGTGTAGAAATATTTTACTTGTGTAAAAGTAATTTAACTTGTACAATGGAGTTTAAAACTAACATATCTACGTATCTGCAAGTGGTATTTTTGAAGAACCACACATTTAAGAAACCATGTATTTTAAAGAAAGGATCATACACTAACAAGCATGATTTTATAAACCACAAGTGTGTAGACACTTGTGAAATGAAAAGATCCGACAAATAACTATTTTTGGGAAAAATGACTAGAAGTTGTAAAGACGGATTTCTCTAGTCACAAGGTTTTTACGAGATCAAGGTTACTTTATATAGAGATCTACATATATAAAGGGGATTTACACTATAGATTCGGAAAAACTGCAAGTTCATGCGATTATGCGATTTACATACTTGTCGACTAGTTTGATGTGTCGGAAATTGTTTGATTGAATAAAGAAGTTGTTGAATTGAATTGTTAAAAGAAAATGATACGCTTGAAAGCGTGGCCACCTCCAGTTACAGAGGAAACTCTGGCGAAATTTTCTAAAAACCTAACACTTAGGCTTATTTACACAACAAGTGTTAGAACTACTTTTGGACATATTTTCAAAACATAAATTTCGCCGGCACTATATTTTACTAAATATTCGGAGGTGGGGTTTTCACAAAGATTAACGTGATAAATATATTTGTCACAACACTGTTTATGATTATTTTGTGAAATACATAAATATTATTTTAGAGTGAAAATAATATTTACAAGCGTTAATGATTCCAAAACTTTACGAACGCTTCCACAAACATATAAGTTACACCGGTAATTACATTACCACAAGATTGATAAAACGTAACTTACGCACATGTATTGTATCCCCCATCCTTGGGAAAAAGAATAACTACCAAGTGTATACGGAACATAAACACGAAATAGTTGTCTAACTATTTCCCAAAGACTTAAACTATAAAGCTAAAGCACGGCCATCCGTCTAATAGAATTAGCACTTGTAGGTCGTTGCACAGCTTACTGTATTGGAGACACTTGGTAGAGACGCGCATTCACTGTGAGTTCATGTCCCCCTTTTCTCTAACTGTTTTCAGTTTACTTAACTGCGGGGGTGAAATACATGTTACTATGATTTACGAGTACTTTACAACGGTATGTTTAACGTAAGGAGGTGTTATACGATCATGTGAGTGGATAGGAACAACATGGGGCCATTAGTCCTCATGGAGGGACCGAGGGACAGGAGCGGTAGATCTATCTGGGTGTAGCGAGCCCAGCCCCCGGCCAAACTAGAAACGGACCGTGGGGTGACTTTGTCCACATACTTTGCCGTGGCGAAATCTGCTAGGTTTGAGTCTCCCTATTTGCACTTCACATATGCCAGTGGCCTTGCAAACCATTGGTGATCACAAGTCCTCTTACACTGCTACATACCACAACTATTTTTATACTCACAAATGTTTTACATACTCACTTACACATGAACTCGCTCAACATTATTGTTGATTTTTCAACTCACATGTATTTCAGGAAATTAAAACGGATCTGGCACGGTATGGAACGTTTTCCGCTGCACTTGTCATGGAGTCATCAGGGCTTAGGGGATGTGTCTCTTTCCTGGACAAGACACAGTCCTTAACCCACGTTTATGTTATGTTATAAGTTGTAATGTCTACTGAACAAGGTTATGGTTGTATGTTAAAACAATGGTAATGTGTTTGATTTTCAAAACTTAATGGATGACTTGCATGGTTTTTAAATTCATATAGCTTGTTATGGTTAAGCTATGGTATTAAGAAGTCACACCAACATTAACCACGCTTCCGCAAAGCCAGGGTGTGACATGAGGAAGGGAAGTTCTTGGGCCATATTGTGGGGAAACAAAGCATCAAGGCTAACCCAAACAAAGTGAAAGCTGTCCTTGAAACCAAACCACCAAAAAGCAAGAAGGAGGTTGAAAGCTTAAACGGGAAGCTTGCAGCCTTGAAGCGCTTTACCTCGAAGTTGGCCGAAAGATCTCTGCCCTTCTACAAAACGCTCAAGAACTGCTCAGAAAAGAAAGATTTCAAATGGACTGAGGAAGCTGAAGAAGCTTTTAACCAGATGAAGCAACATCTAGCTTCCCTACCAGATATTGCGGCACCTGAAACTGGGGAGTTAATATCGGTGTACCTCTTAGTTGCTGACGAGGCCATCAGTGCAGTCCTCACCATTGAGCGAGACAAGGCCCAGGTACCCGTTTATTTTTTCAGCAAAACTTTAAAATTGGCTGAAACGAAATATCCTCCCCTTGAAAAACTTGCCCTAGCCCTAGTTCAAACAGCTAGAAGGCTTCGAAGGTATTTCCAACCACACCCTATGCAAGTGGTCACCGACCAACCTATCAAGAGTGTGCTTGAAAAACCTGAAAACTCAGGACGATTAGCCAAATGGGCCATAGAACTAGGTGAGCATAACATCACCTATGTCCCAAGAAAAGCTATCAAGGCCCAAGTCTTGGCTGATTTCATCATGGAAGTCCCAAACCAAGAAATCACTAAAATAAACACCACCACCACTGAACCTTCCAACCCTGAAGCCTGGAATCTTTTTACCGACGGGGCTTCAAGCGTTGAAGGATCAGGGGCTGGGCTAATTTTGATCAACACAGAAGGGTTGGAATTCACATATGCTCTCAGTTTTGATTTTCAGACCACCAATAACGAGGCTGAATACGAGGCACTAATAGCTGGCTTAAGGCTGGCTAAAGAAATGAAGGTTGAAAAGCTTGAAGTGTTCACAGATTCGTTGCTGGTCTCAAGCCAAGTAAATGATAGCTACATAGCTAAAGACCCCAACATGAAAAAATACAGAGAAAAATCCAAGGAGCTAATGAGTACTTTCCAAGCATGCAACATCAAACAGATCCCCAGATCTCAAAACAAAAAGGCTGATGCCCTAAGTAAGCTCGCATCTCTCACTTTCGCCCACCTTACCAAGAAGGTGCTGGTAGAAGTGTTGAAGGCTCCATCAATCGATGAATTGGAAGTTCAAGATGTAGTTACCGAAGAAGATCCAAACTGGATGACTCCCATCAAAAAGTTCCTAAATAATGGTGAATTACCCAATGATCAAGTAGAAGCTAAAAGGGTTGAAATCAAGGCAAGGCAATACGTACTACAAGGAGAAACCCTTTACAAGAAGGGTTACCTTGCTCCCTTGCTAAGATGTGTTGGTCCTGAGCAAAGTAAGTATTTGATCAAAGAGATTCATGAAGGTACATGCGGAGCTCACTTTGGAGCTAGGTCGGTGGTTGCAAAGCTTATGAACCTTGGATATTTCTGGCCCTCGATGCATCGTGATACAGCTGAAGAATTGAAGAAATGTGATGCTTGCCAGATTCATGCACCAATCCCAAAAAGTCCCAAGCATGACTTAGTCCCAATAACCTCGGCATGGCCATTCCATAAATGGGGAATGGACATTGTTGGTCCATTTCCCCCAAGCAAATGAGGAGTAAAATTCTTGCTGGTGGCAATAGATTACTTCACCAAGTGGCCCGAGGTCAAACCACTTGCTAAGATCACGGGAAAGCAGGTCATTGACTTTGTTTGGGAGAACATCATTTGCCGTTATGGGTTGCCGGGAGTACTTGTCACTGATAACGGAAGGCAATTTGCTGAGAAGCCTTTCAGCGTTTGGTGCAAGGAATACAAAATCGACCAGGTTTTTAGCTCAGTGGCTTACCCGCAATCAAACGGTCAGGTCGAAAGGACGAATCGGAGCATAGTGGAAGGTATCAAGACAAGATTGGGAAGATACGAAAGCAACTGGCTTGAAGAATTGCCTAGTGTCCTATGGGCAATTAGAACAACCGAAAAAACAAGCCATAAGAAAACACCCTATAGCTTGGTATTTGGATCTGAGGCTGTGATCCCCACTGAAATAGGAGTTGTAACCCAACGAATTGTCAACATGGATCCCGAAACAAATCAAAAAGAGACCATGTTGAATTTACAACTCCTAGAGGAAGCACGAGATTAAGCTGCAATTCAAGAGGCTAAATACAAGCAGCAAATGGAAGCCTATTACAACAAGAAAGTCAAGAACGAACGTTTCAAGCCAGGAGACCTGGTCCTCAGAAACAATGAAGCTAGCAAAAAAGAAAACCAAGGAAAGCTTGGCCCGAAATGGGAAGGTCCATACACCATCCTTGAAGCACATAAGGGCGGATCATACAAGCTAGCAGATTCAGAAGGCAAAAAGCTTCCAAGGCATTGGAATGGCAAAACCTTGAAAAGGTTCCATGTTTAGACAGGAAAGTTTGGTTTGTATCTAAATGTATTTCGAGAACAACACTATGAGTACCTTTTGTAAAAAGCAAGTATTGCTTGAATGAATGAAGTTGTTTTATCAAACTTGTCTTTCTATCCTAAAATCAGGTTGAGAACCTAGCAAAAAACTCCATGGCAGGGGCCATGTAAGGGGATGAGCTCCCAGGCCAAATCGCTCAATAGGTTTAAGGGTTGAATGAACCTATATAAGGGGTGAGTTCCTAAATCAATACAACTCCATGAGACTTGTTAAGAAAAAATAAAATTGTCTCATAGACAGGTCTGAACAACCTACACCAAATGTTCCTTAAGCCTTAGAAATACAACAAACAAACAGGCTTATGTAGTAAAATGAAAAGAAAAGATAAATAGGATAGGTGCTATGTCTTCTTGTTAAAAATACCAAGGCTAAGTGTCTGCAGCACTGAACCCTTGAAGGTATAAAAAACATAAGGGAAGCACAAAATCGACAAAGACAAAGTTACAAAAAAGGCAAGGAAAATGTAAGAGAACAATACAACTTAGACAAAAATTATAAAGATACGAACCAAGTCAGATCACAAGACTAAGAAGCCTTCAAGGCTTCAAGCAACTCGGGTAACAACTCGAAGCCTCCAAGGGTTCAACCTACCAAACAAACTGCCTTAATGAAAAAGGCACAAGTATAAAAACATAACACAAAGAAAATAGTTAAACATCATACCATATCAAAGAAAGCCCTAAAAGACTTTCAAACACAAGTTAGGGCAAGTCCTAGTTGTCACACCCCAACCGATGGCGGAATCATCGGGGCGCGGCACTGAGCGAAACAGATTGTCCAGAAGTTTCCATAACAACTATCATTACCATTCAATTTAAGTTAACATGTCCCATACCATGTCTCAAATAGCAAACAAGTTATTACAGACAAAACTAAACAAATATTCTGTTCCGACAACTCAGATTTAAACATGACGATTTATTTATTGGTTTCTAAGACTCCAGTTCCTAGCTTCAATTTCATCACAGCCCGAGAAGCATATAAGCAACCTAAACACCTGTCACATACGTTGAAATAAAGTCAATACATAAAATGTAAAGGTGAGCATACAAGTTTGATAATAGCATATAGAGTTCGAATTCGTTTACGCATAACCAGCACGTACACATAGTGAAATGAAGCACGTTAGTTATCGACATAGATCCATCGATACCAATGACTGCGGGTTGACTGCCCGAGGCAGTTCGCAATACACGATTACCACTGTAATTCATGCAAGTAAAGATCCTTAACAACCCCCGTGTGAACGGGTGCTGAGTCCAAACTATAGTACTATCGTTGCTAAGGCAGGTAGACATCATTCCATGTGTAAACATAACAAACAAGCATTCATTAGCCACGTATAACATGCATTAATGGTTTAGCGTTAGAATAGCTTGAGTAGTGTGATTGTTGTAGTTTGAATAGTTGTAACGTATGTAACACCCAAAAGTGCTAAAGCAAAAAGGGTTCGAGTATACTCACAGTGATATGGATTGAAGGGAGCGCTTTACAGCGAGTACGATTAGCCTGAATAGATTCGATAACGTAACGATAAGTGACGCGTAAAACAGTACAAGTGAGAGTGGGTAAGATGACTGATCGTGCGGATCAGTTATCCGTGAGTAGAAGTCATCCGTGCGCATGACCTATCCGTGCGGATGGTGATGCGTGCGGATGGTGTTCCATCCGGATAGGTTATCCGTGCGTGTGACTGTCCGTGCGGGTGGCAACCCGTGCGGACTAGTTGTACGTGCGGACGACTTATCCGTACGGATAGATTGCTTGTGTGGATAAATGTTCAAGTGGATTGTTTCTTCCTAAGATGTGTTTGTGTATGATGGCTTGTGCTTTGGAGTTTTCGTTGTAGCATTTTGAAAACACCAAAGTGTTTCTACTTTTCAAGCCGGCCGCGTGGACGGCGGTCCGTGCGTATGGTAGTCCGTGCGGGCAGCCTGTGCGCGCGGGCAGAGACAATCCGTCCGGATAGCCTGTCCGTGCGTACGGCTTGGCCGTGCGGATGAAGATTGTTTGAGTTTCATTTTAAGGCCTTAGTATCTCATGATCCGAAGAGTAATCCATTCAGAGGTCGTCCGTCCGGATTTGCTCGTTCTTCGATACTCAAACCTTGTTTGGAAAGTGGGTCCCAAGGGTAGTCCGTGCGGATGACAACCCGTGCGTATGGGCTGTACGTGCGTATGGCTCGTCCGTGCGGATAGCTAGTCCGTGCGGATAGCTTGTCCGTGCGGACAACTGGTCTGGTTGTTCCGTCCGTCTACACTTGGATTCTGTTGTCGCTTATCGAGACGTTCTGATTACGTGGCAACCACTTGGAGTTGTGTTCTTATCCGCGTGACTAGACCGGTCAGGAACCACCCTAACTCGGCCTGTCGGCGACTTAGAACGGTCGTCCCGGTTAACCCCGAAATCAGTTGTCTATTGATGTAGGGTAAAATACACATATTTGTCCCGTGTAAATTGTATAATATTTGTATAGTTATTTATTCTTTTTAGTTACTTTTAGTATTATATTATATTATATTGTGTTTTGGCAGGTTCAGATGCAAATTGAGCAAAAACGAGTAATATGGAAATGACCAGCCAGTTGGGCAGAGTGAGGTGCCAGGAACCGAAGTAAAATTGCGGCTATTTTTCTCGAGTAGGCCAAGCCCGCTATCTCTATTTGTTATCTAATAAAAGTTGCATATATTATTACAATCATCAAATGGGCCAGCCTACTTGACTTTTAAGATGCCCATAATTGTGAATCATGAGAAGTTTAGTCCAAGTCAAATTCATATTGCCACATCTTATTTTTAAATACATCCGACATCAAATCAGTTGAAGACTTGGAGAAAAAGGAATTAATAAAACTTGGAGCCGCAAATATATATAACAAGATCAGACGCACGGATTGGACATGGTTTGGGCCGAAGCCCATTTATTTGGGAGACATATCATCACGAACAGGAGGGCCGCACATAGATAATTGAACACGCAACATTATACGGCTGGACATAGAGACGCACGAACAGATCAGATAGACGACTTTAGAGGCTGTTTGAAGGGTTGAAAGTGCTCGGGATTGCCAGGAATCATCAGGAGACATTCGGGAGCACACGGGATCGAAGTTTACGGGTTCTATAATCTTGTTTCTTTGTTTTTCGTTTATCTTTGATTGTTTAATGATGAATTCAGAATTTATAATGCTTGATACTTTGTTTTTGACAATGATTCTCGGCTAAATTTCTTTTACTACCTAGGCATGGTTGAATGATTGCATAAGTTTTGTTTATTTTTGGATTTATAAATGCTATGGATTGTTTATAAATTGTAAACGGTTTGTTCTATCGGTTAGATGTGTGTGCATGCTTGATGGTATTTTATTATTAATTATTGCTTCGCTTGAATCTTGGTGACGGTCTATATCACGGAATAGAGTCAGGCTAGGGTTTTAGGTTTTGGTGAGTGTCTATATCACATAATAAACCTTTGATCCTTTAGGGTGAAATTACGTAACTAACCTTAGAAGTAATATTTGGTAATTTAATAAAATCAAGTGTTCTACTAATCGTCAATAGCTGTAAGGTGCGAGATTATTGCTAGGTCTAAGTGATTAAACCGCAAGGTGGGTCCTTTTTAGAAAGTTAACCTATTTGCTGTTGTCTAGCAAGTCTAACTGAGAAAACAAACCTATCCTAGGTTTAGGTCTCGTAAGGGAGTGAACCTTGTAGGATACTTTTATAAACCCCATTAGATGTCTTGTAAGAGAGTCTAAAAACCGGTAGTTTAACAACCTTTAGGGGATCATAGCGTGCTCTTGATAGGGGTCCTTAGATTTCCCGATAGGTGAGAATTTCAAGATCCCGGTTCCATAGCAGACAACTTCCAATTATAATCATAACTAAAAGCAATCAGGATTCCTGTCTAGGTAGTTCCTTCATCATCCTTGAGTTCAGTTTTCGTGAGAGTTAGTGTCTAGTTCGTCTAGTCTAGTTAGTATTCGTTATTTGCATTCTTAGGATTTTTAGAAACCCCTCCCCAATCAACAAACATTTAGTTTAGTCGTGTCAGTTTGAGTCTAGATAGAGTCATTAGCGTAATCAGTAGAGTCTCGTGGGTTCGATACTCGGACTTCCTTAGGCTATACTACATTCGATCGGTACACTTGCCGGTTGTGTGTTTTAGGGTTTAGAGAGTCTTAGTCTTATAAATTTAAAACTTAGAGAGTCTAGAATTAGGGTAAATTTAGTTAATTTAGTTAACCCGTTTTGAGCACATCATCTATGGGTAGGACTCCGGATTTAGAACTAGGGCATCACTATTGACGAGTAGAACCCTAGGACTGATCGGATTCGTACCGGTTTTAAGGGTAAAAGAAGGAGAGAACTTAGGTTTATTTCTTTCAACTCTTTTATCCTTAGAAATGTTTAGATCTAGGTGAAGTTATTGTAAAAACTTGTAGAAATCGTTTAGATCTGAGATATTCTTGGTGGAATGAAGCCAAGCATGAAGTTCTTATGAACTTCATGATGACATCACCCGTGAATACCTCGAATCCGGATGATTTCTTGGTTAAAATGGAAGATTCGAAAGATAGAAGTGTGTAGAATTGTGTAGTGATCAAAGATGTACCAGAATTAGTGCAAGATCTTACCTGGATTGAGAGAAATATGAGAAAAGGTGAAGAATGCGTGTGGTTCGGACGTCACTTGCCAAAAGTGGAAAAAGTGGAGAGTGACCCGTGTATTTATAGGATGCCAAAAAGGGAAAGGGTGAGCCGTGCGCATGGCACGCACCCGGGTAGGTTATCCGCGCGGACTGGCCATCCGTGCGGACTGGCAATCCGTGCGGATTGGCCATCCGTGCGGATGGGCCATCCGTGCGGATGCCACCTCCTATGGTGAGCTCGGCGCGATGTTGGTTCGGTTTCGATTTGCGAGCGATTCGATAGGGTTTCCTAGTCAAATTTCTTCCGGTCCCAACTACTTCTTACATGGTTCGATTCGGGATTCGAGTTCGGGTTCGATCATATTCGAGTTAGACTTCGAGTTCGATTGAGTTCGCTTGATTATCACCACACAACATAAAATAAACATGCACAAGTAACACGTAAGGCACACACACACACGTATAACTGACAAATAAAATACATAATTCGAGTTACGATTTGATGTCGATTTGGTTAGCATAGCTTGATTAACTTTATCGCATTGTTACTTCCTATCGTTCACAGTCGTAGATCGGTTGGAACACGGTTAGCATGACCCGGTTATTGCAATGTACAACATTTACTCCACATAATCTAAATATAATCCAAACAATTCTACGAGTCACGTTGCGCGAAATCGGTCGTTGACTTTGACCTTGACTTTGACTTTCACTCGTGAAAACACGGGGTGTTACACTAGTAACTTGCAAGTTTAACTATTGTTCAAACGGCCATACAGGCCTTAAACACAACCAACAGGAACCTTAAGGGTTCCTGAAAACCTAATATTGTTCAAGTTAACATTACAAACCATAAATTGTTTTTTAGTGCTAAGAAAGCTACGAATTAAGCATCAGCAGAGGACTTAGAAACCCCGGAACCTTCACCTTTGGCCTTTTTTTGCTTTCTTCTGCTTCTTAGCCTTCGCACCTACATCACCACCTACCGCTGAAGCCTCCAAGCTTGCATCCTTTGGAGCATCCAGTTGACCTGAAAGGGTGTCATCACTATCTCCCGAGTAGGATCTCTTCCTTGAAAGAGAACCCAAGATTTCAGCACAGACCTTTTCATTTAGGCCCTCCGGCTTCAAGTCCGGCAACACAGGAAGAGGCTTACCAAAACAAGCAGAAACTTGATGGATGTAAGGATAGGTCAGCTTCTCCATTTGCTCAACGGAGCCTTTGAAAACATCAGAAGCCTCGGGACGAAACAGAGGTGACTTCTCCAAAGGATGGCCGGATTCGTGAAGCTTATAACCATCAATGAGGCCTTGGTGTTTCCCCAGGTTGAGCAGCTTAGTATAAACTTCACCAAGGGCAGAGTTGAACTCCTTGGAATGTAGAAGGTAAGTAACAACCTGCTGGAAACCTTGCTCAATTAACCACTGATTGTCAGCAGTAGAACGAGCAACTGAAGCTTTCAACCCCTCCTTCTCCTTACCAAAAGCCTGCTGTTGAATAAATAAAGCTTCCCGGTCAGCCTTAAGCTTCAACCGATCAGCCTCAAAGCTCATTTTCAAGTCACTCATCTCAATTTCATGCATCCTAGTCAAATCACTAACCTTCTTGTCCCATCCTGCTTCTTTCTCAGCAAAACCAGCTATCTCCTTTTTCATCGCGGCCAGGGAAGATTTCATTTTATCCTTCTTCATAGAAAATTCTTCATATTCCTGCATCCTCTGACGAAAACGAGCAATCCCTTGAGGAAGCATAGCAGCAAGGTTGCAAGTGCTCAAAATCATGCGGGACAACATCAAGTCATCATCCATCCCAGCAATGGTCTTGTGAACTGAAGGGGGAGCAATGTGACTCAGAGCATCTTCACAAACAGCAGCATCCTTAAAGCTGTCATCATTCTTCACTGACCAATTAGGCACATAAACCTCTTCCGGATCCAACCCTTCAACGTCCCTGCTTGAAGAACCCTGAACAGGGGTAGCAACAACCTTTTTGCCTGAAACCTTTTTACCATGAACAACCAATTCTTTCTCAGCACCTGCCTCACCACCTTGATCCTCCGAAGCTTCAACGTCATCACTCAAATCCACTGGTTCAGTAGAAGTGGATTGAGGAACAGCCTTCAACTACCGACGGGAAGATCGACGGGTTGAAGACTTGGGAGCATGGGACTTAGAAAAACCTTTGACATTGGCAGTACTAATATAACCCGAGCCCTTAAACCTTTGCTCAACAGTCCTAACCACAACATTCTCACCAGGAATAGACGGAACATCCCCAAACACAACATCAAAAGTGTCGTCACTCTTAATGAAATCCAAAGCAGACATGACTGCAAAAACAAAACAAAAGCACATAAGGCATAAGTCAAGAAAAATGCAAAAAGGGAAAAAAAGGAAAATGCATACCCATGCCACTTCTCATAAGAACCGGATCCCGATCGACATTCCCCCAGATTTTACTAACCCCTAAAAGAACTAGTAAATGTTCAGGAAAGGGACGAACCCTCGAAGGGCATTCCCGAATGGCTTTAAGAAAAACATCATTCAACTCAGATTCGGAAGGCTCTGGATCATTAAGAACGGCATCCGGTTGCCTCCACACCATCTTGAATGGGACAATAGCATCGGAAACCCAGAAAAAACGATCCTTCCAAGTCCCAAGCGTTGTAACCATAGACGAAATAAGGCAGGAATCAACCTTGGATGTATCAAAGGTGAACCAATCGCCATGTTTGGCCAAACGAAAAAACCGGCGAAAAAGTAACAACGAGGGATGATATCCAAGGGCACGGCACAAAACCTCAAAATGTAAAACCCTAGCCATACCCTTCGGATGAACTTGCCCAAAGGAAACCCGATAATATTCTAACAAATTCAAAACATAGAAAGAAAAGGGATAACGAAGATTCGAAAACTCAAAGTGACGGCAGTAAAGAGCAATCGAACCAGGGGTCGGTTTATCAACAGGAACATCACAAGCAGGAGCAGTTGGGTTAAACTTTTTATCAATACCATATTCCACACGAAACAAGTCTACCTTCTCTTGTGTTAATCGGGAAAAGGATTTTGCTAAATCCTTACGAGCACCCATTTTTTGAAATATGAAGAATGTAAGGAAAATGCAAAGGAAATCGAAACTAACCTTGAAAGAGGAAAGAAAACGCAGAAGAAGAACTTGAAGGAATTATGTAGAAAGTGAATATGATATGCAAATATAAAACAAAATAACCCAAAATAGGGGTAATAATGGCAAACAGTAACTTCTGCAAAACCGCCACCCTATGAACTGCCATACATCAATCAAATCAATTGTCAGTTATTTAAAATTCAAATATTAACTGCCTACAACCCTTCAAGCATCGAACCCTTGAAACCTTTAGGCAATAAAATACACGTATAAAAGTCAGAGGTCTTTGAGCTCATTCCCCAAAAACCCCTGACTTAGGGGGCTGATGACGGGGGTAGCCCAAGACCAAATAAAATGACTAAATATATAAACGCTCAAAAGGTTAAATGGTTCAATGGTTGAAAAGCTATGGAGATGAAGTAAAGCAATACTGGAACAGTAAACAAGTCACATCCCCGGACAGCTCCACCAACTCGCCAGCCGCAAAAGCAAACGTAGGTCTGCAGAGCACACGCTATTATCCAGGGGTCAAAAGACTTTAACCCCCGAAAGGGCAAGCCCCTCACTGCAAGCAAAGTCACTAGTCAAATGCATTCTTCTTTGAGAGATGTCTTCTCCTATAAATTGACACTTCATTTACTTCAGGAGACATTCCTGGCCAGCCCTGATTCTCGCAATCTCTAGTCATTCATCTTGAGTACTTGCTTTATGCGAGTTACTCACTTTCACATCCAACACACACATTCCGTTTGCTCCCACATCTGAATCTGAACAAACTCCAGAGGAGGATCTTCAGCAAACAACAACAATAAACTAGTGAACCTCCTTCCACGTCTTCCAAACGTGGGGGGACCCCACGACCTGCGTTAGGCAAAGTTGAACCCTTCAACCCTTTTGCCTAACCGGTCCAGCTACTACCGTTGGTCTCTTATTTCTTGCATCAACAAACTCCAACATGGAAGGTTTCAAAAGTTAGTTTTAGTTAAAGTTTTTTATTAATAACCGAAATTAACTACAGCCGAACCATAACCGACTTCATAACCAGCTAACCATAACCGAAGTTCGGTTATGTTTATGACGAAATTAACTGCAACCGAACCATAACCGACTTCATAACCAGTTAACCATAACCGAAGTTCGGTTATGTTTATGAAGCTAACTCCTTCAGTTGGATGGATCGGATCTATCAAGTAACGTAGCAGCAATGATGTATAGATGAGATTTAACCACATCCACCATTTCCGTCGCAACGAGCAGCAACAATCACTATTTTGAATTAAATATATGGCTTAAGTTGCAATAGTCTTTTAGTACAAAAATCAATAGCAAACACAAAAAGAAATGGCTTAACATAAAGGAGTCCAACAAAAAAACAAAAGACAATGTATTCATGATAATAGAGATTTCAACAACCGTTTCAATCAAACACTTGGGTCAATTACCTGTCCCATAAACAAGACAACCCCTGTCACATCTTCTCTTATCACAAACAAAAATGGGTGATCCGCCACAAAATCCACCGTCCTGGGTTTCTCTTCATTGAACGCAAAACCGCACACCTCCTCGTATGTAACGGCTGCTGCTTCTGTACCTTCTTCATTCACCTCCATAAAAAATTTTTGGTGAATGCTCGAAACATGAAGCCTTTCACCAGCATACGAATCAGCCATTTCAGTCAAACCATCTCCACCCGTGAATGGCAATACGAGCCCTAATTCCTTCAACATATCACAAGCTTTAAACCTGAATTCGATCTTAAATTTTGGTAGCAAAAACCGCCCGACTTTTACTTTTTGACCTCGAATGTGACTATCTAAAAAGTCAGATGTAGAACCAATTTTCTGTACTAAATATTCAAAGCCGTCTTTTGCATCTGGGAGGAAAAAGTACATCGTGAAATGACGTCTTTCTTCACCTTGTAAATAGGGAAGACCTAGTACTTTGAAATCATCATATTCACACACAAATTTGAATTCATTGTTGGTCATGAAGGGAACTTGAACTTTGTTTCCACTAGGGCTGTTCATGAGCCGAGCCGAGCCGAGCCGAGCCGAGCCAGGCCAAGCTCGGGCTCGGCTCGATTATAAACCGAGCTGGCTCGGCTCGGCTCGGATTTAAAACCGAGCTGAAAATCTAAGCTCGGGCTCGGCTTGGTTTTAAACCGAGCTAGCTCGGCTCGGCTTGGTTTGACTCGATTTTATAAAAAAAAACTAATATCTACCTCTTAAAATTTAATAACCTAAAATATTATTCAATAATTTAAAAGAATATATTCAAAATAAGTTCAACCTAATACAATTCAAACCAAAATCAAGTTTAACAACGCAAAATAAGTTTTAATTTCAATAAAATACAATATTAGTTCATTAGTATGGTAATCAATCTTCAAATATGTCATAAATATCAAATTACAAACCTATATACATGTAAATAATAATCAGTTTTTTTGTAATATATTATAATGTATATAAAATTAAAACTTATTATAAGTAAAATAATTCGAGCTAAACCGAGCCGAGCTACAAAGCGAGCCGAACCGAGCCAGCTCGGCTCGTTACGAGCCGAGCCGAGCTAGGCTCACTTTCTAACCGAGCCGAGCTGGCTCGGCTCACTTTTAAACCGAGCCAAATCGAGCGAGCTTTTTCCGAGCTAAATCCGAGCGAGCTCCGAGCCGCGAGCTTTTTGAACAGCCCTAGTTTCCACCAAGGAGGTGAAAATCGGATTCTATTGTCGTTTCTGGGTTAAACGGGTCCCTCCAAGTTCCCTTGAAGTAGATGGCATTTGCAAACATGAGCCTGGTGAAACTGCTTACTCCATTAACAGGAAGAAGTTCTTTGATAAGGCCATTTGTTTGCTTTTCAGCCCACAAATTCACTTCATCGACTACCTCCGCAGCCTTCGATAATCAATAAATAATATTTCAGCCATATCAAAACCAAAGATTAATTATATCACACTAATTATAGGAATCATCCATAGAATATTTAATTAGTGAGCAATCTTTGAAACCACACTATCATGATTTGGGGTGAGCATGTTGCGGTTCGGTTTGGTTATTGCCTAAAACCAAAACCATATCCGCACACTTCGGTTATCAAAAAAGCATAACCGTTCGGTTTCGTTTAATGTTGTTTCGGTTAATCGGTTATTGGCGGTTGATGCGGTTTCAGTTCGGTTATTGGTCGGTTTTTTCATTGTTTCTAAAGTTGGGCTTTTAATATGTGAGTCATACAAAATTAATGCGAAAAAATAAATATACATAGTTAAAGCTCGTAGATTATCAACTATATTTCACTATCACATGCATACTTAATTCCAAAAACAAAAGTAACACATGTTGACACGTGTTATGTGGAAGCATACATACGAACATAAAGTGCCTAGAGTTTTAAATTCAGTGAGGTTGGGTCATGGTTAAAAGACTTAAACACTTCACCAAAAAATATATGGATTGGGTCATGGTTCAACACTTAAGCACTAACATAAAAACCTATGGTCCTATGGATTCGGCCATGTATAAAACATTCGGTTCGGTTATTTTCGGTTATGAAAATAAGATAACTGAACCGCAACATACAGTTATCAAAAATATAAATAACTTACTCTTCGGCTATTTCGGTTCAGTTTTTTCGGTTATTTCGGTACAGTTCGGTTAAATCAGTTTTATGCTCACCCCTAATCATATGTTCATTCATTGACACACCCCTAATCTACGTTCTGATAGAAGAACGAAAAAGAAAAAAAAAAGGTTAGGACTGACCTTCGTTTGGAAATCGACTTGTTTGCAAAGGGCTTTATAAACGTCGTCGACAACTTGCTTGAAAGAAGGTTTGAAAGAAAGGGTTTTGTCAACCCAAACCCCGTTTGCAAAAGACAACCGAGGTCCATCACTGGAGCTACTGTCCCCAAAGATAGAGGACGCATACTGTGAATAAAGAGAGTTGAGGTTTTGGGTAGTATTTGTTTTAAGGAAAGCGAGGAGTTGGTCACGTGTTCGACCTGTGGTAGCCTGGGCTAGTAAACTGAGGACGGCATGAATCGAAACTGGAGAGAAAACAACGTTGGAGTCGTGTTTTTTCGAGAGAAGGTGGGCAGCGAGTGTGGTTGAGACGTGGGTTTGATCTCTGATTGATTGTTGAAAGTCCGTAGCGTCAGCCAATGTAGATGCCAATTTGAAGAGTAAGGCTCGTCCCTACAGGTATGTATATATGGACGTATATGAAGATATATATACACAGATCCATATATTATGGTGGAAGATATGTATACTACCCATTCAAATATTTTTTAATATTATTCAAATTCAAAAACATCGTTTCCTTTTTCTTATTATCCCTACTCAATCGAATAAAACATCGTTTCCTTTTTCTTATTATCCCTACTCAATCGAATAAAAATTGTTTTCATTTATCTTAATCACTCTATCAAACAATTATTATTCAAAATTTTGTTTCTTTTTATAGTTATTTACACAGATAAACCATATGGTTTATAGCTAGTTTCATATATTGGTACTAACTTTTTTTAATAGGTTTAGGTTTTATAGTTTCAATTTTGTAACACCTTTTGGTAATAACACCAAAATTAGTTAAATTTATCAATATAATAACTAAAATACCATTTTATTTTATTTTTAATTTTATCAGTGTAACACCTTTTGGTACTAACACCTAATTTTATTTAAGTTTAAATCAATTTCACAAAGAATTTTGAATTAAAATTATTTTTGTCTATAACAATTTTAAAATGTTTTGACTAGCTATATGTTTCGAAACGGTGATTATTAAATAAACTCTACAAGCATTGATTACGTGGTGGCCGGCAGAGGTTGGAAGTAGTTCGACGGCGTAGGTTGGAAGTGGTTCGACGGGGATGAACAAAGCAAATTCAACTCAAATATCCCAGAAAATATAAACAACCTTAAGAATAATGAAGAACAATATGAGTTTTTTTAAAGGTTCTGGACAATATTTTCACCGGAATAATTTTCCGAACACAAGTTTTTGCACAAAAGTTCAATAAAAAAATCTTTTCTTAACATGTATAAATGAAAACTAACAAGATTTTTATAAGAACAAACAGCAAAAACACAAGATTTTCAAAGATTTAAAATTGATTTTTCTGAAAATATAAACTTTCTGTTTCAAAAATCAAGAACAAATCTGGAAACACATGAAACCTTAAGAATAATGAAGAACAATATGAGTTTTTTTAAAGGTTCTGGACAATATTTTCACCGGAATAATTTTCCGAACACAAGTTTTTGCACAAAAGTTCAATAAAAAAATCCTTTCTTAACATGTATAAATGAAAACTAACAAGATTTTTATAAGAACAAACAGCAAAAACACAAGATTTTCAAAGATTTAAAATTGATTTTTCTGAAAATATAAACTTTCTGTTTCAAAAATCAAGAACAAATCTGGAAACACATGAAAATCTACTTGGTTTTAACAAGGAATCGAGCCAATGCGCTGATACCAATTGTATGTCCACCCGGAGGATCGAGTAACGTCTATTCCTGTTTTCTGACAAGCTCGAAAGTGCGGAATCCAAACGGGTAAGTTAAACCAAGTTACGAACACAAACACAAAGATTCAACGATTAACACTCAATTGTATTAATGCGTATGAAACCGTTACAAAGCAATGTTTAGAAGATATCCTTATAAACTCTCAGTGTGTCACTACTAGAAAACATGGTTTTTGTCATGTAATTTTTAGTTACAAAATGGTAGCAATTTCCTTACTGTCACCAGTTTGCCACCGAAAACACGGTAACAAAAACACTCGTGTCAACTGCCCTAATACCACCAAATTGCCACCATTTTTATATTTTGCTACCTTATTTTACCACCACAAAATTGTTCAAAATTATTTGACACCGCTTCATGTTTGCTACGCTCCGCCTTGTTTGCCACCGAGTTTGCCACCGAGTTGTGACGCATTTTCATACCATTTAGCCACTAATTTGCCACCATTTAACCATCTTTTGATACCATTTAGCCACCGATATTGCCACAATTTAGCCATCGATATTGCCACCATTTAGCCATCGGTTTTTGCACGTTTTGACACCATTTAACCATCTATAGTGCCACCATTTAGGCATCATTTTTCACACAATTTGCGAGTTTTGATACCATTTAGCCACCGATATTGCCACCATTTAGCCACCATTTTTTACACAATTGCAACCATTTACTACCATTTACTGATTACTAGAATATTGGTTTTTAATTCAGATTTTTTTTCTCCCTGCTATTTTCATCAAAATTACATATCAATAAAACTACATATAATATAAAAAAAGTCTAATAAAATCACAAAATTATATAAAACATCTTGTTTTCAAAAGCATATAAAAAATACCAACTAAAATATAAACTAACTAAAATTATCCTAATATGATAAACATCTAAATATTCAAAACAAGTGTTTATAGCCTATCTTCGAACTGTAGCTGTTAACATAGCTTCAATTTGTGACATCCTATCAAGCAACGCATCTTTATCCACCTTATCTTTTTTTTTGTCAGCCAACAACCCCGCAATAATTCCATTGAACCATTCTTTTTCCTCAACGAGCTCCTTGATAACTAAGTTCAACTTTTCAATCTACGAAATAACCAATGAATAGAATCAAGAAATCAGAATTAATGAAAACTAATAGTGGGTCAAGTTGGTTGCAAAGAAAACAAAATACAACTGTGAGCTACAATTCAAGTGCTAGAAGCTAAATAGCATGTTCCAGTATGTTTGCATATTAAGAAGGAAATGCACAAAAGTTATTAGTCTAAAAGGATTAAAAATACCTCAGTGTCTTCTCTGCTATGTACACACGGGTCACTATCATTGCCTAACCCGTACACTTTTCCTTTATTCTTGCCCTCAGCTCGTGACCACAAGTCTTCTCTACTATGTACATACGGGTCACTACCATTTTTTTTAACAAATATTCATACGAAAACCTATCATTGCAATGTATTGTGATTCTTTGACCAATTATAACAACCAACCATTACGGATTTCAAAATTTCAATATATCACTACTGATAATGAATCAAATTTGCAGATTTATACATTAAATCATTCAAGAATATATCCAAGATGCACCAAAATATGTCAACAAACCTAAAACCATAAGTTGCCAAGATAAAAGATTCATACACACATACATGATACATGTGTGTGTAACTGTGTGTGTATAACATATAACAATTCTGTGCATACAAGTAACAAGCTTGAAACTTTTTAATAAAGTTTGGTGACCATAATCCCTGTGGAGTGAGTGGCATTAAAAAAGGCACAACTAGTCATGTAAAAACAAAGCACTCAATCAAGTTTCTTGATCATAAATCCAGTAAAGTCTCCCATATCAAATTAAAAGTTTTAACTTTTTAAGTGACCCACTTCAACCCTTTTTGGGTCAAAACGGGTTCGGGTTGGAAGTGGTTCGGGTCGGAACGAGTTCGGGTCAGAACGGATTTCGGGTCGGGTCAGGGTGGTTAAAAGAATGTTTTTTTTTAAAAGTGATTGTACATCAAGGGGCAATTTTGTTGAAAATTCTTTATGTTAGTTTAATAAGTCTTAATGTATCTTAACGTCATAAATGACAAAACTATAGCAGATTCCTTAAATCAGGTATAACTTTGCTAGAAAATAATGATCTATTTTAAATTTCTAATGGAACAACTAGACCTGGAAAACGGGTCGGGTCGGGTCAGGTCATGGGTCAAAACGGGTTCGGGTCAAAACGGGTCAACTATAAAAAAGGGTTGTTTTGGTTCGGGTCGGAACGGGTCCGATTTAGAACGGGTTTCTATGCATACAAGTGATTTAGAAAGTTTTTTGCACTAAGAATACACTTAATACGACTTTTGACATGATTTGACCGACCCAACATATACAAAGAGGTCGAAAATAACCGTCACCTCTAAAGAAAAAAGTATGGTAAAATGAAAAGGGCATGAGTCTTGACTTTGAATCATGTTGTTATCGTTTGTACAGGATTTTAACAGAAATGCAGATTACAAACACAGCAATAGACACAAAGGGATTTGAAAAGCTGGTTCAAGTGGTATGGTCAATCTTAATATATAATTTCAATACATTATAGCTATGTTACTGATATAGAACTATAAAGGCAAGACATAACAGAAAAAAAACAGAAAATTATGTACAAATGTGATACGATTAACATGAGATGGCCACACGCAGAAAGAGAACACAGGGAATGATAGTATGAATCTCTATAGCGGGCTGTTCATACACAACAGGTTTGCCAAACAACAGGTATTAAGCATTGTATATCTAGTGTTGTGACAGATTTTTAAATTACGGGACTTAAGTACTTAACATGTAGAGGGGGCAATCCTGACCCAAAAACTATCATATGGGTCAGTTTGGGTAAAAAAATTTAGACAATGGGTTGTTTTGGGTAAAGGAATTTAAACGAGCATTCTGAAGATTGTGAATTTGTTGTTTTGTAGGTCATTTTCATGAATTAAGCTAAAACTTTATTAGTTTAGAAGTGTGTTTAACTTTCTATTATCTACCATTTAACTTTGTAATCTTGAGTTTTCTTAGGTTTTAGTAAGTGTCGAGCTATTATGCGGATGTAAAACTCAGATGTGCGTTAACTAAAAATGGACACTGATCCGCAGCGAATGAACTGAATACAGATTCAATGGATAGTCAAGACAAATTAACGTCTTCTGCGTATAGAAGTTAATGCAGGGAATATTCTGTTTCTGCGTAAAACGTTACACTGAATCTGCTGATTTGTTCTGTAATAACTTTCTGATTTATATGAACCCAAAACTGATCTCTGGGTTCGTACTAATCTGATTCGGAACACTTATTCTGCAGTGGCTATATGCTGATTCTGCAGCGAATAAACTCTTTTCAGCGAACGAACCGACTTCAGCGAATAGACTCTAATTCTGCGGGTCTTAACAATGAATGGATCTGCTGATCTGAATCAATATAAGTGAATAAAAGAGTTGATGGTTCGTGGGCCAAGAGTTTACGTGTGCAGCAGTATATAAAGACATGTGCAGTTTTCAAAAGAGAAAGAGTGGTTCAGTCTCGCACGTCTCGTTCATCTAGGTTTTCTTCACTGTTCGTTACTGTCTCGCACGTATCATTCGTGAGTCTTGTTTCAGTTTGTATGTTCCGTCACTCTTAACTTAAGTCTGAAGGTCATATTGTTTTTTGTTTTTGTAGATTTGTGTCTTTGTACAACAGTTTGACAATATCGACTGACCTTTGACCGGTTTCTATCTAAGCACTGAGGGTCAAAATTTGCAAGAAGTGATTAATAAAGGATACTTTTGATGGGTGGAGCTTAGTGTTGGTCAGAGGGTCAACCATGGATCTCTAGACTCACAAAGCTGATGCAGTGTGTCAAAAAAAACTAATATTGACCATCTTAATAAGATTTAAGCATCGAAAAATCATGGAAACTGATTATTGCTAGGCATCTTCCATTACACGCGCAGTTAGGCTTCGATCTCTTGGTTTACTAATACTGCAGATTAACAGTTCAAAAAAAGAACCCGACCCGACCGACCCGAACCCGTTCCGACCTGGACCCGTTATGACCCGGACAGTTCAATTTCATAAGCTGTACTAACCCTAATAAATCAAACAATCAATTATAATGAAGCGAATCAACTTACAGGTTCTTGAAACACGTTGTTCTAGTAAAGGGTGGAATGGGGGTGTCTCGTCCTCTCAAGTCACTGATTCTCCTGCATTTCTTGACTCAGTCAACACATATATTTGACCAATGTTGCAACCAAAATAAAAAATATATAAAAGAAATTACTAACAAGTCTGTAAGGCTTTCCAATTGAGTAATGTTAGAAGGCATTGGCCCCTCCAATCCACTGGCCTGAATCCTTCTGTTATTCAGAAGCTTCAATTTATATAATATGTATATACAGCAACTATAAAATGAAACAATAAGAAAATGCCTTACAAGGATACCAGACTTCTCCATTGTCCGATGAAATCAGGGATCTTCCCAGAGAAGTTGTTACCACCAATCCGACTGCTCAAGAAAACATAAAAAAAAGTCAATTTACAGAATGATCGGATTCAACCAGATAGTACTTAGAACTCACAGTTCCTTCATGGTTGTCAGCTTTGCAAACGACGCTGGCAACTCTCCAGTAAAAAAGTTGGAGTTGAAAAATCTAGAATAAAAATTTGAAACAGTCATTTGTAAAGCCAATCGGATGAGTAGATACGAACCGCACGAACAACAAGACCAACAAATTCATGAAGTCTTACAATCTCTCTATGCTTGAAAGATTCCCAAGTTCCTCTGGAATTATTCCTGACATCATATTGTCCTCTACGGTTCTAATTAACAATAGAATTGAAACAGATTAACATTAATGACACTAAACTTTAAAGAGATAACAGATCAACATAAATTTACAAAGTTTGCAATGTGCTGATGTTTCCAAGTTCCTTTGGGATTGATCCATTTAAACGATTTCCGATAAGAGAACTGCAAGTGTGTATTTTGATGTCAGACATAATACTTGAAGATGCAAAAATGATAAGGATTATACATGTTTCGAAGATGCTCCATGGAGCCCCATTGCGGAGGGATGGTACAACTGAGATAGTTGCGAGTTAAATCACTGTATGAATAAAATGTACCAATCAGCAAAAAACAAACAAACAAGTAAAGGTAATTTAATAAACAACGAAAACATGATAGATTGTACATGATTTCGAGGAAACGAAGATTTACGAATTCGAGCAGGAGAATTCCTTGTAGGCTTTGTCCTTTGAGACTTCTGCAACTCGTAGCAAACAAAATCACGGGGAAACTATCATCCTGATTACTCTAATTGCATCTAATCTTGAATGCACTTGGTATCATTTTATTAAATAAAACCATAATTATTAATTTTACTTGACAAACCCTAAGTTGCTTTAATTATACCATTTAAGCTTGAGCAATACCATAAAAGTTTAGCAACAATTTGTTGCATATAAAAAACCAACACAGATTCTCTTTTTTTTTTTTTTTTTTTTTTTTCTAATTGACTCAATTTTTTGGACAAATATACAGAATCAAGCAAAATTAACAAGAGTAGCAAATTTGGGGGCAAGAAACTATAAACAATTTAGGGCTTAAATGATTACCTGCTACAATTGACGATTTTGAATAAATCAGAACTGATATTTGAGACTTAGAACACAGAACATCGATCAATTGACCGGGACGAGGAAGACCCAAGGACACAAGTTCATTCCAGGGTCGATTTTGACTCCAGTTTGTCAATTACAAATTTATTCCACGCTTCAATCAAAACCCTAAATAATGAGCGGGATATTAACCCGCCTAGTTAACTTTTTGTAAATATAATTATTTCCATCTAGTTTTCATTGATATTATATAAAAAAAATTGGGCCTAAAATTTCATTTTGTTACCGCTAAGACGGTAGCAATTAAAAAAAATGTGTATGTTTGGGATAATCTAGGAAAGTTATTCTTATTTTCCACGAATTTGTCACCAAAAATAGATGGTGGCAAAATTTTCCACCCATTTGCTATCAAACGATGCTGAGTACGCTTAATTTACATATCCGTGGGAAATAGGTGGCTAAATTTGCCACCGATTTTTTTTGGTAGCAAATTTTAGCGACAATTGCCAAGTTTTCTAGTAGTGTGTGTATTTACAGTGTGTTCGCTCAATGAAATCTATTCAGACTTCCTTCTGTGTTCTGTCTGTTGTGAGTGTATATATAGTGAAGCCATGACGAAATCAAGAAGTCGACGAAAACACAATAACAAACACCCATCATTATGACGAAATCCAGTGATTTCGTCACAAGTGATTTCGCCACAAGGGTGTTTTCACCACAAGGGTGTTTTCGTCACATGTTGGGCCTAGGATTGGGCTTCAACATGTTGGGCCTAACAAACAGACAACACTTAAACAATAAACAATATGCATACTGCACAAACGCAGTAGCATTTACATCGTACAATACAAAGTAGTTCGCATACCGAGTCAAGACAGGAGGATGTCTTGACTACGGCCTTCACTTCGTAGCCGAGTCGAACCGAGCCGGGCCGTATCCACATAATATGTATCAACAAACTCCCCCTTGGATGCTGCTCGCGAGGTTCGTAATCTCGTTTTCCATCTCTTGATGGTTCTTTTTCTCGGAAAGGATCTTCAAAGAGTTCACGTGTTGTAAGTAGAAAGTGTATTAACAAACTGCCGCTTTTATCTAGGAAGTGTATCAATAAACTCCCCCTTTGATTATGCTTGTGAATCTTTCAATTTTCAAAACTTGAGATCCTTGTGGTGTTGATGATTGATCAACAGCAACTCGATCATCTTTATCATTTGAGTGCCTTCACGCCGTGTCTTCATTCCGAAGCTTGTCATCGAACATTTTCTCTTCGCCTTTAGTATCTGCACATGCAAGAAAGCTAAACGCGTAATGAGAACAACTGCTTGGAATATAGTTAATCATAAACAAACGACGCATATGAGACCAATTTTTCTATCAACTACCGTCCGACAATTTGTTTGAAAAGTTAACAGATTTTTCAATTTTGACTATTAACTTTCAAAACTTGCAAACTCTGACCGTTTATGAAGATTCAGTCGTTTTGGTTTTCAATCAGGTTTCAGGCAACGAAGACTTGAGTTCCAACATCGGTTAATCAAAACTAAAGCAGAAATAAAATCTTTTTGACTTTTATAAAGTTTATATTGAAACACACCTAAAATCTTTTTGGCATTTTGAATATTTCAAACTGAAAGCAGTAAATAAATATATACAGAGTTACAGAAACTAAGAAAAGTAAATAAATACAAAACATTCTTTTTGCGAGTTTCGAGGGTAAGAGAATCATATCAGTGTACGGTCATGTCAAAACGCTCTTGTTGTTCATTTTGTTAACAATTAGATAAACATCCTATAACGATTATCGGTATTGTTATCCACATAAGCTCAACTTATCAGATGTAATCATGGCGAGGGGATACGTTAAGGTATGATTTATACTTACCGACCGGTGTTCATCCACATCACGACACATTCCCGTATCAAGGTATGCACGAGGGTTCATCTTACTGGTGAGTATACCATTTATCATCTGTTTGACCGTATATGAAAAATGTGAGAAACTCACTTATTTTGATTGAAAACAAGCCCTATGTGATAGAATCACTTATTGATGAGGAACTTGAATTTCAGATGCATGAGGGCACAAGAGCAAGTCCGTGAACAGGTCAGTACTTTCGTACAGCAAAGAGACGAACTTGACTCCCGGATAAATGTGATATATTATCACTTATTTTGTGGACATGTGATTGTTGATCACTTATTGAGGTCGTATGCAGTATGTACACGTATGTATGATATCATGGAAGATCTAGACTTCGTCTCCGTTCGTTTCGGTAAAAGAAACAACCATGATACCCAGATGATAAACAACATAAAGACCACATATCTCAGAACCTCGGCAATCTCTCAAACGAAATTTCGGTACTAAGACCATATGCCAATGAGTGGTTCCCACACAGTCTTCAGTCGATTTAAGGTTTATATCACCCTGCACACTTTAAGATGATTGTGAGCCTACCGATACATCTTATATAGAGCTGCTTAACATTTTTCATTTTGCATTTCAGTTTAAAAAGGTTTCAACAAACCACTGATGTACTATCATTTTCTCTTTTGCTCGCCAGGAAACTCATTTTTGTTTTTCTATTGTTTTTAAGTTTTGAAGTTTTTCGATGTTTTTGAATTTTTCAAATTTGGATTTACTCCCCCTAAAATCAACAAACTCACAATAATTTTAAAAACACAAAGATATTTACAAAAACGATTTTCCGATGCGGATTACTCTTGCTTGACCTTAATGCCATTTACCAATAATAAAAAGTCAAATCTTGATTTATCTAATGCTTTGGTAAAAAGGCCGGCACGTTGGTCATCGGTATGGACCATGACAACATTGACGAGTTTCATAGTGAAACAATCACGTGTGAAGTGATATTCGAGTTCAACGTGTCAGGTCAAAGAGTGTGCTGTACGAGATGATAATAATTCATAAAGAAGCTTAAATATCGACAAGTATATGAGATATTAGAAATTTAAAACCGTAATCCTGCAATAGCTTCATGCATTGCAAGGAATCTGAGTGGTCTCCTAAGTTGGATATCCACCAGGTGTGGATTTCAAAGTCGATTTTGTAGCTACTGAGAAATCTCTTCACAGCAACAAGATCATAGACCTCTGGGTCCGGCTGGTCTTCCACATTGCACCAGCTAAGGTCTTTGTCTTTCTCCTTTAGAAGTAGTGTGCGGTTGTTCACTCCACGCCAAGGCATCCGCACACACGGTTTGGTTTGATCAACAAACACATTTTCTTCAATCACACCTTAGAGAAAAGTACCCTACACGTTCATCTTGTGGACTTTGAACTTCTTGTGGAAGAAAAATCCATGAATCTTCGAAAAGCTTCAGACGTGCTGCAGGCGCATACTTTTCATTGGAATCTTTCATGTTGACCCGATCAAAAACCATAACAACCAAATTTTGGAACATATTTCATCTTGTCGAATTTTTTTTAACTTCATTCAACCACATTCTTTCCACCAGACATTTTTGTCTTGTTTTCTCCTCTCTCCATCGAAGGCAACAATATTCTCCTAGATGTAACAATATTTCGGAGCCTTATGTCGTTGATCTTGTGCATGGACGCTCCACTATCAACAATCCTAAGACTATCAATAGTTCCTCCTGGAACATCCTGCACACTCATTCAGAGATTAGTTGGAGAGGGGGACCCAAGCCTTCGTGGTCTTGGGTTTTCCGTTTTCATCGACATAAGTTACTTCAACTTCTCGATGTTTTGGAAATTGTGATGTATCTCCCCCTGAAACAGTTATCGGTTTTGGTTTCCAAATCTGTTTTTGTTTTTCATGTTAAACATTTGATTTAAAAGATTTTGTTTGGACAACCTCCGGTTTTAAAACCTTTTCAACATTTTTCCGTTGTTTCTTTATCTGTTTCACTTCTTGTTGTTTAACAAGACGAGGGTCCTGTTTTGGTGAAACAGATCTTTATGGTATTTGTTACCACGAGGGGGGGGTTCAGCCTTTGACTTTCCCTTGGTGAGATATGGACAATTCTTAACAATGTGTCCATACTCACAGCATTCAAAGCATGATCTCCGCTCAACAAACCTCGGAGTATCATAACTGTAAGAGCTTGATGATGAACTTCGTGATCTTGAGGTACTTGGTCCTACATCACAACTGTTTGTGTGTTGTGTGTAATTGTTTTGACTGTTTCTTTTCAAAATTTTAACTTGTTTAACAAAATCCGTGTTGGATTTGTTTTCGAAAGTTTCAATTTTATCAGTCCCTCTGGATTTCACGAAGTTCACCTTCTGAATCGTATTCTTGTTTTGGCTTTGTTTGCCCTTTCCCTTTCCTTGGTGAACGTGACCTTGCTTTCGTTGATTGTGTTGTGGTTGCAATTTTTTTATTCCCATATTTCTTTCTAACTTCGGATTTTGGGATAGGAGCACACTGAGTTACCACAACTCATGGGCTCGACTTTCCCAAAAACTTACTGGTAGAATCTTCGAAAACTTTATCAATCAAAGATTGATTGGCATTTTTGATAGGGAAATCCTTATCTGAATATATTTTATCAGATCTAACCAATGTGTAAAGCAAGTTCACGCTTTCACAACTTCCAGATGAGGATTCAACAGACTTGGCTGTAGCAGTCACAAACGGTTTTGCAGGTGGATCACAAAGAATGTAATTTTCGAGAGGTATGTTTTCCTCTTTTGTTATCGTTTCTGACTGTTCAGAGTTAGTATCCTCGGATTCATCATCTGACGAATCAGCATCCTCAACAATGACTGGAGGATCCTGATTTCGTTAAGCTGTTGACGCTTTCGCATCTGCTGATTCATCCGAATCTGAGGATACTTCCTTTTTGTAACCTAGCCCAAATGTGAATTCCTCAAGGCTCAATGAAACTGGGGGCTCAAAATGAGGTTTATTTTCCTCATCAGGCATCGAAGAATAATCGTGTTTAATAGGTGGTGGACACTTCTTATAACCTATGCACGTGACATCCTTTTTCTTTTTCTGTATGTCAATGATGTGATCCCGCACATACCTAGAGTTTGAATAGCTATTCAGCTTAAGCTGGATCGCCTCACTTTCACACTTAGCACATGCCAACTCTTTTTGCATTAACTCGAGCCTATTGATGTAAAGGTTTATTTCAATTTGTTTTCTTGAAACCATTTTCGTTAGCTCGATCAAATGTTGATTGTGGATAAATGTCACATCATATTTGTTTTGCAAAGCCTCATGTTTGCTTTGCAAATCACACCACTTAGCATCAAAAGAAACATGTTTGTTTTGCAAGTCAGACAATTCAGCATTTAAAGCATCATGTTTGCTTTGCAATTCAGACATATTAGCATTTAATCCAACACACCTATCACATCTATCACAACTATCAGATTTTGATTCATAGACACGTACCTGACTGGAATCACTTTCAAATGTTGACCTATCTGCATCAGAATCAACAACCTCCCTTGATGATTTACATTCAGATCCATCCTCGCTTGAACTTGAACTTGAAGTTGTAACATCTTCAACTGAAGTTGAAACGTCTTCAACTGAACTACTGTCATGTTCAGAACTGTCATTGTTTCGCGATGATTCACCATTGCTGGCATCTTTGACAATTTTAGCATAAAACACCGTTTTTGTTTGACTACAGTTCCTTGGATCAAGAGATGATGGTGCTACAGTAGAACGATGGCGTTGTGAAGCAACTGATGGTAATGGATTTCCATACAAGTCTGTGGTTGGAGCTGGCTTTACAGGAACTTGTATCGGATTGCCATACAAATCTATGCTTGTGACAAACGCCGTTTGAAGTGGAGCATATGAAGCAACTGGTGGTAATGGATTTCCATACAAATCGGTTACTAAGTCCTTTCTCGTATACGTTTTATTTGACGGTGTGGGATATTCGGCCCATGATGGAGATAAACTCGTATTAATATACTTGCTCTCTGCAGTTGACGGAGTACCCCAAGCCGGATTTATTTTGAATGTATAATGACGAATACCTGATTAAATCACACAAATTAAACAGTTAAAAATGTTTTACAAGTCTTCTGTTTAAAAATAACACAAGTATGTGATGAAAATAGTGGTTTTTGTCGCTGATATGTTTATGACAAAATCAGGGGGTTTTGGTCCAAGATATATTTGATTTCGTCGCTGAAATTGTGATTTCGTCGCTGAAATGGTGATTTCATCGCTGAAAGGGTGATTTCGTCGTTGAAAGGGTGATTTCGTCGTTGAACTGTTTGACGAATATAAAAGTGTTTTCGTCGCAGAACTGTTTGACGAAAATAAAGGTGTTTTCGTCCAGCTGATGTATGGTGATTTCGTTACTAATAAAGGTGTTTTCGTCCAGAGTTGTATGATGAAATCAGGTGATTTCGTCTTAAACAATTCTCAAAGAAAATGGTGATTTCGTCTAGAATAACTCTCAACGAAAATGGTGTTTTCGTCCAGCTGATATTGTTGACTAATGAGACCAGAAACTAGATATTTATCAAAACAAATCTTATCTACTTCCCGACACAAATATGCCCAAATGTCAAACACCTTATCTCCTTATAGTGTCACAACCCCCGATCCCTGATCCCCGGGAACGAGCGGACGTGATCACAGAGTTTGGTGGTATCAGTTTTTATTTTTAGTCTTGCAGCGGAATTTACATCAGGACCGTAGTTAGGAAATGTTTATCAGAGTAAAACCACCTTCTTTTATATTAATAATAACCTGGGCAAAACCCAAGTTTCTTATTACAATACATTATAGGGACAAACCCTATTTTATTGAATTTAAAACATCGTTTATTAGGTAACTTTTATAGCCACATTTTCCCAAGCCTTCAGTGCTCTCCAGCTGGCTTTTTACTAATTGGCTTTCACATTGGGTTACCTGAAACATGTTTTAAAAATATTTGTCAGCGGGAAATACTGGTGAGTGAATCTCAGTTTAATCAAGTTTAAAGTCACAGTGAACAATATTGAGAGCGATCACATTATTTATGTCTACACAATTACTCCATTTGGTACTATCAATCCTGACTTGTGGGTCATATTACCCATTGGCTAACTCATTGTCCAATGGTAACGTATTGTCATCCCGATTTACTACTCGCAAGTAGTACAAAATTTTGTATACAAAACCCCAACATACCGGCAGTAATTGAATAACTACAAAGACTCAATCACTGCTAATTTTCATAGTAAAACATTTAAGGTTTGGTAAAACATTACCAAAAACATTATCAAAAAGAGGATAAACTCACATTGCTGTTTTAGGCTTTTCGTAAGGGTTTCCTGGGTATAATCTATAATTTATACAAATGTACATTGGTTAGTATCATAACCCTTTGAAATTATTAATAATACCCTCCCCGAGACGGTATTCCAACAACTACGTCGGGCAGAACCACGACAGTTGTTACGGAACCCTAAATCAATCGGACAGCGTAACTATTATGAAACCGGGGTTATAATACTTACAACGGAGCAGAACCACGCTAATTAGGGGTATAATACCCAAAATATTATGCCAATAACTTCAGAATTCGAGATTGAGAATAAGAAATGAGCGACGGAAACTGAAAACTGATGCCTGCTATTTATACTTGTGAAATTGGGTTTCCACGCGGCCCGCTTCAGATACAAGGAACATGTACGCGGCCCGCGTCAACATGAGTCAACGCAGTAGCTTAGTCCGGTCATCAAGTTGGCTTGACACGATTACGACACGTGTCGGCTTCTGGTGCGATCGCGTGTTATGAGTCCGCGCGGCCCGCGTTGCTACACGCTTAAGTTGAAGCGGCCCGCATGAACTAAAGAAGTCAACGGAGTCCACATCTGGTCTTAATACGGCCCGCTTAAGCTTGAGGTGAGGTCTTTCGCGGCCCGCCTTAGCTTACACTTTCAGAATTTTATTTATTTTATATAATTATAACATAACTAGGGCTTGGTTTTCACATACGGGACATAATATAAGACATATGCGTATATAATAGGATATACAAGATATAATGAGGGTGTTGGTTTTACCGAGGGTTGTTACATTCTCCCCACCTTAATTTAGAGCTCGTCCTCGAGATCTACTGAAATAAATGCGGATGTTTCCTTTTCATTTCTGACTCGAGCTCCCACGTGTATTCAGGTCCTCTTTTGGAGTCCCACTTCACTTTGACTAGAACTAGTCTTTTGTGCTTGATATTCTTGATTTTCCTATCTTCAATTTGTAGAGGTCTTTCTACAAACTTAAGTTGTTCATTTACCTCTATATCCTTAAGAGGCACTATCAATGATTCATCAGCTAAACACTTTTTAAGATTTGATACATGAAACACATCATGTATTCCTGCCATTTCCTCTGGCAGTTGTAGCTGATAGGCTAAAGGTCCTATTCTTCTAATAATCTTAAAAGGTCCAACATACCTGGGACTTAACTTTCCTCGTTTGATGAATCTTACCACTCCTTTCCAAGGAGAGACTTTCAATAATACTTTATCTCCTACCTGAAATTCCAATGGCTTGCATCGGTTATCAGCATAACTCTTTTGTCGATCACGTGCAGCTTTCAGTCGTTCCTTAACTTGAATAATCTTATCAGTTGTTTCCTGCACTATTTCAGGTCCAGATAGTTGCTTTTCTCCAATTTCTGCCCAACAGACTGGGGTTCGACATTTTCGTCCATAAAGTGCTTCGAATGGTGCAGCATTGATACTTGTGTGATAACTATTATTATAAGAAAATTCTATTAAAGGTAAGTGATCGTCCCAATTACCTCCAAAATTGATTACACAAGCTCTAAGCATATCTTCCATTGTCTGGATTGTTCTTTCACTTTGTCCACTGTTTGTGGATGATAAGCCGTGCTTAACCTTAATTTGGTTCCCATTGCCCTTTGGAAACTTGACCAGAAACGAGAGGTAAATCTACTATCTCTATTAGAAACAATTGATAAAGGAATGCCATGTAAAGAAACAATTTCATTTACATACAACTTAGCTAATTGTTCCATACTAATTGTTTCTTTCATTGGTAGAAAATGAGCTGATTTGGTTAATCTGTCTACAATTACCCAGATTGTATCCTTTCCTTTCTTAGTTTTGGGTAATTTAGTAACAAAATCCATTGTTATTAATTCTCATTTCCAGACTGGCATTTCTAATTGTTGTAACAAACCTGAGGGTTTCTGATGTTCAGCTTTAACTTGTGAACAAGTTAAACATTTAGAAACATAGGTTGCTATGTCCTTTTTCATTCCTATCCACCAGAAATTTTTCCTTAAATCCTGGTACATTTTATCACTTCCTGGATGCATTGTATACTTAGATTTATGGGCTTCTTCTAATATACGATTACGTATATTTCCTAATTTAGGTATCCACATTCTCTTTTCATGGAATCTCCATATTCCATCTATTCCTTGTTTTAATTCCTTTAACATACCTTTTAATTTTTCAGAATCATCCTTGATTACTGATTCTTGTGCTTCTCTTATTTGATCATTTAAATCTACTTGCAGATTTAATTTAAGAGAACGTACCCTTTTTGGCTTTTCATGATACTTTCGGCTTAAAGCATCTGCTACTATATTTGCTCTTCCTTCATGATACTGGATATCACAGTCATAATCACTAAGAAATTCCATCCAGCGTCTTTGTCTCATATTCAATTCCTTTTGTTTGAATATATACCTTAAACTCTTATGATCAGTGAATATGGTAAACTTACTACCGTAAAGGTAATGTCTCCAAATCTTAAGAGCAAAAATTATAGCTCCTAATTCTAAATCATGGGTTGAATAATTCTCTTCATGATTCTTAAGTTGTCTAGATGCATAAGCTATAACCTTTTGTCGTTGCATCAACACACATCCATAACCTAATTTGGAAGCATCACAATAGACTATAAAGTCTTCAGTTCCTTCTGGTAATGCTAATATAGGTGTATGGGTCAATCTTTGCTTAAGGATTCTAAAGGCTTCTTCTTGTTTTACTCCCCATTCAAACGTAACAGATTTACAGGTTAACTTAGTTAAAGGAATGGCTATTCTAGAAAAATCTTGAATAAATCTTCTATAATAACCGGCCAATCCTAAGAAACTTCTAACCTCAGTTGGTGATTCCGGGGTTTTCCATTTAGTAATTGCCTCAATTTTAGTTGGATCTACATGAATTCCTTCATGATTGACTAGGTGTCCAAGAAATTGTACCTGTTCTAACCAAAATTCACACTTAGAAAATTTAGCATAAAGCTTTTCCTTTCTTAACAAACTTAAAAGTACGTGCAAATGTCTTGCATGATCCTCTTTATTCTTAGAGTAAATTAGAATATCATCTATGAATACAATTATGAATTTATCCAAATATGGCTTACATATTCGGTTCATCATGTCCATAAATGCAGCTGGGGCATTGGTTAAACCAAATGGCATGACAGTAAATTCATAATGACCATACCTCGTTCTAAATGCGGTTTTAGGAATGTCCTCTTCCTGTACCTTTAATTGATGATATCCTGACCTTAAATCAATCTTAGAGAAATATCGAGCTCCTTACAGTTGATCAAACAGATCATCAATTCTCGGTAATGGGTACCGATTCTTAATCGTGACCTTGTTTAATTCACGATAATCAATGCACATACGCATTGATCCGTCCTTCTTTTTAACAAACAGTATTGGCGCTCCCCATGGCGATGAACTTGGCTGTATAAATCCTTTCTCCAACAATTCGTCTAATTGTTTCTTTAATTCTTGCATTTCAGCGGGTGCTAAACGATAAGGTGCTTTGGCAATTGGTGATGTTCCGGGTAGCAAATGAATTCTGAATTCAACTTCTCTATTCGGAGGTAGTCCTGGTAATTCTTCTGGAAAGATATCTGAAAACTGAGATACTACTGGAATATCTTTTAGTTCTTTTCCTTTAGTGTTAGTGATTATAGAAATCAAATACACTATAGAACCTTTTCTCATATAACTTGCAGTTTTCATCATAGAGATAAATTTTGTAGTTCTAGATGATTTATCTCCTTTAATTGTGATCATTTTACCTTTTTGTGAATTTACTTGAATTAACTTCTGATCACATAAAATATTGGCTTTATTGGCTATTAACCAATCCATTCCTAAAACAACATCAAATCCTACCAGATTCATGGGATACAGGTTTGCACTAAATTTCTGATTTAAAATTTCTATGCTTGCTCCCTGCAAAATTTCAGAAATTCTAATAGTTTCTCCATTAGCTGTCTCAACTACGCATTCTAGTGGTAGTTTAGTTAATGACTGATTTAGAAATTTGCAAAACGATGTATTAATAAAACTTTGGTTTGCACCAGAGTCAAATAATACTTTAGCAAAAACATCATTAACTAAAAACGTACCAGCTATGACATCTGGGATCATCTTGGCTTCTTCTGCAGTCAGAACAAATGCTCTAGCATTTTTGGTATTCTTGTTGTTTGCAGCTGGAGCCAATTTCGGACAATTTGGCCTGATATGACCTTTTTCTCCACAGTTATAGCATAATCCATTACTGGTTTTCTTCCTACAACTTTCTTCCTTGTATCCTGACATCTTGCAATAATTACAGAGAGTGGAGCATTTTCCTGAATGCTTTTTCTTGCAGACCTTGCAATATGTTGCAGAGGTAGAACCCATATTCCTACGATTGTAATTTCCAGAACGGAATTCCTGTGTAAGCCTTTGGGTTAAGTTCCTCTTCTGATCTTCTTCTCTAGTACGGACTAACTCATCAGTCAAGGTATTGGCTAGTTCTACAGCTTCTTCTATGGTTTGAGGTCTAGCTGCCTTGACTACGTGTCTTATCTCTCCAATTAATCCCCAAATATAACGGGAGATTAATACTGGTTTTGGTGAAGCAAGAGTTGGCACTATTCTAGCATATTCAAAGAATAACTTAGTGTACCCTTTACTATCCACACCAGTCATCCTAAGATTTAGAAATTTGTTTGCTATCTGTTCTTTCTCATTGGGTGGGCAGAACTTCGTTTCTACCTTGTTTTTAAATTCTTCCCATTCCATATTATAGGTTTGATCACTTCCTCTTGTCTGGAGGATAGTGTTCCACCATTCTAGTGCTGCATTCTTAAACAAATTAGAAGCAAACAATATTTTATCTTCTTCAGCACACTTGCTTATCCTTAAGACTGCCTTAGTTTTCTCTATCCAACGTAATGTTGCAATGGCCCCTTCATTGCCCGAGAATTCTATTGGCTTACAAGACCAGAATTCTTTATACGAACAAGCGTTAGACACGGTTCTTCTTCTTTTGGGAATAGGCATTTGAAGTACAGGTCCATTGTTCACGCTGTGTTCAGGTTCAAGTGGTCGCTTACTGTTATGCTTACTTTTATTATCAGCATCTTTAACAGTTTGTAATATAAATGGCATAGCATCTATAATTCCCTGTGCTACTATGTGTTGGATAGCACTATTGTCCACTTGATTTCCATTGTTATTGACACTCGGATTATCATTAACCACGTTAATGTTACTCTGGTTATCGTTATTCAGATTTTCTTGATTTCCTTCGTCGGCCATCTGAATTTTAAACATTTATCCCATGTTAATATCACAAAATAATAAGTAATATAGTTAATCACATGACACACAATCTAACCAAAAACGTAGATCATTGCTACTTTACTCTTTTCATATACTATGCGTCTATTACACACTAGTACAGAAATAAAGATTACAATACCAACAGAAATAAAATAGTAATATGCATCCGTACACACATATTTTTATTTTATTTTATTTTTATTATTACTACCGCTTCCTCCATTCTAACATTCATGGATATGGATTTATCCAAAAATCCATATTGCGTTCATCGTATTTCCATACGAGACGCTCTCCCACCTGACGCATCCTCTCACTGCTCTCTAAAATTTCCTCCCCGAAAGTCCTAAGTTCTTGAACGTTTTCTGCACTCATTGGGGGTGCAGGTTCTCGGACTGGGTTTGTAATCTGGGGTGCATTTTCCTGATATGGGGGTGACATTTCCTGAAATTGGTAAGGATCCTCTAATATCTCCCTAATATAATCATCTTGATAATAGGGGTCTAAAGGGTCCATACCTGGGTAAGCTTCTATGTTCTGTATGGGTGGATAATCCTGGATAGGGTAACGTTGCACAAAATCTCTATTATCGTCCCACCAAGGGTCATAATTCGGGTCTAGTGGGTTTGGTGCAGGCACTCTAGGGATTTCTTCTGGGTTAAAGTTGTACATTTCTTCTTGGTTTTCCTGATTTTCTATTTCCATGGGCTGTTCTGGGTTTTGTGATTGTGGGGCTACTAATTGTTCCAGACTTGGGTCAGCAGCAGTCGTAGCTAAGATATGAAAATTTGCTAGGCTTCTATTTAGCATATCTTGAGTATGAGCATCTGTCTCTCTCTTAATAGTTGCTAAAGCCCTTTGCTGTTGCAATTTTCTCATTCTCTTCCTACGAGCAAAAGCTTCTTTACTGAACCATCCTCGTTTCTTAGTAGGAAATGGTTCTTCAGATTGAGCTCTAAAGGCAAATATTCCGTCTTCCTGATCAGCAACACACCCTGAGAGGGCAGGCTGTGATGATGTACCTTCACTCCTAGGTGAATCAGCTAACTGACGATTCACGTCTGATGGCCCTTGATCACTCATACTGAAAACTAACAAATAGTCAAATAACACATAACAAATAAATACAGTTATGCACATATTTCCTTATTTTATTTCCTAACATTAATTCAAAATTTAAGTGTCAGCAGAACACTTCTTTGGCTCAGACCAGTGGCTAGGCTCTGATACCACCTTCTGTCACAACCCCCGATCCCTGATCCCCGGGAACGAGCGGACGTGATCACAGAGTTTGGTGGTATCAGTTTTTATTTTTAGTCTTGCAGCGGAATTTACATCAGGACCGTAGTTAGGAAATGTTTATCAGAGTAAAACCACCTTCTTTTATATTAATAATAACCTGGGCAAAACCCAAGTTTCTTATTACAATACATTATAGGGACAAACCCTATTTTATTGAATTTAAAACATCGTTTATTAGGTAACTTTTATAGCCACATTTTCCCAAGCCTTCAGTGCTCTGCAGCTGGCTTTTTACTAATTGGCTTTCACATTGGGTTACCTGAAACATGTTTTAAAAATATTTGTCAGCGGGAAATACTGGTGAGTGAATCCCAGTTTAATCAAGTTTAAAGTCACAGTGAACAATATTGAGAGCGATCACATTGTTTATGTCTACACAATTACTCCATTTGGTACTATCAATCCTGACTTGTGGGTCATATTACCCATTGGCTAACTCATTGTCCAATGGTAACGTATTGCCATCCCGACTTACTACTCGCAAGTAGTACAAAATTTTGTATACAAAACCCCAACATACCGGCAGTAATTGAATAACTACAAAGACTCAATCACTGCTAATTTTCATAGTAAAACATTTAAGGTTTGGTAAAACATTACCAAAAACATTATCAAAAAGAGGATAAACTCACATTGCTGTTTTAGGCTTTTTGTAAGGGTTTCCTGGGTATAATCTATAATTTATACAAATGTACATTGGTTAGTATCATAACCCTTTGAAATTATTAATAATACCCTCCCCGAGACGGTATTCCAACAACTACGTCGGGCAGAACCACGACAGTTGTTACGGAACCCTAAATCAATCGGGCAGCGTAACTATTATGAAACCGGGGTTATAATACTTACAACGGAGCAGAACCACGCTAATTAGGGGTATAATACCCAAAATATTATGCCAATAACTTCAGAATTCGAGATTGAGAATAAGAAATGAGGGACGAAAACTGAAAACTGATGCCTGCTATTTATACTTGTGAAATCGGGTTTCCACGCGGCCCGCTTCAGATACAAGGAACATGTACGCGGCCCGCGTCAACATGAGTCAACGCAGTAGCTTAGTCCGGTCATCAAGTAGGCTTGACACGATTACGACACGTGTCGGCTTCTGGTGCGATCGCGTGTTATGAGTCCGCGCGGCCCGCGTTGCTATACGCTTAAGTTGAAGCGGCCTGCATGAACTAAAGAAGTCAGCGGAGTCCACATCTGGTCTTAATACGGCCCGCTTAAGCTTGAGGTGAGGTCTTTCGCGGCCCGCCTCAGCTTACACTTTCAGAATTTTATTTATTTTATATAATTATAACATAACTAGGGCTTGGTTTTCACATACGGGACATAATATAAGACATATGCGGATATAATAGGATATACAAGATATAATGAGGGTGTTGGTTTTACCGAGGGTTGTTACATATAGTCCACAATTTCAACAATTCATCATTTGAAAGAGAAGTTTTTCAAACAAATAATAAACAAATATATTACTAACAACTCAAACAAATTGAACAAAGCAAATTCAACTCAAATATCCCAGAAAATATGAACAACCTTAAGAATAATGAAGAACAATATGAGTTTTTTTAAAGGTTCTGGACAATATTTTCACCGGAATAATTTTCCGAACACAAGTTTTTGCACAAAAGTTCAATAAAAATCCTTTCTTAACATGTATAAATGAAAACTTACAAGATTTTTATAAGAACAAACAGCAAAAAAACAAGATTTTCAAAGATTTAAAACTGATTTTTCTGAAAATATAAACTTTCTGTTTCAAAAATCAAGAACAAATCTGGAAACACATGAAAATCTACTTGGTTTTAACAAGGAATCAAGCCAATGCGCTGATACCAATTGTAGGTCCACCCGGAGGATCGAGTAACCTCTATTCCTGTTTTCCGACAAACCCGAAAGTGCGGAATCCAAACGGGTAAGTTAAACCAAGTTACGAACACAAACACAAAGATTCAACGATTAACACTCCATTGTATTAATGCGTATGAAACCGTTACAAAGCAATGTTTACAAAATATCCTTATAAACTCTCAGTGTGTGTGTGTTTACAGTGTGTTCGCTCAATGAAATCTGTTAGACTTCCTTCTGTGTTCTGTCTGTTGTGAGTGTATATATAGTGAAGCCATGACGAAATCAAGAAGTCGACGAAAACACAATGACAAACACCCATCATTATGACGAAATCCAGTGATTTCGTCACAAGTGATTTCACCACAAGGGTGTTTTCACCACAAGGGTGTTTTCGTCACATGTTGGGCCTGGGATTGGGCTTCAACATGTTGGGCCTAACAAACAGACAACACTTAAACAATAAACAATATGCATACTACACACACGCAGTAGCATTTACATCGTACAATACAAAGTAGTTCGCATACCGAGTCAAAACAGGAGGATGTCTTGACTACGGCCTTCACTTCGTAGCCGAGTCGAACCGAGCCGAGCCGTATCCACATAATATGTATCAACACTCACATTCCAACCGCAGGACACGGAACCTGGAGGATAATGCGTCAACGGTCCGGTTGTGGCCCGGACCATGTAGTTGGGCGAAAATCTGTTGAACACGAACCCAGAGCCCACCATGTCCTCGTCGTGGAGGATCGGTCATGGTCTCCTCCCATGCTTCGCAAAGAGAAATATCTTCAACGTCAGTCCAGGAGTTGGACATTTTCATGTCGTTGACGGCGTCAGAGTTATAGTGAAATGGCTGAGAAAAGTTTGCAAACTTTTGAAAACGGTGGGTGGTGATAAGTGAACGGGATGAGGGTTTATATAGTGGGGTAAATGTGTGCAACGGTAAAGTTAAACGGCTTTTGAGTTTCCCTTTTTTTTTCGTTAATTATTTAAGCGTCGGCCAAGCCTCGGGAAGCGTCGGTCAAGCCGGGGAAGCGTCGGCCAAGCCTCGGAAAGCGTCGGCCAAGCCTCGGGGGAGCGTCGGCCAAGCCTCGGGAAGCGTCGGCCAAGCCTCGGAAGCGTCGGCCAAGCCTCGGGAAGCGTCGGCAAAGCCTCGGAAGCGTCGGCCAAGCCTCGGAAACGTACACAGGGATGCATCAAAAAGTTTATGGTTATGATGCGTCGGTGACTGACGCATTTTGGTAACGGAAACGAACGCTTCAACATGTCGGACACGTGTCAGATTGAAAGGAAACGGACGCTTCAACATGATAGGCGGACGCTTCAGAGGCTGTGAGGACGTTCCAAGGACGCATGAATGTGACAAAATTGAAAATGCACTTGGTCAACCAACATTTTGGTAATTTTCCATTAAATAAACCCTACAAGCATTGATTACGTGGTGGCCGGCGTAGGTTGGAAGTAGTTCGACGGCGTAGGTTGGAAGTGGTGGCCGATGTACGTGGTGGCCGGCGTAGGTTGGAAGTGGTTCGACTGGGAGGATGGTTGTTAATGGACGGAGAGGAGCTGGTGGTTGTGAGCAACAACTGTGGGTATCGGAGATAGAAAGTGGTCGTTAGAGGTGAGGATGACGATGATGTGTTGCAGGTTTCTAACCGGTTAACGGAGGAGTAGCGGTAGTGTTAGTTTAGCGAACTGGTGATTGACGGAGGTCTTCATAGCTGTGAAGGTGAACGGGGATGATGATGATTCATGTTGAATGGTGATGAGAGTACGTTGGTGAAAATGAAAGGTGCACGGTGGTCGGAGTAGAGCTTATCCCGAAAACAGACTTAGCTTGTAAACTCAGAATTCGGAAACTCGAACCCGAAAACTCAACGTACTGAGGTTAACGATGGTGGAGGTGTGTGATGTATGATGATCAACAGATGATGAACAACGATGGTGAAGTGTTGTGAACGAGACAATGGTTGAAGTGTTGTGAACGAGACACTGGTTATCATGGAGCTCTGTGTGACAGTGGAGGATTGTAGATTAAATGAAGAAGATGATGATGGAGAACGGAGGATTAACGGAAATGGTGGACGATGTGATGTCGATGAACGGGAGATGATGCGATGTCGAGGTTGAAACGGTGGTCGTTATAGTGGCGGAGATGATCAAGGTGACGGAGAGTGTCAGTGAAGACGGAGAAGATGGTGGATAGTGAAGGTGGTGGTTCAACTCGAAAACTCTGTGTATCAGGTGAGAACAATTTTAAAATTGTTATATACAAAAATAATTTTTATTCAAAATTCTTTGTAAAATTGATTTAAACTTAAATAAAATTTGGTGTTACATTGATAAAATTTAAAAAATGAAAGGGGTATTTTAGTCATTATATTGATAAAATTAACTAATTTTGGTATTAGTACCCAAATGTGTTACAAAATTGAAACCATAAAATCTGAATCTGTTAAAAAAAGTTAGGTACCAAAAACGAAACTAGCTATAAACCACATGATCCATCTGTGTAATTAACTCTTCTTTTTATTATGTTTTTACTTTTTATCTCATACTTTTTTAAATGATTTAAAGATACTTTTTTATCAAAATTTTGTTTCTTTTTATTATGTTTTTACTTTTTATCTCATATTTTTTAAACGATTTAAAGATACTTTTTATAATTGTGTTTCTTGATACCCAACCTATTAACTAAATTTACCATACTTTTTGAAATACTTATCAAAGTTCGGGTTCTTGTGCAACACTCAGTCTATTTTTTACTTTTTTAATAAGGCTTTTTTCAATTTATTTAAAAAAAAATGCTTTCTTAGTGCAATGCCAAACCCTCGTATTTTTTTGAAATTAAAAAAAAAAAAATTACCATGCTACTCTTGTTGAAAATAGAAGGGCTGAAAATAGGAGCCATTGATGGACTTGGAAGAAAAAGAAGAAATTATGCAGATGAAATGGTGAAAGGGGTGATTCTAAATCTATTAATTAATAGCACTGCTCATTCTAAATTATCAACTTTTTAGTATTCTTTAAATTGTGTTTACTCTTCTTAATCCGCTATGCAATGAACACAAAGCAAATATTGTCTAAAATTTGGTTTCTTTAAATTAAGTTTTATAAAATACTTAACTTAACTTACCAAATCATAAAATAATTTTAACTTGTAAATACAATAATAAATAATATATTTTATATAATAACAAAACATGAGATGTCTTAGGAATAGTATACAAATTGGTCAGATTTAAAGTGCTATTTACACTGTTGGCATCAGACTTTATTAGTTGAAAAAAAGAGAGTTGAGGGACTTGATAAAGAGAGACCGAGAGAGTTGATAAGAGAGAGTCAATAAGGAGGGTTGTCATTCAGTGGCAACAACAAAATTCTTTTTCGATACATTGGCCACCATAAGTCATGCTCTAGGAAGGTTAAGAACTTTTATGTTTCTGAATGTGAGTTTTTAATACTGAAGTTTTGTTGGAGTTTACTTTATGTTTCTAAAGGACTGTAATGATTCTTTTCTTTTTAGTGTTAAACTTAAATTTAACTTAACAACAATTACTAATTTATGTAATTGCTTTAGATTCTAATACTATGACGAACCAGACGTCCGCCGCGAAGCGCAGGAATTTCTACTAGTTATATATTACATTTTGATAACCATCAACCAAATGTTATACCCTCATGCTATACTTTTTTAGATTAGATATACTTATATACCCGCCCCCATAATATTAAATTTACAATTATGACAATAATTGAAGTCATACATTTTACTTTTTATCTCAGTGCTAATTCTCAATGTTGTTATCCCCAGGGGCGGACCTAGTGTAGTACTAGGCGTAGCCCGGGCTACGGCTCAACTTTTATCCGTTAGTGTAAATTTTTTTTTTTTTCGATTTTTATACTAAGGACACCCCTCAAAAAAAAATTTACAAACTGAAATTAAGCCCAAAAAAATACTGATTATATTGGCCCAAATAACCAAATGATAGCCCAATTGCCCAAATAACAAAATAATAACCCAAGTGCATTGGGCGGTTGCAGGGATAATCAAACGTCAGGAACAGAATTCGCAGGAGGTCCATGACTCACGAACTGTCGAACTCACGAAGGAGGATTACAATCGAAGATTACTCCTTCCTTCGCTGATTCTCTGCATCTCGTACATCGCAGCCGCACCGCAGGAGGATTACAATCGGTTATTCGGTTGTACATCGCAGCCGCAGGAGGTTGTTTTTTTAGTTTCTTTATTGTTGAATTCTTTATTGTTGAATTCTTAGTTTTTTTATTGTTGAATATTTGAATTCTTAGTTTTTTTTATTCTTGAATTCTTAGTTTTTTTAGTTTCTGTTTCATAACTTTCATTAGTTTTTTATTGTTGAATTCTTTGATCAGTTTTATTAGTTTGTTTAATAAAGACTTTGATTGTTTGAATTGATTGTGTGATTGTTTGAATTCTTTGAAGTGATGACGAAACCAAAATCCAAAAAAACAAGCTTTAATTGGCAACTTTTTCAAACGAAAATACGAAGAAAGTAATGATGATGAAACAACTCCTCCGAATGTTGACGTTGATTCAAGTCCGAATGTTGATAATGATAATATCCAAGCAAATGATGATGACGTTGATGCAAGTCCGAATGTTGATCAAGCAAATGATGACGTTGATCCTACAACTTCGATTCCAACAACACGAGGTATTATTGATTTGAATGATCTTCCTTCGGATCCATTTGATAGGGTAGTTAAGCTAGCTTTGCTTTTACCGGTGGCAACCGCAACCGTTGAAAGATGTTTTTCGAAATTGAAGCTTGTGAAGACGGATTTATGCAATCGAATTGGTCCGGAATTCTTGAACAATGCTATGGTTTGTGCGGTTGAAAAGGATTTTTTAAGTGAAGTAAAAGACGACGATGTGATGGAACGATTTCAAGCTATGAAGAAAAGAAGAGGACAAATCTATTAGGTATTTGTTTTACTTTATTTTATGTATTATTGTTTTTTTTAATATTGTATGATTGTTTTTTTTTAATATTGTATGATTGCACAGTAAAAAAAAATTAGGATACCCCTGAATTAATGTTCTAGTTCCGCCACTGGTTATCCCCCTCTTCTTTGATTTCGATTAGACCACATGCTATCGTTTAACGCCCCTGCCACCCGGCATGGAGGAGCGGGGAGCACCGGCGGAAGGGGTGAGAAAGGGAAGGCAAGAGAGAGTTCATGACATGCGGGAGGGTTTGTGTGGTGGGTTCCATGGCCAATGGTCATGACAGTGTTCAAAGTAAAATTAATTAATTAATTAATTCTCAATTCAAATTTATATATAACCTCTATACCATTTATTATTTTTTTAAACCAAACACCCACTTCCAACTCTCTTTTATCTCCATTATTTTGTACATTTTATAAAACTCCACATATTTTTATAAAATCAAATTTACTTGGGGCAACATAGACACGAACAACCCATGCTAAAGCATACCGAATACTCCCAACACACCAAACAACCCCAACACATCAATCTCTCAACCCAATAACTACCTATTCGCCAGTTGTTATCGGCCGAGTGCAAATCCAGACTTTGAGTCACCACAAACCATAACATCGAAATTTTATTACCAATACCAACTAAACACCCAAGGTTCACAAACTGCCATACCCGAAACTCAACCCGACATGGTACAACCAAAACAACCAGGTTCCTCGCAAGTAAAACAAAAAGAAAGCATAGAAAGAAGGCAGACTATTCCCCACCCGTTGAAGGAATAGCGAAGTAGTGGACATCTGTGGAGGAGAACACTTTGGCTCGGGTCTTAGTGGACATCTAGGAGGACCCGACGACCGGTATTATATTATTTATAATTTCATATTTGTATTATGTTTTTTAATATATTACATTTTTATTTATTATTTTTTAATATGTTACATTTTTTATATATTATATTCTTAATATATTATTTATGTTTATAGGTGACTCTCAAATAGGAACCGATTTTTGGAAGCATGTCCATGTAACTTTTCACAACATCATGGAACACGATCCATATCGCAATTCAGATCAAATTTCCGGAAAATGGAGGGAAATACATAGAAAAGATTCTGCCTTTAATGCCATCTTTCATAACCTCATCAACCAATGCGGCGGTCAACCGAGCGCGGTGCAAATGATTTGATTTGCATATTAAGGCGCACAAAACCTACAAACAAGATAAGGGCCGCATGTTTAAACATGGATCAACCGTGACAAATTTTAAGGAAAAGCACAAAGTGGCATCTTGTTCCGTCTGTGAACATGCGGGAGCCACAAGCCAAATGGTCAAAGAGCGTATCGTCCATTGACGTAGGTTCGGATGCACGTTCCCATTTTACTTTAAATGATTTGGACGTTGAGTTTGATATTCTGGATGATCCGGTTGATGTAACTCGCCCTATGGGGAGAGATCGTGCTACGTCATACATAACAAAAGATATAGTATTTTAATTTAAACGGTATAGTATGGGAACGGTGTACCCGGGTATTTCAAAATAATTAACGTTATAAAAATTTAAAACTAGTATAATATTTTAATTTAAACGGTATAGTATGGAAACACAGTAGAATATATTTGAACCGTACCCGAGTAATTTAATAAAATTAACGCTATAAAAATCTTAAACCGTATAATATTCGAACCACACCGAGACTTGGTAGAATAATTTAATTTAAACGGAATAGTATTGAAACGGTATAATATATTCCAACCGTGCCCGAATATTTCAAAATATTTAACCGTATAATATTTAACGTTATAGTATTCGAACTGCACCCATACTTGGTATAGTATTTTAATTTAAACGTATAATATTCAAACGGTATAATATATTCGAACCCTACACGGGTATTTAAAAATAATACGGTATGATATTTAAACGTTTATAGTATTTGAACCGCACTAGACGTGGTATAATAATTTAATTTAAACGATAACAATATAATATATTCGAACCGTATATACGTTTTTTAAAAAAATTTAACGGTATATAATATTAACCGTATAACATTAACGATGTATATTTTAAGCGATTTAACGTTGGAACCGGGTGAGAATTTATAACACAAATACACCAAAATATCCAAACAAAATTCTGATGGTTATATATGCTGCGTATAGAGCTATACACAACGTATATAAACCCAAGTTGTCTTTGCCTGTGATTGCTGGGCCAGGAGCTGAATTTCATGCAACCTATACGCTGCGTATAACTCTATACACAGCGTATATAAACCTTAAGTGTGCAAATATGTAGCCTTGGTGTCCCAGTAGTTCGAGCCTTATTTTATAAGTGTGTTTGAGGAGTCCAAAAACCAGATGGTACAAAAGTCAATAGCGAACACAAAAAGAAATGGCTTATCATAAAGGAGTCCAAACAAAAACAAAAGACAATGTATTCATGATAATAATGATTTCAACAAGTGTTTCAACCAACACTCGGGTCAATTACCTGTCCCATAAACAAGACAACCCCTGTCACATCTTCTCTTATCACAAACAAAAACGGATGATCTGCTACGAAATCCACCGTCCTGGGCTCCTCTTCATTTAACGCACAACCGTAAGACTCCTCATATGTAACGGCCGCTGCTTCTGTACCTTCTTCATTCACCTCCATAAAAGATTTTTGGTGAATGCTCGAAACATGAAGCCTTTCACCAGCAGACGAATCAGCCATTTCAGTCAAACCATCTTCACCCGTGAATGGCAATACGAGCCCTAATTCCATCAACATATCACAAACTTTAAACCTGAATTCGATCTTAAATTTTGGTAGCAAAAAGCGTCCGACTTCTACTTGTTGACCTCGAATGTGACTATCTAAAAAGTCAGATGTGGAACCAATTTTCTATACTAAAGATTGAAGGCCGTCTTTTGCGTTGGGTAAGAAAAAGTACATTGTGAACTGACGTCTTTCTTGACCTCGTAAATAGGGAAGAACTAGTACTTTGAAATCATCATATTCACAAACAAATTTGAATTCGCTGTCGGTCATGAAGGGAACTTGAACTTTGTTTCCACCAAGGAGGTGAAAATCGGATTCTATTGTGGCTTCTCGGTCAAAGGGGTCCCTCCATGTTCCCTTGAAGTAGAGGGCATTTGCAAAGATGAGTCTTGTGAGACTGCTTACTCCATAAGCAGGAAGGAGTTCTTTGATAAGGCCATTTGTTTGCTTTTCAGCCCACAAATTCACTTCATCGACTACCTCGGCAGCCTTCGATAATCAAAATCAAAGATTAATTATATCACACTAATTGTTGCTACTGTTTAAACAGGAGGTCACGGGTTCGACCCGGACCATCCACCATTTTCGCCGTTGACGTTCAAAAAAAAAAATTATATCACACTAATTATAGGAATCATCCATAGAACATTAATTGGTGAGCAATCTTTGAAACGACACTATCATGATCTTTCATTGAGGTAAACCAAGAAAACATCATCTAAAACTTACCTACTAAAAGTTGCACAAAACTTGGACTTGGTTAATATATACCATAAACAAAATATACTGTATCGGATAATTAACTATCTACGTTCTGATAGAAGAACGAAAAAAGAAAAAAAAAAGTTAGACTGACCTTCGTTTGGAAATCAACTTGTTTGCAAACGGCTTTATAAACGTCGTCGACAACTTGCTTGAAAGAAGGCTTCAGAGAAAGGGTTTTGTCAACCCAAACGCCGTTTGCAAAAGACAACCGAGGTCCATCACTGGAGCTACTGTCCCCAAAGATAGAGGACAACCGAGGTCCATCAGTGGAGCTACTGTCCCCAAAGATAGAGGACACATACTGTGAATAAAGAGAGTTGAGGTTATGGGTAGTATTTGTTTCGAGGAAAGCGACGAGTTGGTCGTGTGTTCGACCTGTTGTACCCTGGGCTAGTAAACTGAGGACGGCATGAATCGAAACTGGAGAGAAAACAACGTTAGAGTCGTGCTTTTTGGAGAGAAGGTGGGCAGCGAGTGTGGTTGAGACGTGGGTTTGATCCCTGATTGATTGTTTAAAGTCCATAGCTTCAGCCATTGTAGATGCCAATTTGGAGAGGAAGGCTCGTCCCTACAGGTATGTATATATGGACGTATTTGAAGATATATATGCACAGATCAATATATTATGGTGGAGGATACATATTTAACAACCACTACCCATTCAAATATTTTTTAATATTATTCAAATTCAAAAACATCGCTTCCTTTTTCTTATCATCCCTTCTCAATCGAATATAATTATTTAAAAATTGGTTTCATTTATTTATCTTAATCACTCTATCAATCAAATATTATTCAAAATTTTGTTTCTTTTTATTTTGTTTTGTATTCTTAATCACAAAATCAGTTGCAAACATCTCGACCAGTTGTAACTCACAGTCTCACACCACATAATAATCATCAGCCACATGATAAACAAAATTATCCATCAACTTCAAATATATTTGCACAAAAAATATTATTGATCAGACCAGGTATTATTAATTTGTTTTATAATTTTTTGTCTGACACAAACACATGTACTCTTTTAACACTTCTTGGCACTAAGCTTTGTAATTTGACTGTGAACTTCATCATAGAAACAATAGAAAACCCTAGAACAATCGAAAGAGTTCAAAAGAGAGATTAGAAGACAGAAACAACAGAAAACCCTAGAAGAATCGAAAGAGTTCAAAAGATAGAAGAAGACATTGTGATTTATGAGGAGATAGTGTTCTTCTAGTAATTTTAAAAGATAGACATATCTATTAAATTCACTGTTACCATTTATTTTCTCTTAGTAGTTATGTAAATTCACTTCTCATTTGTTAGACCACCGGTGTGGGGCGTGAGAGGGGTGGAGCCATTTCACGCCGCCAACACCAGCCCGTATATGATATGACGTGGAGAAGTCGTTGTGGGAGGGGGGAGACTTGGAGATTTGGCCGGGCATGGGGATGGAGGGGCGTGTGAGGTGGATGGTTGTGATTGGTTGATGGTAACTAGCCTATAATGTTTAAATTTTTGTTTTCCTAAAATTCTATTATATAAACCCATTAAATCACAACCTATTCAACCTATATCTCCACATAAACACTTTCTTTCACTCTCTAATTCCTCATTACATAAAAATGCAATCATTAAGTTCATTATCTTCTTCGCTTGACAAATTTGTTTTATCATCTTCATCTTCATCTTCATCTTCATCTACCGAGGGACGAAACTAATAATATCATCGGTTCAAAAAGTCGTTCAAACTATATTTGAATATAAAGGTACCTCGTAAATCAAAAGGAAGAAATATATAACACGCGATTGGCTCGCCACATATGACTTATTGGTAAGTGATTATTTTTCACCAAACTCAACATATGATGATAGGAGTTTTAGGCGGCGTTTTCGTATGAGTCGAGGTTTATTTCTAAGAATTGCAAATGATTTACAAAATAAATATGGAATTTTCCAACAAAAACCCGATGCGCGTGGTAGTATGAGATTTAGCACGTTACAAAAAGTTACGGTTGCGATTAGACATGGTCTATGACACTAGTTCCGACATAATGGATGACTACTTAAAAATGTCGGAACGAGTGGCTAGGGAAAGTCTTCAATATTTTTGTGAGTATGTTATTGAATAACATAAAAAATATTTGAGAAAACCTATGTTTAGTGACATACAAAAAAAATTGGAGTTTCATGAAGATAGACATGGTTTTCCCGAAACGATCGATAGTATAGATTGTATGAAATGGGAGTGGGAACTTTGTCCAACTGCGTGGCGCGACCAACACGCAAGTGGGCATCATAAAAAACCAGTTATGATGCCTGAAGTGGTTGCATCACAAGATCTTTGGTTTTGGCATGCATTTTTTGGTGTGGTTGCTTCGAATACCAATATACATATTGTTAATCAATCACCAATTTTGAATGACTATATAAACGATGTTGGATCAAAGGCCTCCTTTTTTGTAAACAAGGTGGAGTACAGATACGGATATTATCTAGCGAATGGAATTTACCCGAGTATGTTGTGATTGTAAAAGCATTTACACAGGATACAACCTTAGATGAAAAGAGAACAAAGTTTAACGTAGTTCAAATGGCGGTAAAAAAAGACGTCGAACAAGCTTTTGGTGTTTTGTAGAAAAGATGACGCGTTTTGAGCATGTCGTGTAGGATTATGAAAAAAATATAGAATTAGAAATGTGATGTACGCGTGAATATTTTACACAATATAATTTTGAAGGATGAAGGACACGTAACTTACGAACATTATGAGGGGATACACAACCAAATATTGTAGACATTTGTGATAAAGTGAGACAATTAAACGAACGTGAAATTTTTAACAAACAGAGTCATCATAGCCTTCGAGCGGATTTGATTAAATACATTTGGAATCTTCCACGATACAACGACGATGATGATAATTAAAATATGTAATTTTGTTTTTATGTATCTTTTTTTAGTAGAGTGGTTATTGTCTTTATTGGTTTAATTAATATAAATGTTTTTTTGTTTAATTGATTTGTTTTTTTAATTACAATTTAAAAAACAAAAACACCCCCTCCACCACGCCCCACCATTCCATGGCTTTGTGGTTTTCGAAGGCAAAGCCCCCTCTGCCTATGCAGAAGACACATGACGCTCCACGCCTCCTCCCACGTCACAACCACGCCGAATAGCTTTATACTTTGTGACCGTGAGAGGGTGAGAGGCCAACAAACCAAGTCATCACAGCCTTCGAGCTGATTTGATTAAATACATTTGGAATCTTCCACAATACAACAACGATGATAATTAAAATATGTATTTCTGTTTTTTATGTATCTTTTTAGTAGAATCGTTATTGTCTTTATTGGTTTAATTAATATAAATGTTCTTTTTTATTTAATTGATTGTTTTTTTAAAGGTTACAGCTCGAGGGGCCACCAACCAACAACGCCTAGAGGATTTCCCTTGGAATCACTTAATCTCCAGTATTCACATCTTTCAATTGCCTGAATGTATGTGTATATAAAAACAGCCAAACATGATACAACTTCTAATGGAGTTAAAGAATATGGTGTGTGTGTATATATATATACTTACAGAATGAAGAATTCCTTTAGTGGATACATGAAATGCTCCAGCAGTTCCATTGGTATCATTTATCCAATCAATAATCCTTTGGCGATGGGCATCTTGATTGTGATCCATCTCATCATATGTGTAACCTTTACATAATCGCCCCAAAATTTAATATTCCCCAGTAGAAAAATATGGCTCACTTGCTTCCATGTATTCCTTTACATAATCGCCCCAAAATCCGTGTACACAATCTAACCTCCATCCATCATACCCAGTCTCTTTCCTTCAAAATTATAAAAATTAAATTTTAAAATGCATAAAACAAAACAATAAGAATAAGGTAAGAAGACTAACCTGAGCCAGCATAACCATTGCCAGCATAACCATTACCAAATATCTTCTCTCATGAACTCTTGTGAATGATCAATATGTGGGGCAGCATGGAAATTATCTTCACTATTCTTATTTCCCGGCCCTACAACGAAAAAGAAACTTCAAGAATATTTCGCAACACCATCATCATAAAAACGAAAGCTTTCTAAAATCAACACCTGGAAATAGGGATCGTCCCCAACAACTACACTATCATCCCAGTTTAACAAACCACCAAACTGTTCCAAATACCATTTTGATTCTGATAATGCACACATCGATGATTTATGATAGCATCCCCTAACACCCTTATACCAACTTGATGGAATTTCTTTACAAGGGATTTCAATTCATCAGTGTTTCCATACCTGATAAGCACATTTCAAATATTAATTTAGCACATTATAAATTGTTTTAAAAGATGTATACAAGTACTTTGAGTGCAAATCATATAGATCCATTGGCAATTTGGCATGTAGCCTTCAGGTGAGATGGATTCTGTTGGTGGGGGCAACAAAGAGGCAATGTAAGCATTCAATTTGGAGGTCCAACTTTTGGCCAAGTAAAAGGTGAATCACGATGGAAATGTAAGCATAAAAATCAAGTCAATTTCAAGAACAAAGATATAAGCAGAAAGTTTAGTAGAATAAGCAGATAACGAATATACAATGAAATTCAAAGATCAATGCTATTGTAGATCAGAAACTCAGAATCACAGGCAGTTGTATATCAGAATCAAACATCAAATCTAGAGGTTGAAGAAATATAATAAACCTGGCGAATGAACCACAGACTATCGAACCACCCTAATCGAAGATTGAACCCTAACAACTTCTCATTACTGAACCGCATATCACCGTCAATTGAACCCTTATGACGATTGAACCACAGACTGACAAAGGGTAAACTGGTTATGCGGTTTAAGATTGACAGAGGGAAATGAATATTTTGAAGGGATTATTGCCGCTAATCTCAGATTAAACGTATTTGGGGGTGAATAGAGGGAAAATAAAAAATTGAGTATGAAATTTAATTTGGGTTACTTTCCCAATGATGAAACTAAGCTAATAGGGTTGCACACATACACAATCGGTGATTTGGAATGTAGCACACGTACATCTTCAAATCAAGGGCTCGCCAAATTCAGTTTTAATCATATTTTGAATTTGAATACCTGAAAAAGAAAAACAAATAATAAAAGAATAAGAAGAATTTGGGTAACATCCGTATTTACGAAACCTATTATAATAATCTTAAAGATATGAATTTTAAATGATATTAAGAAATTATATGTTTACTTATTATATCGATACTATTATTAATTTCTTTTGATATTATATTTTTGTATGTAAATCAATTTGTATATCTATTTTGTACAATAAACAGTTACGGGTGTATATGCATTTAGAAAAGCTAATAATATATTTTAGTTTCATTTAACAAATAAAAGTTAATTATAAAATAAAATGTTAATAATATATTATAGTAATGCATTAAAAAACTATGTCAAATTTCCACAATACAAACTTTATAACAAAAGTTACAAATTTCAATAAATCTTGCAACCTTTTAAGAAAAAGGTTGCAATTTCTTGTATAATTTGCAACTTTTTTATGAAAAGGTTGCCTTAGACTTTCTAATGCAACCTTTATGTTCAACGGAGTTGCATTAGAGTCTAATGCAACTCACTTTAAAAGGGTTGCTAATAAAAAGTTGCATTAGACCTATTTTCTAGTAGTGATTGTAAAAAAAAAAAAAACTTAAAAAGAATCACTCACCGCTCATCAATCACTAGGTATAACCCATGATAGATGAATGGTATGTATTTATATGAAACCGTTATAACAAGTGTGTTTTTTGGGTCACATTCTTTAACAATATGAAACTGTTATAACAAGTGTGTTTTTTTGGGTCAAACTGGTGTCGCTTGATGTGAAAAATATTAATTGAATTTTTTGCATGCACAAGTCCCACTCATATATCAAATACAGGTGATGTGTTTCACGTTACTTGAACATATCAGGTTTTCTAAGATGCTCTGTCCCAATCACTCTTTACCGGTGTTTCATGCTATCCAAAACTATCATCTTCATGTCCTAACATACAAAATAATTTCTTCAGTCAAATAGAAAAGTTGTCACCAAAATTCGTAAATATGTATTATTTTACTCAAGTGACGAATTAAAGAAATTTCAGTGGTAAATAATATGTCTGATTAAATATGAGTCTAGTGATATAACCAGCAAATAATATCTTATAATTAGTAGTTTTCAATATTTAACCAAGTTTATTAAATACATGCACATCAATAACCATCTCTTAGGTGCTGTTTGTTTTTTCTGCGGGAAAAGGTCTGCAGTCTGCGGACCACATCTGCAGGCATCTGCAGGAGAAGAGGTGGACCAAATGTCTGCAGTCTGCAAGGAGAAGAGGGTTTTTTTTTTTATATATAAAAACCTCTTCTCACACTCAACACACACAACACACACAACACACATCTCTCTGATCTCTCTCTCAATGCCTCCCTCTACCACCACAACCACCGTCCACCTCCACCACCACAACCAACCACCACCACTTCAGCCACCACCCACCCCGTCACAGCCACCACCACCCCGTCGCAACCACCACCACCACCACCTAACGCTCACCACCACCATCTCCTCCTTCCTCCCCCACCAACCCCGTCGCAACCACCAAGCACCACCGCCACCACGAAGCCAAACACCACCACTTCAGCCGCCGTCAACCACCTCCACCGAAACCCTAATTTCACCATCTTCAAGGGTTTCGATTTGGGGGTTTCTGAAGAGAGAGAGAGAGAGGGAGGAGAGAACGGTGGTGGTTGTCACCGGAGATGCTTCACAATCAACCGGCACCGGAGCTGAACCGTGCTGACGCAACCTCTGGTTTCTCGGAAGGTTCTGGTAAGTTCGAGATGGAAGTTACTGGTGGCGATGGTGGAGATGACGCTGTTGGGTGGTGACGGCTGAGGAGGGAGAAGAGGTGGTGTCGGAGGTGGAAGTGGTGGCAGAGGAGGTGGTGTCGGCCGGAGGGAGAAGAGGAGAAGAGGTTTGAAGAGGTTTGCAGACTTGGGGACATGTCTGCTTGGGGAAGAGGTGGGGAAGAGGTAAAATGTGAGAAGCTCTTCCGGAAAACAAACGAGCTGCAGACCTCAAACGTCTGCGCGCATCTGCGCGACGCAGACATAAGTGGCCAGAAGTGCTTCTGGCCAAAAAACAAACACCACCTTATAGATCTCACTTCATCTGTAACAAAATGCAGTTGAACTATTTTACTTTAACCAGGATCCGATTACCTGATGATTAGTAAGGCCGTTATAGTTAGTGTGATATGGGTTTTTGGTAGAATATATTTTTTGTGTAATCTTCAACATATGAGATGCTAGTATTTAATTAATATAATAAAGGATGTCCATGCGATGCGGCGGAGAATATATACAAACACTCCCAGGGGTGTGCATGGTAATTTAGTTAGGTTTGGTTATTAGCCTCAACCGAAATCGAAGTCATCGCTTAATCTATCTTATTAACCAATCGGTTTTGTTAAACAATTTGGTTTATTCGGTTAAGTTGTCGATTTTCGGTTCGGTTGTGTTTATTTCGGTTAATAACCAAACTTGGGCTAATATTATTGCTTAGAAATACATGAAATGAAGGTATGAATACATGGATAGAAGTATAAAACATGAAATATATTAAAATATGAATGTTTTGGTTCAGTTGATTTCAATTAATAGAGCGTACAAAAAAAGCAGATGACCGAATTTTGGTTAGTAAGCTTTTTGTTACTTCGGTTTCCGGTTCCATTTCGGTTAATGGTTCAGTTCTTGCTCACCCAAGACACTTTTAATGAAGTAATTAACATATCAATTGTTGTTAAGTTAAAAAAACTATATCGATAATATATTCAAATTAAAGAAAATAAAATGTTTGTTTTTATTATGTATTTTTTTAATTAAAAAATAAAAGAGGATGTTTATTATGAGTAAAATTAGAAGAAGTCTTGAGTTTACACCTATATTTATATATATATGCCTACAAGAAAAAATAATAAGAAAACCATATAGAGTTAAAAAAAACAATGAAAACTTCTTCTTCGTCATCCAACCAATCTAATCTATGGTGAAGATTAAACCACATTTACTTTTTTTTAAATAGTTACCAGGTACAAAAAGGGTATTTTTGAAAACTATAACACGTCACACATAAGTGTAACAATTTTTAACCCTTCTTTCCCCTCTAACATAAAGTGTAAGATTCTTTAATTGTTGCACAAATCATATTCCTACTAAAAATGCAACATATTTTTTACGTGTATTGCAATTAAAAACTTAGTAAATTCTAAAATCGATACACTTCATAATTTCTAAAAAACTAAAATGAAAACCCACAAAAAATGTAAGAGGTGAAGTTAAAAAAATGTAACAGGTGAAACTGTAATACGTTCTCTCTTCTCTCTGATCTGACACACGAGTGTAACATTTCTGTCACACAAAAGTTTTAACAGTTAACAAACCATATTAAGTTAGGAAACTACCCTCAACAGACTCTGTAACATATTGTCACACCCAACCGATGACGGAAACATCGGAGTGAGACGAAAACGAGATTGCTAGAGACTTCATAACACTATTTTGCGATAATACTTAATAAGATCAAATTTCATTTCATTGGTAAACATTCGAGTACCACATTTATAATAAAGCACAACAAAGTACTTGAAACAAATACTACAAGGTACATGAAACAAATACAACAGTAATACTAGAATTCTAAAGTGAGTTTCTAGTCAATCCTACTAGATTTCATCATTATCATCGTCCTTAAATTCCTGCAACACGTTTCAAAGTATAGTTCAATACAAAAAGTACTGGCGAGTATATAAGTTTATCTACTAGCATAATATAAAGAGTTTAAACAAATCCACATGGCATAATTGTTATCTAGAATTAACCTATAACTAGGATGCAACTATAAATGTCAACCCAAAGATTCCCGCTAGCGTAATATTATCGTAGCAACGATAAGACCGTTTTGTGTTTAACTTAACATGACCTCAAGAATAAGGGTGGTGCGTTACTCCTATAGCGCTATACATGTTAAGGGAGGATTGAAACAAATTAATGACAAGTATAAAGCATAAACCTAGCATATACGAACTCAAGCATAACGTATTAAGCATGTATGAAGGATTGTTTGTTTGTGATTTTGAGCATAAAGTATGTGTGTCTATGTGAGTTTGATAGCATGAACGTGTTACACCCAAAAGTGTAAAAAGTAAAGGGGTCGAGTATACTCATGGTTTTGCAAAGATTTTCTTTTTAATCCGCGAGTTGACGAGGTGAGGGTTGGAACACCGAGGTTACCCTACAATGGGTAAATGAAGGTGTGTGAGCTGATTGGATTTGTCAGAGGATTTGGTTTGGAACTAAAGTATAGAAAGTACGTATACATGAAAATACATCTTGTCTAAGTACTCGTTTTGACAATGAGTTCAAGTGATTTCATGGGTCCTAACTTGCCCATCAGAATAAAAACGAGGAATTTAGAACGGAGACGAAATAACCTTAGTTCATAACACAGTTCATACGGACAAAAGGTTCCTTCATGCGAACAGAAGGTTCCTTCATGCGAAGGGGACCGGTTCATGTGAACAGGAGGTCCTTTCGTGCGAAGGGAACCTGTTCGTGCGAACAGAAGGTTCTCTTCATGCGAATGGGCCAGTTCGTGCTAACCAAAGGTCCTTTCGAACATTTAACCATTAACCGGTTATCGTCGCGAATCTAGTTAAGTATATTTTATATATATCTTATACAGTATAGTATTATCAGTCTAGTATTGTCATAGATTTCATGGAAGTCAAGCATGGAGGTGTAACACCTCATTATATGATTCACCAAAGCTCAAAGTTTATCAGTATAGTTGATAAACCCGATTGGTCAAGAATAAGAATAATGGAACTAACTAATAAAGTAATCCAAGCAGCCAAATAAGGACAACCCGGAAGTGGCATTCCCAACATGGCAAGTATTGGAGGTAAGGCGGGGTTAACTTACTTTGACTCGAGAAAACTGCTTGGGTGTTAATTTACGAGTACACAAGTGAGGTAGTGAAACTAGTTTGGAAAGCCAAGGCTCCCACAGTTCACACTTCTACCAGAACACAGATTCATCCATATTGAGGATGGTGAATCTGGTATGGTTTCAACACTTGAGATTACGTATGAACTAAAAGTAACAATTTTCCTATTCGTGCGGATGGACTCAGTCGCACGAGTGAAGTCAGTCTGTGCGAATGGACTGGTTCATGCGGATGGGTCCTAAATCATACGAAAAAATCTTGTTTCTTGGTGGGAATTAACCTCAACACGAACCCACAACTATGGACTTAGTTGTGAGCTTGGTGGATACCATATTTCACCATGTTTCAGACCAGAATGTAATGTATAAAAACTTTTATAAAAAACAGAACTTGTAATCTTGCTTTGGACCTCAATAGGGTGAGGTTTCACCTTAGCTTGCCTTTGCAAGCTGATGAAAACCATCCTAGAGGTTTTTCCATAAGAAGATTGGAAGAAATAGATGGAAATGAAAGAAAATAATAGAAAAGTAAGTAAAGAAGTGAGCTAAACTCACTTAGAATGCTGCTGCAATATTCTGCCCGTAAGTGTAAGTTTGGATGGGTGGTCTCGTATTTATAGGTGCGGAGTGAGGTTTGGTTCAGATGGGTGGCTCGTGCGACTGAGGTCAGTTCACACGAGTGGGTGATTCGAACAAAGGAAACCTGCTTGGTTCGCACAAAGGGCTCGTTCGTGCGAAGGGTTCTCATTCGAATGAAGGAGTTATGTCGGGCCAGTTTCGCGTATTTCAGCCGTTTATAAGTATTTCAAGCATACAAGTATAGTGTATAAGTATAAAGCATGTACAATGGATATTTCAAGTATATCAAGTATAAGTTTTCGCGTATGAACATGTATTCAAGTTTGTAATGTACAACATAAGTACATATAAAATAATCGAGTTTCGTTATGATCAAAGCCTCGGATTACAAATTTGGGAATAGAAATACGAATACGATACAAGTACAAGTTTCCAAAAATAGAAATAAAATTAGACTTTCTAAATAAAGAAATTACAAAAATGCGAAGCGTTACACATATCATGTGGCATATTGATATCCACCAATGAGTTTTTTAAGTCATATGAAATGTCTCCCTATAATTGCTTTATATATCATATGTACCTATAGGCTATATTTATACTATATAATAAATAATAATTATAAGGGGAAACATGTCACAATTCTGGGCCATTTATATTTTTGTTGTTCTACTTCTCTCTCCTATTAAATAATAATATTAAAACCTTTTATTTTAAAATATTTAAATGAATTTAATTATTATCTATAGTATATAATAAATTATTATTCTTATGTTATATTTTATTTAACTCGCGTAATACACGTGTTTATTCAATCTATGCAATACACTGGTTTTTTAAAGTTATAACTTTTTTTTATAACATCACATTTATTCTACTCTTGTAATACACGAGATTCTAACATAGTTTTTTATATATATGTATATATATATATATATATGTGTGTGTGTGTATTTGTGTATAAATATATATACATAGGGGAGGTATAACAAGACAACTCACGTTAAGAAAATTCAAGAAAAAATTATGTAACAAACTTTTTTTTTCTAAAAAAAATTAAGGATTGTAAGTTACATGTTATCGAACTTTTTGTAACAAAAAAAAGAACCGAGAGGATTTTTTTATAAAAAAATTTAAAAATTCAGTTTTTAGCACATATATATAAAAACACTGAATTTGAAAAAAAATCCTCTCGGCGCTTTTTGTTTTTCTTGTTACAAAACGTTTGATAACATGTAACTTACAATCCCTAATTTTTTAGAAAAAAAAGTTTGTCACATAAGGTTTTTTTGAGTTTTCTTAGCTAAAGTGAGTTTTCTCTCTATAATTCGCCTATATATATATATATAAACATATACATTACAAAAAAGGGGTAGGATTTTTTTTTCAATTTCACTTAATATAAACTTTTAATCCATTTAACTTTTTACAGTTTTGATTTTTCTTTGATAACTTTTGTTCGTTAACTATATTGAAAAACTAAATACGCAGTTGAGTTTATTTTTTTATTTCTCAACATTCCCATATTATAGTTTTTCTTAAAGCAAAGTTTAGTTTAAAATACAATATGTTTTTGGTATCGTAAACTATATCATGTATAGTACCGGTGGTGTGACGAGCCGAATCGATACTGATCGAACAATATCGGTCCTGATACCAGTAATATCAAAACCGATTATGATATTTGATCAATGTAAAATGACTTTAGTTTTTGGTCACGTAGAAAAAAAAATTTGTGGTGAAGCTATTGTAAATATTTTTTTATGGTAAACTACTAAGAGTACCGGTGTCGTTACGAATTGAACCGTTACCGGCTGAACAACATCGATATCGGTATTGAAACCAAAATTGGTGTTTGTTTTTATGGATTCTGACTATCATAAAATACGCGTCGTTCTCCATCTTGGCATATCATGACTTTACTTATGTAGGTTACATATGATATAACTTTTATGTAATTAAACTATTGTAAAATTATTTTGGAATGCACATAACTTTTAACTAAACCTGAGCGTACCTCCCGAATAAAATCGTCTTAGTACCACCATTAATTTTATGGTTTTTTTTACAAGTTATCAAAGCATAAACATACATATCGTCAAAGCCAGCTCTTGTATCTTTTTACAAGTTTTTTTTATCTAGGTGTACATTGTATACACTACTAGAAAATCTGAAACTTCTTACACCAGTTTTCCTAAGAAATGCGTCATAAAACTGGTTTTTCTACGCATTTATAACAAACACCTAATGTAGGAAAACAACTTGTAGGAAACCTGTTTTCAACGCATTTCCTACGCAACTTCCTACACATTTTCTACGAAACTACTACGTCGCAAATTGCTATGAATCTCCTACAATGTATTTAATTATTATCTTTTAGGATTTATTTTTTTGGCTACACATTTCTAACCAAAAAAAACAAAAAGATTAACAAATTTTAATACAATATTATTGTGACACCTTTCCTACAAATAAATTAGAAGTGTTGTTACCAATTTTCTAGGAAACTGAGTATTTTTTGTGACCCACTTCATACAAATAAATTAGAAGTGTTGTTACAAATTTCCGAGGAAACTGAGTATTTTTTGACCCACTTCCTACAAATAAATTAGAAGTGTTGTTACAAATTTCCGAGGAAACTGAGTATTTTTTGTGACCCATTTTCTACAAATAAATTAGAAGTGTTGTTACAAATTTCTGAGTAAACTGAGTATTTTTTGTGAACCATTTTCTACAAATAAATTAGAAGTGTTGTTACAGATTTCCGAGGAAACTGAGTATTTTTTGTGACCCATTTTCAACTAATAAATAATAAGTGTTGTTACAAATTTCCTACGAAAACTGAATATGTTTTGTGACAAATTTCTGACAAAATAAAGAAAAAAGGTCTACTATTTTTGACCGTTTTCCGACAAAAGCTATTTATGTTGTGACACATTTCCAACCACCTAATTTATTAAAAAAAACCTGCAAAAAATAAATAAATAATATTTCTGCATTTTTCTGGCGAAAAATTCCAGAAATAATCTGCAATACCAAAAACCTGTTTTACAAAATTCACCGAAGTTACAATGGCATAAATTAAAAAATCATGCGTTATAACGCAAGTTCCAATATGTTTAAACCGTAAGCTAATACAATTCAACGTAATTCCAAAAAGATATAAAAAACTAGAACTAATTAGAGGGAGGACGCCAATTCTTCATAAACTCTTGAAGTTGTTTTTGAAGTTCTTCCCTTGCATTCATTTCTTCGTCAAGACGAGCTGCAAGTAGATCCCTTTCTTCTTCAAAACGAGATACAAGTAGATTCTTTTCTTCTTCAACCCGAGCTTCAAGATCAACCATTTGGGTTCGCATAACTTGAGCCTAAAAAGTTGTTAAAATATATATAGTTATAATTAGTAAATACATTATATAAAGAAATATTTTGAGGAAAAAGAAAAGAACAAACATTTTTAACATTTAGTAATACCAAATGGTAATAAAGATACCTCTTCTTGAGACCGTTGGTACTCGGCTTGCGATGGTGCAGACCCGTCAGAAGAAGAACATGTCCCGGTCATCAAGTATTGTAGATCCGAAGATCCTATCCCATATACACGACGCGTGCGACCTTCTCCAATCACACGTGCCCACACCGCAGGGTCATCTGGATATTCACTGAAGTTCGGTCCGTAAACATCTTCCATCGCCCTCAAATAATCCCCCTACAATTTATCAAAACAACGTGATTGTAACTGCAATAGATACGGAAATTATATAAAAATAATACGATCATTTACATATTTCTCCCGACTAAGATCATTTATTACATAAGGGGATTTAAGCATTTTGTAATTATATAGGTTGTTTCTTACATATTTGTGACAAATCCTTAAATGTCGTAAGAAATGTGTCACAACTTGCAATGGATTTAAGCATTTTGTCATAAATGCGTAGGAAATTGTATTCATACATGGATTGTTTCCTACGTCTTTGTGACAATTATATTTAAAAATAAGCATTTTGTCATAAATGTATAGCAATATGTTTATTTTATAATTATTATATACTAGTTTTATTATTATTTAACCTTTTGTAGATTATTTGTGAGAGATCTGTGACGTAATTGTCAATTAATTACGATTTTCTTAATTTTTGTCAGAAACTTGTAACAAGTTGTGACGAAATTCCGACGGATGGTTTAAGTTAATTAAAAAAATAAATATTTAATCATAAATGTGTAGGAAACGATATTATTTCCCCTTATTTTTTTGGCTTATATAAATATTTATTCGGTAAAAAATAATAATTAACCTTTTGTAGATTATTTCCTACAGATTTATGACGCAACTGCCAATTAATTAGGGTTTTCTTATTTTTACTCATAAATGTGTAGGAAACAATATCATTTTCCCCTACTTTTTTGTTTTGTAGGTTATTTCCTATAGATTTGTTACGCAACTGTCAATTAATTAGGGTTTTCTTATTTTTCGTCATGGATGCATCGAAAATTTGTAACAAAATCTTGAATTTTTTTTTTTTGTAGGAAATTCGTCATAAAAGTGTAGTAATCTGTGACGAAAAAAATTATGTAGGAAATTTATGTAGAAAATTGTCTCTTTTTCTATTAGTGATAAAAAATTGTACAACATGCTAATTTTTTAAACTCTTGAATGTAAACTTTTCATTAATGTTTCCATTTTTTTTCTCAAAATGAGCCTTACAAATTTGCCACCACATTAACACCTTGTGGTAACCTACGGGTTCACATTTGTGTACATTTTTTTTGAAGTTTGGAAATAAACATGTTAAATAAATTATATTATATGTTAAACTAGTGAAATTCCCCGCGCTACGCGGCGGGGAATTCGAATGTTATCGATTCGTTACGTTTTGTAACGGAATGAGCACGGTACCCGTTCGGTACCGAAAGTACCGGTACCAGAAAACGAGAAAAACTGGTACCGGTACCGAATACACCGGTTCGGTACCAGTACTGATACTGTATCGTTACTTACCGCTATTTTGCCCGTAAATACTGGTATCATACTCGTTGGTTATAAAAATTACAAATTAAGAAACAGGGAAAGCAACATAAAAGTGAAAAAAAAGGAATAAATCAAGGAAAATATTATTAAAAATTATAGACAAAGAAAAAAATAAATGAAACAATTTACTCAAACTTTTAATTGGCAGCAGGTAATAAAAAATTGTCTTTTCTATGAAGGGCTTCGAACCCGAGACACTCGTTCATACAACCAACTAAATTGAGAAAGCTTTTCTTAATACTTTCGCGCAATAATAACTATAATATATATATAAAGCGGAAAAGGACAACAAAAAAAAAAGAAACAACAAAGCAAAGAAAAACGATGGTAAAAATGTAAATTTAAATTAAGAGCAAAATCATAATTTGGCTGTGTGACAACCCTCATAATTACATGTATCCGTACGATTAGTTAATATTAATTAAGTGCTTAATGACTGTGCTGAATTACTTAACTGCTTTCTGATTACTGCGTCATACTTACATGTGCTTTTTAACATACTAGTCTTGTGCAGAAAATTGACTAAATGGTCATGTATGCTTTCCTAAGTGTTGGGAATTAAAAGTGTTACAAAAAGATACATAAAGGACATTATACGGAATAACTTAGCACTTTAAGGGAACGGTATATAACCGAACAACCGGACATTACCCGGGATACCAAAATATTGTTAAAAATATTGTTTCACTTTTTCTGAGCTAGTTATGGTTCCCGAACACTTAAACCATCTACATAAAGCATCCTACACATAACATTAGACTTTTACCACATAACCTTCCACTAATTAAATTAGTTACCATCAAATTACAATTTAACCCCCTTCCCCCCTTATAACCGTCCACTTAAGGGACCCCACCCAAAGATTGCTTAAATCTTCCATATGTTCCTAATGATATTTTCCTTGGGATTATGTAGATATTGTTGTGTACTTGGTGGACACTATAACCAATGGTTAATAAAACTTAGTGGATTATAAGAAACCTTAAACTCTTCATTATCATCACCATCACACTCTCTTCTCTCCCTTCACTTAAGCTACGGCCGAACAACCCCCTTGGCACCACGACTCTTTTGTTTCAAGATCATCCAATCCAAGCTTCTTACAAGGTGCTAGAAGGTGATTAAGAAGGTGTGGAACACTCGGAACTTGAAGGACCTCTCTAGTGTGCTTTTATCCATCACATTTTCGCTAGTGTTCTTCCTTATCTTTAAGCTAGTTGTAAGCTTCTTGAACACTCTTGATACTTCATGTTTTTAGGTGGTTAAAAGATATATCTTGATGAAATCATTTGAACACTAAAGATCATACACATAAGTCTTGAACATAAAGCTTTACATAATATGAAAAATGGATGAAACATAATGAAATATTACTAGAATGGTGTTGTCTTGGTTATGTTGATGATTGGTTGATGATTTCTTGGTAGTATGATGATAATCATCATATGAAACTTGTTAAATTATGATTGAAAACATGAGTTAACAAGTTAGGAGGTGATTAGGGGTTTACACAAAATAATCACCTTCATATTTAGACATGAACTTGATAACAAAGTGATTTCTTGAAATATAAGTAAACAAAGTGAGTTGATGATCGTATGGACCCGAGATTTACAAATGATTGTTCTAAATAAACCAAGTTCAAAAGATGATTTTGAAAGATCATAACTTTTCTTGCACTTACATTATTTTTGGAAATAAAATAAGTGTAGGAAGGCTAGTGAAACATGAAAATGTTGTAAATAAATATTTTTGTAAAATGTATCCACAAGTTGTAAACATTTAGAAATCCCGAGAATGAGATTTTCACAAAAGTAAATACACTTCGGGAGGTAACTGAGACCACTAAATACTTTACAAAGTTACTACGCGTTTTTACGAAAACTCAAGTTCATGTTACTACGTAGAGTACATTGTTTTTACACTTGGTGAGTGTAATAGTGTTTAGTGAATTTTTGTTGGCGGGTTGAATATGTACCGCCATCCTCCATGGGTAGGATGCCAATATTAATCCTGCGTATTCTCCTTCGGTAGAATACATACGTTCGTCGTCCTTGGGTAGGACAACAACCTTAAACTTACTAGACACAACTCTATCATTAAGTCCCTCATTTTTATATCGACTTAATCGCCGGGCCAATGGCGAGCGGGTCATTAGTTAATAGCGCTATTAGGGTTGACAAGCCTCACACCGTGCCGGTAGGACGGGCGTGTACTAATGGACCTGGGCACTCAGTCAAAGATGATAGACATTGACTTAGGGCACAACTTACTTTTGTCAGTTGTCGATATGGTAACGGTCTAGTGGTTCACATGGGGAAGCCCCCACTGATTATGAATATGGTTTGGGGAAAAATAAAGATACCGGTTAACTCGTGGTTTACGAAACAACTTATGGTTTTCAAAACAAACTCTTAAAACTAAACAACCAACTGTGAACTCGCTCAACTTTGTTCTTGACTCCTTGTTACATGCCTTGCAGGTCGTTAGGTATTTATGGAGCTTGCACGAGGAGACGTGATCGTTGTGGGGCATGGACAGTGGTGTGCCATGCTAAACATTTCAACCTTATGAACTTATTGAACTTATGTTTTGGTTTTACGTCTTATGCTTCCGCTGTTTAATTTGAACTTGGTTAACTAGTTTTTGAACACCAATTATATTGCGTGGTTGGATTTTATCTATTTTAAATACATTGTTCAATATGATTAGTGGCTTGATCCTGGTCAGTCACGCCTCCATGCGGTGATACTCCGCTTGTGGATTTTGGGGGTGTGACAGATTGGTATCAGAGCCATTGGTTATAGTGAACTTGGTTTTAAAAAGGGAAAAGCTTTTTGACAAAACCAGACTATAACCTGTACAGTGCTCAACGATCCACAACGACGCTTCGCTCCACGTGCAAGACTCGACACCATAGGTGGTATGATTTATGTTTATATTGTCTGTTAGATAGTTCAAATAGTGCATTAGTCAACGTGATAACTGCTATTTGAACCTTGTGTGCTTACTCTCTTCTGTCATCCCACGCTTACGCAATTTCGCGACACTTTTCTCACTTACGTGCTTCGTTGTGAAGATCATGAGTGGACGTTTGAACTTGACTCAAGCCCAGCTGACGGCTCTAATCAATGAACGAGTGGCTGAGGCACTCGCAGCTGTCCCTGCAGGAGTTATAACCTGCCATATCAACCCATCTTAGGACGTTTAGATCCTACCCTCGCGAACCAACTCTTGTGCTTAACCTTGTCTTTTATTCTCGCGCAACAGGTCAACATGCTCAGCCTCCCGTATGTACGTTCAAAACATTCATGGATTGCCGCCCTAGTACCTTCAGCGGCACAGAAGGGGCTGTAGGTCTTCTTCACTGGTTCGAGAAGATTGAGTCTGTTTTTGAGATGTGCGAATGCCCTGAAGCTCGTAGGGTGAAATTTGCTACTGGAACACTCGAGGGTGCTGCGTTAACTTGGTGGAAAGCACAGGTTCAACTGCTAGGGATGGCGGTTGCTAATGCCACCCCATGGTACGACTTCAAAGATTTGATCAAAGAAGAGTACTGTAGTCGTGACGACATCCACAAGATAGAGGTGGAATTTTTCAATTTGAAGATGACGGGGTCTGAAATCGAGGCATACACAAAGAGATCGAACGGATTAGCTATCTTGTGTCCCATTATGGTGGATCCTCCTATCAAGCGTATCGAGCTGTACCTTAAAGGCTTAGTGCCAGAAATTCAGAGCCACGTGACCTCCGCTAATCTTGGCACCATTCAGCAAATCATCCGATTGGCTCATCGTCTCACTGATCAGGCAGTTGAGCAGAACAAGCTGCCCAAGAGTATTAGCGCTACTACTACTTCTGATGCTCCCAGTGATAACAAGCGTAAGTGGGATGGAAATTCGGGCAAGGGTTCAACTTCAGTTCAGTCTCAGTCCCAGCAGCGAAAGACAAATGAGTACAGGAGCCCCAGTCAGCAGTCTTCAGGGAATCAAGGTCAGGGTAGATACAAGGGAAATCACCCTAAGTGCAATCGATGTAATTTTCACCACAGCGGGCCATGCAACAAGGGTCGTTGTCAGAGATGTAACAAGCTGGGTCATGAAGCCAAGGATTGCAGGAGCTCACGTCCTGCGAATCAGAATCGTCAACAGCAACCACAAGCTCCACAGAATCAGCAGCAGCAACAACAGGGTAACAAGGGATGCTATCAGTGTGGTGCTGAAGGTCACTTCAAGAGAAACTGCCCCCAGTTGAACCAGAAACAGAACAACAACAACAATCAGGGGAACAGAAACAATAATGGGGGAAACAATGATGGCAATGGAGCCAGGGGACGTGTTTTCGTGCTGGGTCAGGGTGACGCGAGGAACGATCCCAACATTGTGATGGGTAAGTTTAGTCTGGACGACTTCTTTGTTACTGTTTTATTTGATTCGGGTGCCGATACTAGTTATGTGTCCTTAAAATTTAGCTAAATTCTTAAGCGCACTCCAACACTTTTGAACACCAAACACACGGTAGAACTAGCAAACGGTAAAAGTCTTGAAGCCACACACATAGTTAAGGGTTGTAACATTGTCTTAGCTGGTCAGACCTTCTCTATCGATCTTATTCCTATCGTACTTGGTAGTTTCGACGTCGTTATTGGGATGGATTGGCTATCCCAACATCAAGCGGAGATTATTTGCAAGGAGAAAATCGTCCGTATTCCTCGTTTTGGTAAGGAACCTCTCATGATTCATGGCGACAAGAGTGATGCTGTTGTGGGCATCATCTCTTTCCTTAAGGCCCATAAGTGTTTGCGAAATGGCCACACTGCTATCCTAGCCCTCGTTTCTGATACATCCTCGAAAGAAAGGAAGATAGAAGACACACCTATTGTACGTGATTTTCCTGGGGTATTTCCTGAGGAATTACCTGGTCTTCCGCCTCATCGTCAAGTTGAATTTCAAATCGAGCTAGCTCCTGGAGCAGCGCCCATAGCTCGAGCACCTTATCGTCTAGCTCCATCAGAACTTGAAGAACTGTCCACGCAACTACAAGAACTCTTGGAAAAGGGTTTCATACGTCCTAGCTCTTCGCCTTGGGGAGCTCCAGTGTTATTCGTGAAGAAGAAATACGGTACCTTCAGAATGTGTATTGACTACCGCGAACTCAACAAGGTGACCATGAAGAATCGTTATCCTCTCCCACGCATTGATGACTTATTCGACCAGTTGCAAAGGTCGAGTTTCTACTCAAAGATTGACCTGAGGTCAGGCTACCATCAACTGAGAGTCCGAGACGAGGATATCTCTAAGACAGCATTCAGGACTCGGTATGGGCATTACGAGTTTCTGGTTATGCCTTTTGGATTAACGAATGCACCTGCGATCTTCATGGATCTCATGAACAGAGTGTGCAAGCCTTACCTGGATAAGTTTGTCATTGTATTCATCGACGACATCCTGATCTATTCTAAGAGTCAGGAGGAACACGAACGACACCTGAGACTTATTTTGGAACTCCTTCGAACAGAGCAGTTGTATGCCAAATTTTTGAAATGTGATTTCTGGCTTCGCGAAGTCCACTTTCTAGGCCACGTGGTAAACGAGGATGGAATTCGTGTGGATCCATCCAAGGTTGACTCGATCAAGAACTGGCCTGCACCCCGTACACCAACAGAAATCCGCCAATTCTTGGGTTTGGCAGGATATTACAGAAGGTTTATCAAGGATTTCTCAAAGATTGCGCAACCTCTCACTTCACTGACTCAGAAGGGTGTCACCTATCGTTGGGGTGATGTACAGGAGTCCGCATTTCAACACTTAAAAGATAGACTTTGTAGCGCGCCTATCCTCTCATTGCCTGAAGGCACAAATGATTTTGTGGTTTATTGCGACGCTTCCATCCAAGGACTTGGTTGCGTGTTGATGCAACGGGACAAGGTCATTGCCTACGCATCGCGCCAGCTTAAGGTCCACAAAAGAAATTACACTACTCACGATCTAAGTGCACCATTTACACCGATCACAGGAGTCTCGAGCATATCTTCAAGCAAAAGGAATTAAACATGTGACAATGTCAATGGGTCGAGCTCTTGAATGATTACGAATGTGCGATCAAGTACCATCCGGGCAAAGCCAATGTTGTGGCCGACGCCCTCAGTCGAAAGGATACTACACCTAAACGTGTGCGAGCGTTACAACTTACCATCCAATCTAGTCTTCCTACCCAGATACGAGATGCTCAGATTGAAGCATTGAAAGCAGAGAACATCAGGGCTGAGTCCTTACGAGGATCGAGGAAGCGGTTAGAACAAAAGGAAGACGGCGCCTACTATGTAACAGGGCGCATCTGGGTCCCACTTTACGGAAACTTACGCGAGCTTGTGATGGATGAAGCGCACAAGTCTCGTTACTCAGTACATCCTGGTTCGGATAAGATGTACCACGACTTAAAGACTACATACTGGTGGCCTAGCATGAAAGCCAACATAGCAACCTACGTCAGTAAATGCTTGACTTGTGCTAGGGTCAAGGTCGAATACCAGAAACCATCAGGCCTACTTCAACAACCAGAGATACCTAAATGGAAATGGGAGCAAATTTCCATGGATTTCGTTACTGGCCTGCCTAGATCTCAACGCGGAAATGATACCATTTGGGTGATCGTGGATCGACTGACCAAGTCTGCACATTTTCTGGCTATCAAGGAAACAGATAAGTTTTCTACTCTAGCAGACGTCTACCTAAAGGAAGTAGTATCAAGGCACAGAGTGCCAACCTCCATAATTTCTGATCGTGACTCACGTTTTACATCGGAGTTGTGGCAAGCTATGCACAAGTCCATTGGTTCTCGATTAGACATGAGCACGGCATATCATCCACAGACGGATGGGCAATCTGAAGGCACCATCCAAACCCTTGAAGACATGCTTAGGACATGTGTAATCGACTTTGGTAATGGCTGGGAAAAACACCTCCCGTTAGTGGAGTTTTCGTATAACAACAGTTACCACACCAGTATCCAGGCCGCTCCGTTCGAGGCATTGTACGGACGGAAGTGCCGATCACCTCTTTGTTGGGCAGAGGTTGGCGACAGTCAAATCACTGGCCCAGAACTTGTAGTAGATACAACCGAGAAGATTGCTCAGATACGACAACGAATGGCGGCACCTCGTGACCGTCAGAAAAGCTATGCTGATAAGCGAAGGAAACCACTCGAGTTCCAGGTTGGGGAACGAGTGCTACTTAAAGTCTCACCTTGGAAAGGTGTAGTTCGTTTTGGCAAACGAGGCAAACTCAACCCGCGATATGTTGGACCCTTCGAAATCATTAAGAAAATTGGCAAGGTGGCCTACAAGCTGAATCTACTGGCAGAACTCAGCGGAGTTCACAATGTTTTCCATGTGTCGAATCTGAAGAAGTGTCTTTCGGATGAGACCCTCATAGTTCCTCTCAAGGAGCTCACTATCGACGATCAGCTGTGATTCGTCGAGGAACCAGTAGAGATTACTGATCGAGATGTTAAGGTCCTCAAGCGTACTAGAATACCTCTTGTTCAAGTTCGTTGGAATTCCCGTCATGGCCCAGAGTATACCTGGGAACGAGAAGACCAAATGAAACTCAAGTATCCCCAGTTGTTTAGGAAAAGTGCAACCACTACTGAGGCTGAAGCTACTGCAGAATTTCGGGACGAAATTCCAAACCAACAGGGGGATGATGTGACACCCAGGAAAACCAGGAAACCACGCAACTTAACTAGCTTCCTCAGTAAACACGTGCTAAATTTCGGGATGAAATTTTCTTAACAGGGGGAGAATGTGACAACCCTCATAATTACATGTATCCGTACGATTATTTAATATTAATTAAGTGCTTAATGACATTGTTGAATTACTTAACTGCTTTCTGATTACTGCGTCATACTTACATGTGCTTTTTAACATACTAGTCCTGTGCAGAAAATTGACTAAATGGTCATGTATGCTTTCCTAAGTGTTGTGAATTAAAAGTATTACAAAAAGATACATAAAGGACACTATACGGAATAAATTAGCACTTTAACGGAACGGTATCTAACCGAACAACCGGACATTACCCGGGATACCAAAATATTGTTTCACTTTTTCTGAGTTAGTTATGGTTCCCGAACACTTAAACCATCTACATAAAGCATCCTACACATAACACTAGACTTTTACCACATAACCTTCCACTAATTAAATTAGTTACCATCAAATTACAATTTAACCCCCTTCCCCCCTTATAACCGTCCACTTAAGGGACCCCACCCAAAGATTGCTTAAATCTTCCATATCTTCCTAATGATATTTTCCTTGGGATTATGTAGATATTGTTGTGTACTTGGTGGACACTATAACCAATGGTTAATAAAACTTAGTGGATTATAAGAAACCTTAAACTCTTCATTATCATCACCATCACACTCTCTTCTCTCCCTTCACTTAAGCTACGGCCGAACAACCCCCTTGGCACCACGACTCTTTTGTTTCAAGATCATCCAATCCAAGCTTCTTACAAGGTGCTAGAAGGTGATTAAGAAGGTGTGGAACACTCGGAACTTGAAGGACCTCTCTAGTGTGCTTTTATCCATCACATTTTCGCTAGTGTTCTTCCCTATCTTTAAGCTAGTTGTAAGCTTCTTGAACACTCTTGATACTTCATGTTTTTAGGTGGTTAAAAGATATATCTTGATGAAATCATTTGAACACTAAAGATCATACACATAAGTCTTGAACATAAAGCTTTACATAATATGAAAAATGGATGAAACATAATGAAATATTACTAGAATGGTGTTGTCTTGGTTATGTTGATGATTGGTTGATGATTTCTTGGTAGTATGATGATAATCATCATATGAAACTTGTTAAATTATGATTGAAAACATGAGTTAACAAGTTAGGAGGTGATTAGGGGTTTACACAAAATAATCACCTTCATATTTAGACATGAACTTGATAACAAAGTGATTTCTTGAAATATAAGTAAACAAAGTGAGTTGATGATCGTATGGATCCGAGATTTACAAATGATTGTTCTAAATAAACCAAGTTCAAAAGATGATTTTGAAAGATCATAACTTTTCTTGCACTTACATTATTTTTGGAAATAAAATAAGTGTAGGAAGGCTAGTGAAACATGAAAATGTTGTAAATAAATATTTTTGTAAAAAGTATCCACAAGTTGTAAACATCTAGAAATCCCGAGAATGAGATTTTCACAAAAGTAAATACACTTCGGGAGGTAACTGAGACCACTAAATACTTTACCAAGTTACTACGCGTTTTTACGAAAACTCAAGTTCATGTTACTACGTAGAGTGCATTGTTTTTACACTTGGTGAGTGTAATAGTGTTTAGAGAATTTTTGTTGACGGTTTGAATGATTTTTGGAAAAGAAAATGATATGCTAAATAGCATGGACACTTCCATTTACAAAGGAAACTATGGCGAAATTTTCTAAAAAAAAATTCCAACACAGAGAAAATATTTTCCAACAAGTGTTACAAGTGTATTTTTAACTGTGATCTTCCGCAAAAGTCAGGGTGTGACAATAGAATTGTGTGGTACGTGATAGAAGTAATGAGTAGATAAACCGTATGTAGGATACGTATTATGCATGCACGTGAAACTGATTGTTATCTGTACCATGTTAGGACGTGCTTAATTCCTGATTATTAGAGTAACTAATCTAACCGAGCAAACCAAGGTGAGTTCACACTCTTTCTAAGGCATGGGATTCCCGGTGGTTGGGAATGGGTTAAAGAACTAAAACGGAACCTGCATATCCTCCTTGGGTAGGATATGTACCGCCATCCTCCATGGGTAGGATGCCAATATTAATCCTGCATATTCTCCTTCGGTAGAATACGTACGTTCGTCCTCCTTTGGAAGGACAACAACCTTAAACTTACTAGACAAAACTCTATCATTAAGTCCCTCATTTTTATATCGACTTAATCGCCGGGCCAATGGAGCGGGTCATTAGTTAATATCGCTATTAGGGTTGACAAGCCTCACACCGTGCCGGTAGGACGGGCGTGTACTAATGGATCTGGGCACTCAGTCAATGATGATAGACATTGACTTAGGGCACAACTTACTTTCGTCAGTTGTCGATATGGTAACGGTCTAGTGGTTCACATGGGGAAGCCCCCACTGATTATGATATGGTTTGGGGAAAAATAAAGATACTGGTTAACTCGTGGTTTACGAAACAACTTATGGTTTTCAAAATAAACTCTTAAAACTAAACAACCAACTGTGAACTCGCTCAACTTTGTTGTTGACTCCTTGTTACATGCCTTGCAGGTCGTTAGGTATTTATGGAGCTTGCACGAGGAGACGTGATCATTGTGGGGCATGGACAGTGGTGTGCCATGCTAAACATTTAAACCTTATGAACTTATTGAACTTATGTTTTGGTTTTACGTCTTATGCTTCCGCTGTTTAATTTGAACTTGGTTAACTAGTTTTTGAACACCAATTATATTGCGTGGTTGGATTTTATCTATTTTAAATACATTGTTCAATATGATTGGTGGCTTGATCCTGGTCAGTAACGCCTCCATGCAGTGATACTCCGCTTGTGGATTTTCGGGGTGTGACAGGCTGGGAGGAGAAAACAAAACTAATTGCAAAACTATAAATTTAAACGAGCCAAAATGGTAATTTTGAACCAAGGGCAAAATTGTAATTTTTAGTTGTGGGCAAAAGCATAATTTTTTTGAACTGGGGGTAAAACCGTATTTTTGAACTGATGGCAAAATCGTAATTTTAAAGCGGGGATAAAATCGTAAATTGGTTGGGCCAGTGGGAGAGTTTTTTGACACTATTCCCCCATCTTGTGTCTGTAGTTATACACTAGGGGCAAAATCGTAATTTAACTAAGAAACAAACAAACCGATCACAAAAATGTAAATTCAAATTGAGGGTAAAATCGTAATTTGACTAAGAAAACATACAAAGTCGATCACAAAAATGTAAATTTAAATTGAGGGAAAAATCGTAATTTACCTGGGAGGAAGAAAACAAAACTAATGGCGAAACTATAAATTTAAACGGGGTAAAATCATAATTTTGAACCAATTGCAAAATTGTAATTTTTCACCGTGGGCAAAAGCATAATTTTATTTTGAACTGTAGATAAAAACATAATTTTAAACTGATGGCAAAATCATAATTTTAAAGCGGAACAAAATTGTAAATTGGTTTAGCCCAACTTTCACAACTAAAAAAATACTTATAATTTCATTAAAGTTAGAAAATGTAATAGATACAAGATTTTGCCCCGCCCGTGTTGTGGGACACTAAACCGAATATTTCTCTCTCATAACATGTACGTCTGTGTACTCATAACACGATCTCAAAAAAATTACATTGAGTCAACTAATTAAATTAAAACACTATAATACTTTTGCTTAAGAAAAACAAAAAAAGATAGAAAAACAATAATTCTAAACTAGGGGCAAAATTGTAATTTTTCAGGATAAATGAGCGTGTGCCAGGCAGCCGCTGCCTGACACAAATAAAAATTATACCGAGTCAAACAATTAAAACAAAGCACTACTATAGTTTTGTTAAAAAAAGTTAAAACGATGGCACGACTGTAATTTTACATTGGGGCAAAATCGTCATTTGACTGGGAAAGTAAAGGAATGGCAAAAAGGTAAGTTTAGATTGATGGCAAAATTGTAATTTGGCTGGGTAGAGAAAAAACAAAACTAATGGCAAAACTGTAAATTTAAACGGGTCAAAAAACGTAATTTTGAATCGAGGGAAAATGGTGATTTTTAGTTGGGGGCAAAAAAATAATTTTATTTTGAACTGTGGATAAAAACGTAATTTTGAACTGATGGCAAAATCGTAATTTTAAAGCGGGAATAAAATCGTAAATTGGTTGGGCCAATGAGGGAGTGCCAGACAGCTTCCTGGCACTATTCCCCCATCTTGTGTCTGTAGTTATACACTGGGGGCAAAATCGTAATATTACTGGGGAAAGCAAACAAAAACGACGACAAAAATGTAAATTTAAATTGAGGGCAAAATCGTAATTTAGCTGGGAGGAACAAAACACAACTAATGGCGAAACTGTAAATTTAAACAGGGTAAAATCGTAATTTTTAACTGGGGCAAAAGCATAATTTTATTTTGAACTGGAGGTAAAAACGTAATTTTAAACTGATGGCAAAATCGTAATTTTAAGGCGGTGACAAAATCGTAATTTAATTTGGCCCAAAGCCTAAAAGCTATGAGGTAAAACTATAAAAATCAAAAAAGAAAAGGGTAAAAAAGAATAAAAAAACACTGTTCATCAAACTTTGTAATTGTTATATATACTAGATTTTGTCCGGCCCGCGTTGCGAGGCACTAAGCCGAATATTTCTCTCTAATAACATGTACGTTTGTGTTGCGGTTACTTGTATATAGTACTCATAACACGATCTCAAAAAAATTACATTGAGTCAACCAATTTAATAATATTAATTAGCAACAAGTTTTGGCATTGAATGTTTGTACATGCTGCATAATATGTGTTTTGTGCAACTCTTTGCGGTACATCTGGATTACTGGGTTGTAAGTTGTTTCTAGGTTTTGACACGTACGTTCTCTTGCTACGTGTACAAGCCAAGACTCAAGCTTTCCACCGCCAAAACCCCATCACAACAACAAAACCACCAACATCTGCTTTGTCACCAAGAAACCCTAAACACGTTGTTGCAGACTTGAAGGTGGTTTGGATATTGGTCATTCTCTACAGTCTTTGCTTCGGCACTAACCATGTTACCCTCTCCACCCACAGCCGGCTTTTGTGCTCAGTATAGGACGACACCAAAGCTACGTGTTCTCTGGAATCGCCCTGCTGGCCTTAAATTCAGTGAGTTATATCTGTTAATTCCTTTTTGTTTTCAATTTTAATTTTAATGATGATAATTATGTGAAATTAGGTTTTGTAGCTTCTATTCGTTGATGAAAATTTTAAGTGTTTTAGGCTAAATTGATAATCTGATTTATACATAGTTCAGATGAAGATTCTGGCGACGATGACGGATTTGCTTTCTTCATCGAAAATTTGTTGCATGTGTGTTCTTTAGCCCAGTTCGTAATCTCTTCATTTGCTATTGTTAATTTTCTTTTTGTCTTAATTTTTGGTTTCTGATCTTTATTTGATTTAGTGTTGCTTTTTTTCTTGAGTAGTTGTTCTTCTTCGCCTGTAGTCTAGCTGGTATGTTTAGATATTTTTTTGTTTGATTATGTTATAGTTGTAATTTTAGTACGCAGGTTTGTTTAACAAAGGGAAGTTGTTTAATTTGGTGGAAGCTTGTCACAGAAGAACTCTATAAAATATATGTCTTCTTTGGCGGGATTCCTTTCTCGATTGTGGAACTGACGCTGTTATTCGAAATTCTCTCAGGTGGTAGTTTGATTTGTGTTTAATTCTATTTTTGTGTTGTCTTATTGGTATTACAGATGCAGGTTGTGGACCAAAGTTGAAAAAAGTTGGGGTTTTTTATTTCTGATTTCCAATCATGTTGTTAGATCATTTGCATTGAAGTTTTTTTAACTGATTGTGGATTCAGAGTATTTTGTGATTGTTAGGGATAGTGAGATGCATGTTTAATTTTGGCTTTTGGATTGTTATGTTTGTATTTGTGCCTGTCTCATTTGTTTATTTGTTGTGTTTATTTTGTATTTGCAGGTTGTTTTGCCTGGCTGGATTAATCGTTATTGCAGTTGCTGAATGTGCTACGTGGTTTTTGGATGAATGTGGTTAGTCGCTTTTATTGCTGTGTAGTTTTTTTATTCGGGGTACGTATCTTTTGTTGTTTTTGTTTCTTGGTATTGGCGAAGAGCACCATTTCATCACTCGAATTGCTGTATCAGGGGACTCGGGCCCGTTTGACCCATTGTACCCTTCTCTTGCAGGGTTCAAGTTGCTGTTATAATTTATTAGATGATCGTATTTACAAGCCGCCCCATATTTACATGTCCCATGCCTACTGAAGTGAGTACTAGATACTCTGATTTTGTATTTTAATGACATATCCACCGTGTTTGGAGCACTAGATACTTTGATCTTGTATTTAAATGACAGATCCACCGTGTTTGACGTTGAAGTGGTTGGCGACCATGTTTGTTCGTCGACAACACAAATCAACTCTGTTGTCCTAAGGGGGTGTTTGGCTTAGCTTTTTGAAGCCAATAAGTCAAAATAATGTTTGGACAAAAAGTTGTTTCAAAAAGTACTTTTCACTTGTCCAAACATTATTTTGACTTATTGGATTGAAAAAGCCAATAAGTTGTTTCAAAAAGCTAAGCCAAACACCTCCTAAATCTTAATCAAACTTGCCGTTCAAACTTCAAACGCCGACTCGGAAACAGGTATAAAAAACAAACCTTTAGTTTCTGAGACCAAGTTGACTAAGCAAAAACGAAAGTTGATGCCCCACATTTGAATTTCTCTTACATTCTACGTTCCCGAAACGGATCCTATTCATTGCGACCCTTTTATTTGTCAACGGAAACTGAAATATTGTGTTTCGGGAAGATGAACCGTAACTTAGATATGTTAAATTGTCTTCAAATAGAGAGTCGGTGTTCGGGTCAATACAAAAACACCAAGTCAAATTAAGTATTGTTGTTTCCAATTGTTATGTGATAGTGCCCCTGTTTATGTCTTGTGTTTAATTATATGTTTGATCACAATTCATATGCTTGTACAGGTTGATGGTACCGATTCTTTTGCTGTCAAATAAACTTGCAAATTAGATAAGAACATGCTTTGAAGACTGGACCATTGTAAGCAGTCAGCTTAGCTTCTGTATGATTATCGTGTCTATAAAAATCCTCTTGGTAGAAACTGTTTTTTTATTTGGAATTCTTGCTTAATTTTTTTACATTTAGTTAATATAAGGCATCAAAATACGTTTCTTAAGCAACCATTTAATATCCAATTAGTAATCACTCGATGAACTTTATTTTGTTGTTGATTATTATTTCAGATTCTTGAAATGGACTAAAGGTAGTATGCTTCAAATCATATAATCGATTTTTTATTTAATCATTTTTCATGTAGTTACTACATGTAATCTAATGTTCTCTGTTGTTTTTAATACTCTTCTTCAGGATGTAGAAAAACAAACTACCAAAGAAATTAATGATTCTATTGCTCAGGCTCGCCTTTTAAACGGGTCAAGCATGTCAAATGTTGAAAATTGGCTAATAATGAAAGGGCATATCAATATGTAGTAAATTTGAGTGTAGAAAATTATGTTGAATAATCTAGAAGGTAAGAGTGATCAACCTTGATGATGATCTACACAACACCTTTGTAATCTGAAAACTAACGTCTCATACTTTTCTTTGTGCAGGTTGTTTATTAAGGGTTAGCAAGTATGCTTTGTAGCAGCATGTAGCTACTTCTGGATTTTTACCTGTTTTATTTGGTGTTCACATACCATGTGATCTTAGTTAATCCTTGATATATAGGCTAGGCTAGGCGATGTGACTATAGAACACTAATGTAATGGATGTGGGTTTTATTAGTGGACACTTGGGTTTTATTAACTACGATCCATATGAAATGGATCCCGGCCGCATCGCGCCGGGATGATAAATCTAGTTAAATTAAAACACTATCATACTTTTGCTTAAGAAAAACAAAAAACGATAGAAAAACAATAATTTTAAACAGGGGGCAAAATTATAATTTTTCAGGATAAATGAGCGTGTTACAGGCAGCCTCCTTGCATGAATAAAAATTACACCGAGTCAAACAATTAAAACAAAGCACTTCTATAGTATTGTCAAAAGAAAAAACTAAAACGATGGCATGACTGTAATTTTACACCGGGGCAAAATCGTAATTTAACTGCGAAAGCAAAGGAAAACGATGGCAAAAAATGTAAATTTAAATTGAGGGTAAAATCGTAGTTTGGCTGGTTGAGGAAAAACAAAACTAACAGTAAAACTGTAAATTTAAACGGGTCAAAATCGTAATTTTGAACCGAGGGCAAAATGGTAATTTTTAGATGGGAGCAAAAGCTTAATTTAATTTTGAACTAGGGGTAAAAACGTAATTTTGAAATGATGGCAAAATCGTAATTTTTAAGCGGGGATAAAATCGTAAATTGGTTGGGCCAATGGGGGAGTGCCACACAGCTTCCTGACACTATTCCTCCCATCTTGTGTCTGTAGTTATACATTGATGGTAAAATCGTAATTTTACTGGGAAAGCAAACAAAAACAATAACAAAAATATAATTTAAATTGAGGGCAAAATCGTAATTTAGCTAGGAGGAACAAAACAAAACTAATGGCGAAACTGTCAATTTAAACGGGGCAAAATCGTAATTTTGAACCGATGACAAAATTGTAATTTTTAACTGGGAAGAAAAACATAATTTTATTTTGAACCGGAAATAAAAACGTAATTTTAAACGGATGATAAAATCATAATTTTAAAGTGAGGGCAAAATCGTAAATTGATTGCGTCCAAAGCAGGTGAACTATGCTCACCAAACTTCATAAATGTTATAGAGGTAATAATATTATATTACAATTGTTTTCGGAATTTTCTTTTACAACGAAATTTGAGTGTTCTTTTATTGAACTTGAACTCGATTTTTTACTTGTTTTACGTTCATCTTAACTAAAAAAAGTTTGTCTAAAAATTTAATTATTAAAGAAAATATAATATAAATCAAATAATTGTTCAAAAATAAAGAGGTTATTTTGTCCCCTATTCATTGAGACAATACCACATGTAGATAGATTCTCATGAAAAGTCACAAAACATTCATAATTCGTTATAATATGTACTCTTAATTCAGTAAAAAAATACCAGATTTAACTGAATTCTTCCTATTTTGAAAAGATGCTTAAACACTCAAACAAATAATCCATAAAATCAATATTGTCATGTATATAAATTAAATAATCCATAATATTAATATTGTCATGTATATAAACATGTAAATGGTAGATTAACTGGACAACACTACAATTTTTTTTATATAGGGAGTGGTTATCTTGAAAACACATATATCTTTTGTGATAATCGCGAAAAAACATCAAAAACCAATTAAAATCATTTTTACACTATCATTTCTGTAGGATCGAGATTCGACCTAAACGAGTCGTTCAGAAGAGTTTTCGATTAAAACGAGAGGCGGAATCAGACGTTTTGATGTTGAATCAGCTTGATTTGCACCAAGAAGTAGATAAACTGTCACTTGTATTGATTTCACAACGTTTTACAAGCTTGGTGACACTTCGGCAGAGCTTCGCTGCTGGAATCCAAAGTTACAAATGAAAGACCCAAGACCCCTATATATAGTGAAGGTCACTTCGCATGAAACAGCCTCTCCAATTCGTACGAACTGCCAGTTCGCACGAACTGGACTTTCCACTTCGTGTGGAGTGGCTAGTTCAGCTATGTTTCTCGTTTTTCTCGATCTACGTGTCCAGGTCTATCTATCTAGTTACAAGACTCGATATAAGACGAAGTTGACAGACATATGCACCAACAAACTCCCCCTTGGATGTTGACGAATCTTCGGTACGAGTCTTCAGTACGTCAAGTCTTCAGTCTTGATCAGTCTTCTTGCTCTCTCCAAAATGTCTTTCTCTGTAAGCATCCTTCAATCTCTAAATTCTCTTTCTCAGAATCTCTTACTTTCTCAAAATCGAAATCTGACTCTATCTTCTCTTGATCAGATCTCTTGATTCCTTAAGTTTTAACAGCATTAGTAGCTTCTATCTCAAGCTTTGTTCCAGAATCTGAATCTGGCTCTCTAGCATTCAGGCTCCCCCTTGCTAGCAGACTCCCCCTTAAGATGTTCCGGGCTCGTATCCTGGCTCAAACTCTGCTCAGGCTTCACTTTGCAGCTTTCACAAGTTCAGGACCGTTGCCTGACTCTCAGAAACCTGGTTCTAATATGCATATCCTCGGGAGTCGAAACTTGGCTTTTCCAAAGCTTTAAACCTGCATATACTCTACCCAAAAGTAAGTTTCACAATTATTAAAAATTTAACAATTTTAGAAACCACTTGTAGAAATCATATAACATTTCTCAAATTATCTCTGCTTAACCACTTTTATTCGAAACATTCAAATTTGACATTTCATTAATTTGAAACCATTTAATTATTTCAAACTCATTTCTCTTTTCAAAACAAACTCTCCCAACCATGTTGTTCATCATGTTCAGCACTTGGAATTTTGAAAAACAGCTTTTCAACATCAGTTGTCGAAAATAGGATGAAATAAAATCTTTTTGAATTTTCAAAATTTTATGCTAAAACACACTTAAAATCTTTTTAGGTTTTTGTCTTTAATGAAAAGCAGTAAAGAAATATTTACAGACAATATTTTTGTGAGTTTGTGTAAGAGAATCATATCAGTTTATGACGAATCACTAGCACCGTTGAGCTTTAAACACTTTAAGATCTAAACGATTCACTTAGATTGTCAGTATACTGATCCACTTAAATTTTCACACAAAGTTCAATTGTTTCGAGATACGAGATTAGTGTTTTAATGGACTTAACTTATTCGCGTGTCCCACCTCAGAATATACTCCCGTATCCAGACTCTTATTTCAGTCTTACAGGTGAATGTACACTAATGATATCTGTAAGGGGTAAATGCGAGATCATGAGAGCTCAGGCTATTGCTTCCGCAAAATCAAAGAGATGATGGTTCGACTTTAGGTGGGTCCCCCTTGGGGATCTTCTTTTCAACAGCACATGATTAGCATTTTTCAATGTTTCATCATTTTTTATGCTGAGGGTGGGCTTTATGATTAAAGTTGTGCAAAGTATTATACGAGGACTAGGTTATTGCTCTCGCAAAATCAGAAGTCCTGGTTTAATACCCCAAATATCATCACGTACAAAGACCTAGTATATCAGAAATAGAAAGCCCTTCAAACAAGATTTCAGGGGTTACCTATATATCCGAGAGATGTTCCCCACGAGATAAGTAAGTATTTATATTTAGGTTTATATCTCGAAAACAATCTACTAAGCGTGTAAAAACCTACTGGCATATCATCAGTGAGACCGTTTATCACATTTTGCTTTCCAATTCTTTAGCATGCTGTGATTGTCTACTGATGTACTATCATTTCCTCTTTTTCACAACAAAACTCATTTTTGATTTTTTCAATGTTTTTGGCTTTTAGATTTTATCATGTTTTTGGATTTTTCAAATTTTCTAATGTTTTTGGATTTTCTGAAATTTCTTACTCCCCCTAAAATTCAAAACCATTTAAAGAAAATTTGACAAAACGATGTGAATTGCTTCAATTCTCCATTCACTTGGCATAAACAATCAGAACTCCCCCTGACAACAAACTATTTTCCCATTATGATTTCAAAACACTTAAGTTTGTTTTAATCAAAATGGTTTTTCCGGAAAATTAGTTTTGTTGAAACCTCTTGTAAGATCAGGGTTTAATTCAACATTTTGTTCTTTTTTTTCAACCTCTTGAATGAAAGTTAAATCAAGTTCAACTTAACGACCTTGGTTAACCACTTGAAGGTTCTCATCAACAATACCACTTGTAAGATGAAATATAACAATTTTGAAATATCACTTGAGATAGATTCCGATTCATGCTCCACGATTACCAACTTGGGAGCTCCGGCAAGTCAGGATTTTTATTCATAGAGATTCTCCCAAGCCTGACGGTCCTTGGGAGATTCCGATTCATCATTACTCGGTTTCTTTCCTTTCTTCTTCTTTTCATAGAAGTCCTTTACCCCTTTGACCTTCCCGTCAACCATTTTTCCAAAAATATTTAGAACATTTGGGTTAAAGGCTTTTTCAACATCAAATTCTTTCTTTTCAGAATAGAATTGATTCGAAATCTCTACTTTTCCAACTTTTTGTTTAAAATTTTCAGACCGCAATGTTGGAAAGTTTGCGTCATCCATTGGCGGAACAGAATTTTCACTTTTTAGCTCAACTTGTGGCTCCTCTGACTTTGACGAGTCAGATTCATCGTCAGAACTAACATCTGATTTCTTAACAACCCACTGTTGGTTGTTAAGATTCACTTTTCTTTTGAAAAATATTTTTGAACACTCACCAACTTCATACGTTGAATTTTTAAACATTTTAAAATTTTCAGTTGGTGGTTCATTATCAACCATCTTTTCTTTCAGTTTTTTAGAGACTCTCTGTTTTGTGTTGGTTGCCTTTGGACAGTTCAAGGTATTGTGACCAACTACTTTGCATTGATAACAGGTTCTCGTCTCCTTCTTCTGAGCAACTTCATTCTTCATTCCTTCTTGCTTCTTAGCAAGGAATTCTTTGTTCGTCTGTTTCCAGAATGAGCTCTTTTCTTCTTTTGATGATGTTGCTCCTGAAACAAAAACAACTTTTGATTTAAAATCTTTAACATATTTTTCATGATTTTCTGGTGGAATAAAACCTAATCCTTTCTTTTTGAAATTACTGTTATGGTTTGGTTTCTTTCGATAACCCGAACCAGAACTGTAACCCTTTTTTTGTTTAATCTTTGTTGAACTCTTGAGGTGTACTTTTAGGTTTTTCAGTAAGATTTACATCTTTTATTTCAGAAATATTAATTTTTGTTAATTTGAAAACCTTTTTAATCATTTCAGTTTTAACACCTCTTATTGGAAATTCTTCATCAGAATATAATTTGTCAGAATCATTCAAAGTATATGCTACTTTGAATGTTTCGTCATTCAAATTATTTTGTGACATCAGAAAATCTTTATTATAAACCCGTTTGCCCTTTTCAACTGTTGGACTTGAAATGTCAGACTTTGACGTTGACTTTGACTCCTCATCCTTATCCAACACCTGATCGACCACCTTCTTTATTAACTCAGACTCATGATCAGTGTCAGACGATGTGAATATGACATCAATATTATCTTGCAATCCATCTGAAGGTTCAGATTCCCACTTTAAATTGGTTGCCTTTTTGACTCTTTCTGAATTAGGATTTCGTGGAGAATATCCTTCTTCAAGCGGCGGTGCACACTTTGTATAAATGGTACTATGTTTCTTACCAGTATTCTTCTTTACTTCAGGTTTCTTCTCCTCTTCAAACGCTTTCATGCCTTCTACTGTAGGATAAATCCTGTCAATCACATAAGAAGCACATGAATAACTTTTCAATAGCCTGTTTACCCTCTCAGTTTCTATCCTCTGAGTTTCCAATTTTTGTTCAAGTTCAGCACATTTCTCAATGTACTGATTTATGATTTTTTGCTTCGTCATGAACGCTCCATTGAGTGTCTTCATAGCGATCGCTTGTTCATTGCTTGACTTGTTATATTGATTCATAGCTTTATTTAAAACATCATAAGATTCTTTTAGTCTGTTCATGTTATGAATCAATTTGTTTTTTTGCCTTTTCACGGTATCACAATTTTCACATTTTTCAGGCATCTTTTCAGTATCTGCTTCTTTCTCAACCATGATAGCTGGAGAAGTGTGAAAATTTTGTTTAACCTGCTTCTTTATCACCTGAACACTTTCCTCAGCTTTGACCTTTTCTTTGATCTCATCCGTTTTACCTGCAAAAGACAAATTATCCCTATCAGATGAAAATTTAATTTGATAATATTCAAGTTTTTGAATTTCTTCACTATCATCATCACTCTCTTCATCTGATGAGTGATAAAACATTGGAGCTTTTTCTGAAGTCTCTTTTGTTGAAACTTGTTCTTCTTCTTTCTTTTTGGAACTGAATTGCTGAGATTGGTAGTAAACATACGCCATTTCTTCTTCAGCAGTTGAATCTTCAAAAATCTCAGCAACAAACGCTTTAGTAACTGAAGGTCTGTTAGGATCATAATTATCCCAACTAAAACCATCTGGAATAAATTCATCATCTTGATCTATCAGACCATAACAAGCTCTCTTTGATGGTTCTTCGATCTCCTTCCTAGCATGTGAAGTTTGTGGCTGTTGTTGTTGATGTGGAGCAACTTGATGATAAATCTCTTTTCGATGATAATCATTGTTGCCGAATGGATTTTGAGCTCCACTTGCTTCGCGGTTTGTGCATTCTCGCTTGAAATGCCCCTTCTCCCTGCAACGAAAACAAGTAACTTTAGATTTATCAAAACCTAAAGGTGAAGTTCCAGCATCACGAAAATCATCTCTTCCAGTGATCTGTTTGAACTTTTCAGCTCTTCTTAACACACTAGCCATACACCATTTTATATCCATTAATTCCATCTCCTCAGCATCAATCTTATCGTAATCCTCTTTTGTCAACATAGGATTTCCGATCTTCCCGGCCACCAAACTTTCATAAGCCTCTAAAACAGTCACCAACAAAGACATATGACCTTTAGCAACCTCTTCCGATAAATTTTGACCATTCTCAAGATTTAATGCAACGTTGCATTGTAGTACTTTGCCATTATTGGTTGCTGAATAACTTGGATCAACTGATGGATATGACGAGAATCTATTATTGTTGTTTGATCCTTGAGATGACCCTCCAGAAGAACTTTTTGCGTTAAAAGCAGTTTCGATCTTTGGTGCAATGTTGGTTTTATCAATCGTACTTCCTTTGTAGTACAGACCAATGTCTTGTTCACCATTAAAATCCTTCATTTTTGCCATCTTCCGTTGTTCCATCTCTTGAACTTCGAGTTTTTCAATAAACTTGCTCAACGATAGATTTGCAAAATCATCATTATTCTTCAACATCATAAGATATGTGCCCCAAACATCTTGTGGCAATGCATTGGCCAAATTTTTCAACCCATTCTTCTCTATCTTTCTTGATATCCAATCGCTTCATGTTAACCACCAAATTGCAATATCTTTCTATAATCTGCTTGGTGTTTTCGGTTTTTAATCCACGAAATAGATCAAATTCTTTCTTCAAAAGCGAGTTTTTGTTCTTGATCATGACTTGACTTCCAACAAACTTCGTTTTTAGTGCTTTCCACATTGAATGTGCGCTACCGTTCTGTTGCAATAAAATCAAGATGTCTTCCTTAATAGCTTGTTGTAAAATACTGATCATCATCTTTTCACTTTTGTATTTCTTTTTCTCATCATCATCTAAATATTTGATAGCAACAACCTCTCCGTATTCATCAATTGGTCTAACATATCGTTGTTCAACACATTCCCATGCATCTAAATGATTCACTTGAACCCAATTTTCGAAACGTTCTTCCCAACTGTTATATTCCTCGATATTCATGAGCTTGGGCGGTTTTTGCATGGTGCCCATTTCATTCTCTAAGTTTACATTCTTAGCCATAGTTATCGGGGTTGCAAATGCGTTGTAGAATTCGTTTTCCATATTTCGGTACGAAATTCACAAATTCAGTTTGTTCAAACGAGCTGGAATGTTTTCAAACGAACTGAAATCCTCAAGCGAACTGGAACTGGTACGACCTGATACAATTTCAAATGTCCTGCAATAACAAACTCAAACAATCTTGTTAACCTTCAAACAACCTAATCACCTCGTGCGACCTGTTTTAACAAACCCTGCGACCTGAAGTAATCTCAAATGACTTGACCACTTTATACGACATGGGTCAGATTTCACTCAACCCATGTGAACTGGATCGGATGTTCAAGTGAATTGATTAAAACTAAATGACCTGGTTCAAATATCAGACCGTGCGAACTGAGATTTAGATTTTGAAGCGAACTGAATCTAAAATCAAAACCCGTATGAACTGAAATTGCGCAAACTGGAAATGTTTCAAACCGTGCGAACTCAATCCTCCCCGTGCGAACTGGACTTAGGACTCCGTGCGAAATGAACTAACTTGGTGTGAACTGATATGTTTCATGCGACCTGAAGTGTTTTGATATCGTGCGAACTGAGTAAACCCACACCGTGCGAACTGAGAGTCAAATCATGCGAACTGAACATGCACTCCGTATGAAGTGGTGTTCTTGGTGCGACCTGAGTTCGATTTCGTGCGAAGTGGTGAGTTCTAGGTGTGAAGTGAAGTCCTTGGTGCGAAGTGGAGGTACATTTCGTGCGAACTGATGATATTGTCGAACTATCGGACAGAATTTTGTCAAATTGATCAACTTTTAGGCTGAATTAGTGTCTAATATGTTCAAGGATTGATTAAAACAGTGTTTCACGTGTAATATGTGAAAATCAGTTCATTTTGACCGTAAAATCTTGATTAATTTTGAAAAAATGTGAAGAAAGTGAGTAGAAGTTAGATTTTCGGATGAAAACAAGCTGAATCGGTAAGAACTCTTCCTCCTGAGCTTTGATACCACTTGTAGGATTGAGATTCGACCTAAACAAGTCGTTCAGAAGAGTTTTCGATCAAAACGAGAGGCGGAATCAGATGTTTTGATGTTGAATCAGCTTGATTTGCACTAAGAAGTAGATAAACTGTCACTTGTATTGATTTCACAACGTTTTACAAGCTTAGTGACACTTCGGAAGAGCTTCGTTGCTGGAATCCAAAGTTACAAATGAAAGACCCAAGACCCCTATATATAGTGAAGGCCACTTTGCATGAAACAGCCTCTCCAGTTCGTACGAACTGCCAGTTCACATGAACTGGACTTTCCACTTCGTGTGGAGTGGCTAGTTCAGCTCTGTTTCTCGTTTTTCTCGATCTACGTGTCCTGGTCTATCTATCTAGTTACAAGACTCGATACAAGACGAAGTTGACAGACATATGCAGCAACAATTTCCCCTATATAATTTATCAAAATTTAGTTTTCTCACATATTAATTATTCATTTTCCTTGGTTTTTATTGGTATTTTAATTTAATTTTGATTTAATCCACTTTCCAATCAAGTAAGAAATCTTTATGACTTTTGGGTATTCATATTACTATATAATAACAATTACGGTAGCTCATAACCAAGCTCGTATTGCTTGTGATAAGAAACTTATTGAGATTAATTCCCCATCAGTGAACGTTAACCATTCATGGAGATCTACACTATGGTTTGTCTGAGAAAGTGTCTCGCTTAAGGCATCCAAGTGGTTGAAGAACGAATGTGTCATCTACATGGCACAAGTGACGATAGATGAATCAAAGCCAAAGATTGAAGACATTCCAGTCATCTCTGAATATCTAGATGTTTTCCATGAAGAATTACCTGGTCTACCCTCGGAGAGACAGGTTGAGTTTAGGATCGATATATTGCAAGCAGCCGCTCATGTAGCTAGAGCTCCATATCGATTAGCACCCACAGAGATGAAGGAACTGAAGACTCAACTGGATGAGCTATTAGAGAAAGGCTTCATTCAGTCTAGTTCCTCGCCTTAGGGAGCTCCTTTCTTATTCGTCAAGAAGAAATACGGTTCAATGTCGTTGTGCATTGACTACCGTGAGCTTAACAAGATAACAATCAAGAATCGTTATCCACTGCCCAGGATCGACGATTTGTTTGACCAATTGCAAGGAGCTAGTTACTTCTCCGAGATAGATTTGAGATCTGGTTATCATCAATTGAAGGTTAAGAGTGAACATGTTCCAAAGACTACCTTTAGGATCAGATACGGCCATTATAAATTTCTAGTGATGCCTTTTGGGCTCACTAATGCACTTGCAGCATTCATGGATCTCATGAATAGAGACTGCAAGCCGTGTTTAGATAAGTTTGTCATTGTCTTCATTGACGACATACTTATCTACTCTCGTAATCAGAATGATCATGAGAAACATCTTCAATGAATTCTTGAATTGCTAAAGCAAGAGAAGCTTTACGCAAAGTTCTCTAATTGCGAGTTTTGGATTAGAGAGGTCTAGTTTCTTGGACATGTCATTAGTGAGTGTGGTATCCAAGTGTATCCCGCCAAGATTGAAGCCATTATGAATTGGGAGGCACCGAAGACTTCACCTGAGATTCGTAGTTTCTTAGGACTGGCTGGTTATTATAGAAGGTTGATTGAGAACTTTTCTCGTATTCTTTGACTACTTTGACCCGCAAGAATATGAAGTTTGACTGGGGTCCTAAACAGAAAGAATCCTTTGAGATTCTAAAGCATAAATTGAGCAATGCTCTAGTCTTAACCCTACCTGAGGGTATTTAAGACTTTGTGGTATATTGTGATGCCTCGCATACGGGTATGGGTTGTGTATTCATGCAAAGAGGCAATGTTATTGCATATGCATCACGACAACTCAAGGTGCATGAAAGAAATTACACCACCCATGATTTGGAATTCGGTGTCGTTGTATTGCACTAAAGTTGAGGAGACACTATTTATGGCACCAAGTGTATTATATACACTGACCATTAAAGTCTCCAACATCTGTTTAACAAGAAAGATTTGAATATGCGACAACGCCCTTGTATGGAGACATTGAATGATTATGATTGTGATATCCGTTATCATCCTGGCAGGAAAATGTCGTTGCTGACGCCTTGAGTTGCAAGTAAAGGGTTAAGCCGATAAGAATTAACGCCAAAAGTATTGAGCTCAGGAGTAGCTTGAATGAGAAGCTGTTGGATGCTCAAAAGCAAGCCTTATTAGAATCAAATGCTTCTAATGAAGGATTGGGTGGAACTGTTGATCAGTTGGCACCTGGGAATGATAGAATCCTGAGGTTTAATAATCGTATTTAGGTTCCTATCTTTGGAGGACTCAGAGATCTGATCCTCCAGGAAGCTCATAACTCTAGATAACCTATTCATCCTAGAGGTGATAAAATGTACCAGGATTTGAGAAAGAATGCTTGGTGGATGGGTATGAAGAAATCCATAACCACCTATGTAGCTAAGTGTCTGATGTATTCATAGGTTAAGGCTAAACATCAGAAACAGTCAGGACTTCTACAACAACTTGGAATTCCCACTTAGAAATGGGAGATGGTAACTATGGACTTGATTACCAAGTTACCCAAGACCAAACATGGCAATGACATGATTTTGTTTATCGTTGATAGACTGACTAAGTCAGCCCATTTTCTGCCAATTAAGAAGACTTACAGTTCCGACAAATTGGCCAAATTATATGTGGACGAGATTGTGTCCCTGCATGGCGTGTCAATATCTATTGTAACTGATAGAGATACGAGATATACATCTCACTTTTGGAAGAGTTTCCAACAATCATTAGGCACGAGATTAAATTTCAGTATGGCTTACCATCCTCAGACTAATGGATAGAGTGAGCGTACCATTCAAACTTTGGAAGACATGCTTAGAGTATGCGTGATTCATTTAGGTGGTAGCTGGGATGCCCACTGATGTGTGTAAAATACAACATATAAATTATGTCAAATACGGCGTAAAATCAACCCTTTTTTCAGTACTAATGTTGGAAAAAAACATTTTTCTTTGTTTCTTTTTAATTTACAGGATCAAAAGAGCTTAAACACACAAACGGAACAAATTAACAGCATAAACCAACATAAATGCCAAGAAGAAGGATTGACACGACTCACCAAGCCCCCATCCACATCCAAACCAACAAAAATAACAAGAACAGAAGCTCTGGCACGGGGACGTGCCTAATCAAGATTCCTTGCAGAAGAAAAGCCAATAGCAAAAGACAAACCAGATAAACCAGACAAACCAACACGGGGCCGTGCTAATTCAACACGGGGCGTGGTCAACTCTAAGATTCGCAGAATCTTAGATAGTACAACATGTACAATTGCCATGGGCCGTGCCGTTGACACACGGGGCCGTGTTAGTACTAGATCTGACACTCCAGTTAATGAGGTTGGAGATTTCGCAAACCTGAAAGTATTTATCCAGAATCTTAGATAGTACAACATGTACAATTTAATATTTAATTTCGCATGCTTAAGTTGGAGATTTCGCAAACCTGAAAGTATTTATCAAACACAGCTTTTAATTTCGCAAGCTTTAATAATAATTAATTTTATATTCGCACAGTGTGTTTCATAATTCAGTTCAATAATTGAAATCAAATAATTCTGTTCAATAATTGATTTCAATAATTCATATCAATAATTTTTATTTTATTATATATTTTATATTTTTATCACTATTCTCAAAACATTCTATTAAAAATGGCAGATCTACCAACATCCTCTTCTTCTGAACCAAGTATCAAGCAGGCTTTGAGGAAAAGGATTGAGCAACAAATTCAAGAGGATCGATCATGTCAAGAGATGTTGGAGGCCAACATTTCTCGTGTAACAGAAAACATGAAGAGAAGACAAGAAATTCAGAACTTGCTATCTAAGATGCAAGTGAGTAGTCTTAAAGAAATTGCTGTTATGTTTATGGTGGATTTGGGTGAGAGGGATGAGAAACAGTTGAAAGAGTTGGCTGATGCAATAACTGTCTTAAGATGCTCGATGAAGATGAAAATGGAGTTTCTTTCATCTTTTGAATGAACTTTTGTTTTTGTTGGTGCATTTTTCAATAAATTCCCATGTTTTGTTATGGAATGGATGGTATATGCTGCATGTTTATATTCACCTATTTATTGCAAATTTTAATAATTCATTGTCAAATTTGCGATTTTAAACATAACATATGCGAAATTAAAAACACAAATGCGAAATTAAAAACACTAATATATGCGAAATTAAATACAGTAAGAAGTTTAAATTTTCAACATAAATTCAACATTAAACAAGTTTACTTTGGCCTTCCAAAATATTTACTCATCCTTTCTGGGATTATAGTATCCAAATCTTTCATATACCTTTCTTTGTCTGGCCTTTTATCAAAAGCATTTGCCCTTTTAATTATGTGTTGACGATGGATATTGTGTTCGGATAGAATGATTTTACTGAGATATATGTGCCTTAGGAGATGAAGTTGTGATTTCTGTCTGTTGTTTACTTCATCTTCTTTCACAAATCCAGTCACCCATGGTATTGTGTCTCCTTTGTATGTTTCCATGTGACGCATTGTAAACACTCCACAGTCGACACCGTTATTCTTCGTCCTCCAATCCATCTCTTTTCTTTCTATAACTGAGGTTGTAAGTTCTTCTATAGCCGGTGTTGGTTTTAAAGCCTTTTGTATGTATAAAACCAATACCCTTCTCTGTAACATAGCAACATTTGTGTTAGTAGCTTTTACATAATATATAACATTTATATGAAAAAGTTTTTGTATTACCAGTGTGTCTGGAAGCCCCTTGTATCTTTCCTTAAATTCTTGTTCAACTGCTGAATTGTCAATTAGCTCAATTTTGCCGGATTTCAAGTTGAAGCACAAGACATAGAAGTGGTCACCTTGAAGTACCGGAATAAACACCAGGTCAACCGAATCAAGTTTTTTTACCTCATATCTCAGTAATATGTCATCAAAATTCGAGGCAAATATGTTTAGTCTTTGGTTGTCTGTGTATTTCTCCTTGTCGTAAAAGATATCCGGCTATATGTTATGTAATTAGAATCAAAGTTATGCAAACAATGGAATTTTTTTTCACATGCGAATAGTATATATAACACATGAGAAATTACAAGAGTATGAGAAATGTTGTTTAACAGGAAAACTTTCTTTTATAATACATGCGATTTAGATATAAACAGCGTGCGAAATCATTGAATATGCATTTACTTTTATAATTTCAAATGCCTAAATGTATATGAAAACATACCATCATTGTGCTAAACAAGAAGAGTCTGTATGGAGATGATTTTCTATCTCTCTTCTTCTCTTCAAGGTTTAGAATATCCACAAATGCATCTATTATGTTCGATGCTACGTATTGACCCCTGTAGAAGCTTTCAAATATAGCTTTGAAGGTGGCAACCTCAGTTTTTGATCGGTAAAATTCTTCTCTGCCAGCCATAAAATAAATAATTAATATTTTTTGTATGTATATATTTTTAGATGTTTGTTAGTTGATATAACTTTTTTACTTACCCTATGCCTGCAAACGTAGCAAATGTATATCGGATCACACTCAATTCTTGAGTCAATAGTGCTTCGTGCATGTTTACCACTCTGTTGCAGTAAGGGGAACATAATTTGTCTCCAAGCTCTTTACATCTTTTTTCACCTCGAATTTTGGCTTGTTCTATTGTCTTTTAAAGCAGTTCATTTAATCCTTTTGGTATAACTTGTTTTGGAACTTGCTTTGGCTTTGAGTTTTTTCTCCCCCTAGTAGTTTTTTTTCTTTGTTATCTTCCATGCTGGGTCCCAGGCTCAAAAGCATCTCAACTGAATGCAATTCCTCAGCCGTTACCTGGGGGCATTCAAGTTCTGGTTCCTTCTCAACTTCGATTCCCGAATCGGGTTGTTGATTGTCTTTTTGTGTAGTTTCTTTTAAAGAAACTGCTTCCACTTCTGGCAATTTTTCTAGCAGTTTTTCTTGAACTTTTTGTTGTATGTTTTGTGTAGATTCTGCCAAGTTCACTGTTTCTTCGATAACAGTTTCGTTTTCAACTCTTTCTGCAGGCCAAAGTAATTTAAGAAATACAATAATTTGTGCTTTTTAATTTTTTTCTTAATATAAAGTGTTTTTTTACCTTTGTCAGGTGGTTTGTAAGTGTATACACCTAGTTCCACAGTTTGAATATTTGCAATAAGGGTGTCTGTGACTCCTTCATCATCTGGCTGCAGTACACCTATAGGTACAAATTATTTAATTTTAATACATTAGAATCAAAATCGCAAGGTATACATGACATCGCATGCGAAATCAAATTTGAAGTGTTTTTTACAGAAATCGCATGTGTTTTTGTTGGTTTCGCATGTGCATAAAAAATAGTGATTTTTTAGATAGTTTCGCATGTGTTAAATAATGAGTTCGCATGTTTTACCTTCTGATGCCATTTGTACCAAAACAGTGGATATTACTTTTTGAGCTTCTTCATCCTGTCTACCTTCTTCGTTTGTAGTAACTTCATGATGAACCTCAGAAGTTGGATTTTCAGGATCTTGATGTACAGGAGAGGGTGCAGTTTCATGCTCTTGAACCGAATCAGGCGGCACACAAATGGGATTATTCCGAAGCGTCTCATCCCACTGCTTACAGGCCACCATAATCTCCGGATCCCAAAAACACTTAGTTCTTGCTTCTGAAACTAAGTTGTTCATCCCTTGAACATCTTGAACCATTTTAATGTACTTTTTGACATTTGCTTTCATTTTTTTCAACAGGTTCTGTAATATTTTTTTGAGTTAAGATACTATTAATTGAAATGTTAAATATAAATGGATTAAGTGGAATTAATATTTTTTTGTGCTTACCTTTTTGTGGGTTCTCGAAGCCTCTAGTTCTCGTTCATGGGCTGTGTCATAGAATACGGATGGTGAAAGTTGAACAGGAGTGTTGCAATAATCCATCATTTTCTGTGTTTGTGTTCCAACTCCCATCTCAAGGTTCAACTGAGACATTTCATGGATTTCAAAACTGAAATCCATGAAATCATCAATGTTCTCGTTATCTTTTGGCTCTTCCCCGGTTTCTTTGTTTTGTACTGCACGTGCAGTCCTTCTTTTATAGCTTATTGTGTTGTCAACCGGTGGTCGTAGTGTATAATCCTCCGTTGAAGGACCCTCTTCTTCTTCATTTTCTTCTTCTTCTTCTTCACTCTCACTTGATATCCATATAGGTCCGTTATCCGAAATATGATCTTCGACTTTATCAATATCCGAAGATGTGATATAACGAATAACCGGTATCTCCACGGCTTTCTCAAACAGGTTAAGCCTCTTGTTGTACTCATGCGTGTATAGAAGCTGTATAAATCGCAAGATCATTTAATTATATAACAAAACAAACTAGTATTTGAAATATGTTATTAAAATGTAGTAATGTATACCGTAAGAAAGGCAACAGGTCCCACGAACTATATTTTAGTTCTTCCAGCCGGCTCGCGTACGACGCAAGGTGTCGAGTAGATATGAGCACCAATCTAGATTCTGTATTTCCTCAACATCTTCTACACCAAGCAAACATCTATCATTTGCAAGTGTTGCCTTTGTAATCTCCGCAAAGAAGGTCATCCAGTACACAAGGAAATTTAATTTAAACAGGCTCCCACCTTCTCTTTGATTTTCCATTGTATTTGCAATTAAGCCATGGGTTATTCTCGCGTTTCTCCCCCCACTGGCTGAGGAATGTATCCCTGACAGCATTTCCCGGTTCTTTACTTTTTTCAATTTTCTCTTGCATTTTAACTTTTCTCTTATCGGTTATTATCTCAACCTTCTTTGGCCCCTTTGGTATTCCAAATACCTCATAAACTGTGTCCGATGTTATTTTTATTTGGTGTTTTCCCACGTTTAGCTTATCGAACTTCTCATCAAAGTTTCTGGCTAGCCAATATGCCAATCGTGTCGAAATATGGTTGATATTGATATCTAGAATAACACCAAATCCCATATTCCTTATCTCTTCAACTTGCTTTTTTGAAAATCTCTTCACAGTATCCATGTATGAGTTAGGTTGGCATCTCAGCAGTATTGCTTCATTGCTGTATTTGAAGAATTCTCTATGTTCTGTTTTAGGTTGTTCCACCTTTTTTGAATGTTTTTTTGTCTGTATCTTTGATTTCCTCTCATCTTTTTTTCTTTTTTGGGAGTGGCTTAACAAAGTCATCCTCTTCAGAACTTTCTACAACTATCCTTCTCTTTCTATTCTTGTTAACTTTTATCAGTCTTGATATTGGCCCTTCAAAGTCATCATCAGATTCTATTTCTACAAAATCGCATGCTATAGTAAAAAAACTTTACAAAATCGCATTTATCAGTTAATCATGTATATTAAGTCACTAAGTGATAAAATCGCATGAATTAGTTATCAATTCGCAAATTTTAATAATTCATTTCAAATTTTAATAATTCATTGACAAATTTGCGATTTTAAACATAACATATGCGAAATTAAAAACACTAATATATGCAATGAATTTATCAATTCGCATGAGTGAGTTATCAATTCGCATGTGTTAGTTAAGCATTACCAAAAACCTTCAACAAACAGTATTTTATCATATGAAATCTCATTTGTCATACAAAACCCTCACAAAACCCTATATGATATCACAGATACATCATGTATAATTAAGAAAACTACATAATCATGCCAAACCTAATAAATAAACATACCAGTCATAAACCCTACCAAAATTGTAGTTGTGACCAATATTTAATCTTATAAAACTATATGTTTCAGTTAAAAGCTTAATAAACAAACAAAATCGCATTTGACATTAAAGTCCATGTATATTCCAATATAAAATCGCAAATTTCAATCGATACCTGGATTCATCTTCTTCGCTTGTGGTCTGTCGTTGTTTGCTTTGCTTCATTTCTCAAAACTCATGAATCTTACTTGAATCGCAACGGAGAGTAGCAGGGAACTTTGTAGAAGGAGAATGCAATGTTGATTTTGGGTTTTATGGTATGTTTTGGGAGTTATTGTGTGCTGATTATTAGGGGTTTTGATCTCGCATTTGATGATTTTAACCTTGGCGGTTTCTTTTTATTAATTTTAAATTAATAAATTTAATAGTAAAACACGCTGTTTAAATGAGATGATCTGACGGTTGTGGATGAAGCGTACATAATGTACGATTAGAGTATTTGTATGATAATCGGCCTCTATATATATATATATATATATATATATATATATATATATATATATATATATATAATACTTCTAACAACTGAACCCTAAACGCTAACCAATTCATGGATAGATGTCCAGGGTTATGGTTATAATATCTTGGATTAAAATCCTCATATTTGGATTTCTATTAGGCGAACTTGTGCCTATAAAAAACAACAAATCATGGTGTCCAAATTTGGATGTTTTGTCAAGATAGTGTGTATGTATTTTCCTACTATGTAATCATCTTGCATTTGCATTCTTACTCCAAAGTCTGTCAAACTCATACGCCTTGTTTATCCTTGTAGGATAACCCGGCGGTTCCTACCTTAACAATTATAGCTATAGGATTAACGCACCGACCGTATTCTTGTAGTATTGTTAAGTAAATTATTTTATGGCCTTGTCGTTTCGGCGACAAGGATATGCCCGATTGTGGTATACTTTGCTTTATCTTATAGTTAATAAAAAATTTATGCAAATTACCATGTTGGGTATGAGACAACTTTTAGACACGATTATGCTATATGTTCAAACTTGTATACTCGCCAACTTTTGTTGATTTTATTTTAAAACAAGTTGTAGGAAACTAGTTGATGACGATTGAAGAACGATATTTAGGGTGGACTGGAAAAAGACACCTAAACTTTAATTTATGTCTTTGTTCATGTTGTTATGATATTTGAATTATGTTGTACTTTCCTTTCCAAAACAATGTATTTCTTTGTTGGTGCATGCATCTGTCGATTTCGTCTCGTATCGAGTCTTAGTCTTAGAATGTTAAATTAGGGCATTTTTTACGAGAAAAATAGAGAATCTATGTATTTAGGAGGCTGATTTCGCTCATAGGGTCTTAAGCATGATATTTCGCTTATATGTACACATGGGTTTCGCTTATATGGCATGTTAGGGTTTCGCTCATAAGGTCATGTACCTTGGAGCGAAATCACCAGCCCTATATATAGGGTCCCATGAGCGAAATCAGTTAAGATTGCCTTGTATACCATACCAAAGTGCTGCCGGTGTGAAGAATTGCATGTAATCGTGTGTTAAACAATACAATCAGCAGTTATAGTGAAGAATCAGCTATTTCTACCTCCGTTTCTTGTTATTCCGCACCTGAAACGAAGTTGAACACCTCTGAACGACTCGTTTGGGTCGAAACACGATCCTACATTCTTTTTAGTATGAATGAAATTCGAATTACTTAATTATTGTCACAATTAGCAAGTTATGATGTCTCGAGAAATCATATTTTTGTCTCACTCTGATGTTTTCACCATCGGTTGGGGTGTGACATATTGGTATCAGAGCCACAACTATTGGGAATTGGGAAAATTACCATGCTTTTAACCTAGTCTATAGTTTAAGAACCTATACTTCACCATTCTTGTTATCATGCTTGAATACTTTAATTCTCCCTACTTTGCTTCTCATCTTATCTTTTGTCTTAAATATACAAGTCTTTCCTAAGACGAACTATAATACACACACGAAGATGTGAAGACACTCTTATACCACAAACGAGACGATCTTACCAAAATAGGCGTGAAAACCCTCCCGTTTGGTGAAATCCCTCAATCCGCGTTTGTTGATTTTCACGAAATTGTACCATTAAGATAGGAATGACATCCTCACCTTGATGGAGAATTTCCCATTCATATTCTAGGGGACCCTTACCAACGAGTCGGAGTTAGTTCCTTATCTCGTTCGGTAAGTACTAACCACCCTTAGGGAACGACTTTGTCAAGATAGGGGTGAACCTGCACCTTGATAACTTGTCCCACTCTTCGATTTTCAAACTCGCCAAAGTCTCGAATTTTCGTTTGACTTCGGACATGTAGCAACCGGAAGGGTGAATATCGTTAACCGAAATATCGGCGAGAGTATTCTACCTATTAGGCCAAAGCATGCTTCCCAAACTCAAAAGAATTTTCGACCACTTTGGAATAGTCATAGTTTCGTTCCGAGACACTCCACGTTTTACATTGAATCTCTTTTATGTCATATCAATTTTAATGTGTTTTACATTTGATACCTCTTCATTTCAAAAGTCGAAGACGCGAATCACACGTTACCCGCAATTTCAAACAATAATAATCGCCATGAACAAACTAAATTTACAATCTTTTTGTCATTACTTGTGATTATTCAATGTAAAATCTTGTTATGTTTATGTGAACTACTTGAAACTTAGGTGTTACGTGACATGCTACATGCTAAATTATACAAATTATTTTCAAACACCTTATGATCAAGTCTCATCCTTTCCTTTTACTCAATCTTATAGATGTCTTCCAACCGTTTCTCTAACTCCAAGAAAAGCTCCAAGGCAAGCTCAAGCAAGAAGATGATATCGTTCATGGCCAAGCAAGTGGCCCAAGTGATACCCAATATAGTTAGAAAGATCAACGCTGCCAATTCCCCTAACACCTCGATTGACTCTAAGGTTGACCCACCTAAACTAACCTCCTTTAACTACAAATATTCCGCCTCTTACCACCTAAATCCATTCATCGGTACTGATGGTGCCACAAAAATATTCGAGTGGTTCAATAGTATTGAGGTGACATTCATCAACAGTGAATATCCCGACCATTTGAAAACCCGAAGCGCAACCAGTGCCTTCGAGTCGAGAGCCCACGACCGGTGGACAAAGGAGTGCAATATTCGAGGAAACGAAGAAGCCTACGCCCTACCATGGGTCAAGGTTAAACAAATGATGCTTACGGAATTTTGACCTCCGCACGAGCAGAAAAAGCTCGAGGAAGAATTCTGGAACCTCAAACAAGTGGGTGATAGCAACCTTGGTTACACCACCCGCTTCAAACAAGTAAGCATCATCGTCCCTCACCTTGTGAGCACGCTTGAACGTGCCATTATGAAATACCTTCAAGGCCTTCCCCCTTCTAGTCGTGATGTCATTCAAGCAACTAGACCCGATACCATTGAGCTAGTTTACCATCTTGCCGCCAGCCTCAATGAAAACCAAGTGAGAGATAGGCACCCCACAACCCAAATCGCCACCAAAACTGCTAATCAAGATGCCACTTCATCCAAAGGCACCAAATCTCAGCCGTGAAACAACAATGGCAAGAAACGCAAGTTTCAAAGACAAAGTTGCAACGCTATCACACCCGTCAACAACCAACCCCAATCCCCCACAAGACGCCGCTAGGAAACCTTACACCGGTACTCATCCTAAGTGTAACGCGTGCCATTACCATCACCCACCAGCCATCGCATGCCACCATTGCACGACTTGCAATCCGTTTGGGCATCTCGCTCCTATTTGCCAAAGTAGTCCAGCGCCATAAGGCAACCAAAACCAAGCACAACTCCAAAACCAAAACCGACAACCGCCGGCAAACAATGGTAGAGCATGCTAAAAATGCGGTCATCCTACTCACATTCGGCCTCAATGTCCGCAAAACAACTAAGAGCAAGAACAACAACAACAACCTCGTGGACGCACCTTCAACATCAATGCGAATCAAGCCCATCACGACCATGAAGTCATAAACGGTATGTTCCTTGTAAACGGTTTATATGCTTCCTTACTATTTGATATTGGTGCAGATAAAAGTTTTGTATCCATGGAATTCAAACCAATGCTTAAATGTACACGCTCTAAACTTTCAAAACTATTCACCGTCGAAGTTTCCAATGGCAAATCCACCACCGTTGTCTTAGTCCTCCACTATTGCGCTCTTAATCTAAATGAACACGAATTTCCTATCAAACTCATACCCATGCAATTGGGTAGCTTTGATATCATAGTAGGCTTGGATTAGCTTCGTAAGAACCATGCTGAAATCGCTTGCCACGAAAAGTTCGTTCGCTTTCCTCTTCCGTCCGGTGACACCCTGCACGTTTACGGCGAGAAATCCTCAAAAGGTCTTAAGCTTATGTCGTGTACTCAAGCGAACAAGTACTTGCACAAATAGTACCTTGCCTTTCTAGCCCACCTTGTGCAAAAGAAGGACAGGGGAAAATGCGTTAGTGATGTTCCGGTCGTTTTTGATTTTCCCGACGTTTTCCCCGTAGATCTACCAGGTCCTCCTCCCTCACGTTCTGTCGATTTTCGTACTGACCACATTCCTGGCGCTACACCTATTGCTAAATCTCCTTACCATCTCGCACCATCGGAGATGCAAGAGCTATCAAGCCAACTTAAAGAATTACTTGATAAAGTCTTCATATGCCCTAGTACTTCTCCTTAGGGCGCTCTGGTCCTTTTCGTCAAAAAGAAAGATTGTTAAAATTGAGTTTCTTGTTTGTAAATAAATATTGATTAGACACAATAAAATTCACAAACAGGAAGTCATCATCAATGATTGTTTTTCATTAATCTCAAAGGATTCAAATGTTTTACAATTCAATTGACTTTACAGACTCCCCCTCAGCTGATCACGTAAACAAATCAGTTCGTACAAGAGAAAAGGTGAAGCGTGTGATAAATAGATCACTAACATGTGTGATCTATTTATACTAAGTACGGAAGCTCTATTTAGTGATTGGCTAACATCACCCGGATAATGACATCTAATATTCCTAACAGAAAAGATTCCACAGATGTTTACAAACATCTATGCAAATCCTAACATCTGATCTAGGCTAATCTAAACCCTGATACAAGATAAATACTATTACATTAGGAAAACAATGTCTAAGCTATCCTCTGTTGCAGTTGTCCAAACATCTATTTGGCCATATAGATGTTTGGTCTTCTTCATCAGACCTTGAATTCATTAGTGCTTTGGTCTTCAACAGTCTTTAGTTTCAGCAGATGATGTATCCTCTTGAACAGCAGTTCCAAGTCTTGATCAGATGTTTGCCTTGCTCTTGAACAGATGTTCTGATTAGGTGTTCAAGATTCACTATCTTCAGGGATAGACTAGTTCAATCGTTTGCTTATTCTTGATCAATGAATCATGCTTTGGCTTTTGGATTTCATCTGTTCTTTTATAGGTCCAACATTCTCCCCCTAGAACAGATGATACCAAAACAAATATTTTATTGGATCAACTTTTATTCCTCTTCTTCAACATATTCTTGATTTGTGCTTTGAATTACTTTTCAAATCTTTCAGATAGTGAATCATCAGCATCTCTTTTGAGTGGAAGATTTAGTAAATCTTGCAGATCTTCAATTTTTAAGCTCATTGCCTTGACAATTGTCAATTTGTGGCTGGCTTTGTCTAAGGACCACTTTAGAATTTTAGAGACAGTAGGGGTTACTTAGAGTGATGTTATTGGAAGAGGTGAGGGAAATTGCATTCCATAACTTGACCTATCAGACCTGCTAGATTGGTATCAGGATGTTCATACGTTATCATATTTTTTATTACTTCCTTAAAGATGCCATCTTTAAATCTTTTCACATCTTTTGCAGTTATATCCCTCTGTCTTTTCAGATGGCTTCTTACCACAGAAGAGGCATGACTTGCAGATGCAAGTTCTGATATGATAGCCTTAGAACTAACAGGTAAGCCTTCATAGTTTGGCATTTTGGGGACTGAGGGATCTTTGGCTCCTAAAGCTTCTAGCTTCTTGTAAGTTGCCCCGATTATTGGCTCATCCCACTTAGCCATGGATTGCATTGATCCATACTTAGCAGCCACTAACTCTTCCTTCATTCTTTTTAACTCAACTGCTTTTTGACCACCAGGTTCTCTACCTGCAACCTAGTAGGGAAGAATGGACTTGATATTTCGATTGAACTTTCACATCTCAATCCTGGCTATTCCAGAGGGCTTCAACATACCAACTAGAGAATTGAGCTCTTAAAGCTCTGCAGGGCTTATTCTTCATGATAAAATCTAGATAGTCTTCCCTTAGTTCCTTTTTAAGGTTAGGGTTGCTAACTGGTCCCCTTAGAAGCCCTTTGACAGACATTTTGGGCAAAATCTTCAAGTTTATTCACTTTGGTGAATTCTGCAAACAATATTTGTTGTGCCTCCTTATCACTCTTTCCCTTGCTTTTGATAACAACAATATTTTCAGCCTGTTAGAGCTTTAAATCCAGGTACTCTTCTACATTGTTAGGCTTTTTATATCTTCTAAGGGAAGGAAAGGTCACTTTGCTTATGTCAGTTGTGGAGTAGAAGGACTCTATCTCTTTTGAGACATGCCTTAACTCCAATGGATCAAGAATATTCGGTGGAAGTGTGGTAGGTGAATGGATGGTGAGTGCAATGGTTGTTGTCACACCCCAACCGATGGCGAAAACATCGGAGTGAGACGAAATAGATTGCTCGAGACTTCATAACACTAAATTGTGACAAGTATTTAATAATAAATTTCATTTCATTGCTAAAAGACTCAAATACATTGTTTGAAATTGAATACAAGTCGAAACAAAGTGAATTACATTACAAAAAGTATTTAAAATTTAAAATGCGTTTCTAGGCATCCTATTAAGTTCTGTGTATCATCATCATCATCATAATACTGCAACATGTTTTAAAGTTTAGTTCAATACAAAAGTATTGGCTAGGATACAAGTTTTGGAATACTAGCATATAAGTATAAAACATTTTCTCAAATCCAACATGACAATGATTATACAAAGTTGAAGCTAGCATGCATAACTATAGACCAAACCCGAGTGTCCACAAGAATAATGTGCATCCCTCGCACTGAAGTGAACGAGACCGTAATGTATAATGTGCATCACTCGACACCAAAGTAATCGAGACCGTAAAGCATGGTTGCAAAAGTCGCTAGGCGCTCCCTAGTTGGTCGACCGGGGAGTTGAGAGTACTCGGTCTAGGCGAAGAGTACTCGGGGAGTACTCGGGCATGTTAAATTATAAAGAAATTACTTTTTGGAGATTTAATATATGTCAAGTAACATAAATTTACTAATATTTATAACAAAATACGTGAAAATGATATTCATTCTTAAATATGATAGGCATAGAAATTATGTTATATTATTATTATTATTTAAGTCAAACTAGGCCCGAGTTGACCTACAAGATCCAATTCTGGTCGAGGTTGACCGTGTTTGACCGACTCCGAGTAATTAGGCGGAGTCAAAGAAAGTCGCCTCGGCAGCCTACCTTGTAGCGACTACTTGGAGAGTGCTCGGCCTTGGAAACCATGTTTTACAACCATGCCGTAAAGCATGTTAACTTAACAATAACCCGTCGGGTGGTGTGCTACTCCTATAGCGCTATAATTGTTAATGTGGGCTAGCTAAGTTAATGACAAATAGAGAGCATGAAAGTATTCTAGCATAAACAACCTAAGCGTAACAAATAGCATGTTTGGCGGATTGAGTGATTGAATACATTTGATTACGTGTATTGTGAATTTGATAGTTGAAACATGTTACACACAAAAGTGCTTTAAAGCGTAAAAAAGGTCAAGTATACTTACAATATTGCCAAGCTTTCCGATTATCCGTGTATTGACGAGTTAATGAGAATAGGAGAATGAATGTGTTCGGTGTTTGGAGTTTATGGAATGTTTGGATTCGGAATTATGTATAAAAGTATATGTATGCAAAAGTATATCTCGTCTAGACACTCGTTTGGACACTAAGTTTTTAAAGTGTTTTCATGGGTCCCAACATGCCCATTAGAATCACAAACTAGGAATAAAGAACAAATATAATATAACTTATATTCGCGACGTATAATTATGATCCGATTAACATCAAGAATTTGGTTATGTTTATATTTATATGTTTTATAGTATAGTTATAATATTAACCAAAAACTAAGCGCATCATAGATATCATAGATTATCATGTAAGTCAACCATGGAGGTTTAACCTCTTTATATGATTCACCACTACACAAATCATCACAAGGATGATTCGGAGGGTCATGAATAACAAGAATTAAAACTAACTAATGCATGCTCAAGAGACCAAGTAAATCCTAACCCGGGTGAACCAACACGACAAGGAAAGGTAATCCTAAGTAGGGATGGCAATGGGTCGGGTTTGGGACGGGTTTAGGTAATCCCAAACCCAAACCCGGTTAGATAAACTTGTCCCAAACCCGTCCCAAAACCCGTCGTGTTTCTAGCGGGTAAATACCCATCGGGTATCGGGTATACCCGCGGGTTTCGGGTAAACCCGTTAATTTAAAAAGATTACTCGTTGGGTATACTCATCTAAAAACCCATTGGGTATCTATCGGGTAACTACTAACCAGTTACATTTTGTATTGTCATTATAAAAATATATATCAAATAACTACAATGTATACGGAATAGAATACATATACGTGTAAAAAATGGATGTATCATATATACATATTTAATAATATAAAAGAAATTATATCGGGTATACAATCGGGTAAACGGGTACACTTTATCGGGTAATTGGGTCGATGTATATCACTAAATCCCAAACCCGTCCCAAACCCAAAAACACTATTCCCAAACCCGTCCCAAACCCGATTAACCGACCCCAAACCCGTCCCAAATGTGTCGGGTTTCGAGTTTACCCAGCGGGTTTAGGTTTGATTGCCAGCGGGACTATGTTACTTTGATACTAGGAAGTCACTTGAGTGTTTATACACAAGTTCACAAATGAAGGAGTGGAACTAGATTGGAAAGCCCAAGCTCCCATGGTTCATACCTCACAAGTCAGAAGTTCATCATATGAAAGATGATGAATCATGGTTTCTTTCAACACTTGGATTATGATATGTATAAACTAAAAATAAAGAGTTTTTGAACTCATAACTTGATGGAAATCACCTCAACACAAACCCACAACCATAGACTAAGTTATGAGCTTGGTGGGCGCAAGATTCCACCAAGTTTTAGCAACGAAACAAAAAGCACATGAACATTGAACAAAAACAGAAAGTTTAGAACTGTTTGCACCTCTTAAAGTGATAAGAATCTATTCCTAACAAGTCTCATAACCTTAGATAGGTTTAAGAACAAGTAGGCACAAGATAACATCAAGAAAACATGGTTTTACAAAAGCATAACAAGTATTCTTCCAAAACAGAAAGTTTGGACCACAAAATGGTGTTGTTCCACCTTGGTTTACCATGGTAAACATGTGGAAACATTCCTAGATGTGTTCCAAGCCTTGTGGAAGAAGAAATGATGAAGAAAAGTTAATTAAAGAAAATGAAGTTACAATAAGTTTATACAAATCAGAAAATAAATATGACTTTGGAGCCTTATGTAAGTGATGTATCACGTGATTACACCTTGGTGAATCTTGGATAACATCCTTGAAGGTCATCCAAATAGATTGGTACAAGAAAACATGAAGAAAGTTGGGAAAAAGTGCTCAAAACTCACTGTTTTGAGCAAAGTATGAATCAGCCAAGAACTTGAGAAATTGGATGAATTGTGAGAGTTTTGGAGAGTGTAAAGTGTTAGGAGTGTGTGGAAGGCTTGAATTTATAATGTTGTGTTAGGGTTTGGGCATTAAAGCAAGTTAGTTGGGTGTTTAAGATGGTTAGGTGGGAGATAAGTGTGACAAAAGGGCCAATAAACGCGCTGGAATCAGGTCTGTGCGGATCGGACTCCTTCCACAGGTCGCGGAGGAGGGGTGGGGGTATTGCCGTGAGTCGCGGCGTCTAACCAGCCAGACACAGTTTGGTTTTTGTCAAATACGGTCCCTGTTTTTTGGTCTATGGGGTAATTTCGGGTGAATTTGATATAAACAACATATATTTAAGTGGTATTCATATATAGAAGTATCGTTTAAGTATTGTGATAACATAATTAAGTATTTAATCGTATGATAAGTGTTGAATCACATTTTTAATACAAATATTAGGTATGATAAGAACGAGTTTGTGCGAAAGATTGAATACGTATCAAACAAGTACGTATTTTGAATTTAAAACGAGTACGTATAATAAATGCATACATTAGGTAAAATGACCAAGTTTATTACGATTAAAGTGTTGGTTTAAACTGATTAGCATCAGAATATGATTACGAAAGAATACGAATTTCTATAAATTGAATACAAGGCGAACTTTCTAATTAAAGGAAGTTATGAAATGCGAGGCGTTACAATTGTAGTGGTGGATATATGAGATGTAGTGGTCATAGTTTTTGTTTTTGTTTTTGTTTGGATAGGAGATACATCAGGAGTTTCTTCATCATCATCTTGGACAATGAATTTAGTTCTCCTGGTTCAGGTTTGTGATTTTTGTGTTTTTGGTGGTGGTTATGGGGGTAGTGATGTTGGTTTTCTTTTAAGAAGTCCTTTAGGGGACTTAGATGATGGTGGTGAAGATAGTGTTTGAGTAGCTGTAACCTCCGTTGTCACTTTTGTGGTGCCAACATATATTTTGGCAGTGGAAGTAGTGGTTTAAGTAGTGGAGGGGGAAACAGTGGTTAAAGTAGTGATTGGTGTGGCAGTGGTTTGGACAGGTGTAGCGGTGCTTTGACTAACCTCTGTTGAACCTCTATTGAAGAACCTTGGTTGTCTTGGATTTCTTTTCTTTTGATGATTTCTTGCATTATGATCTGCATATCAACTTCCCTTGTATCCATTCTCTTTTGCTTCTCAATCTCTTTATTAATTTCATCTTTTGTAGCCTCTTGAGTAGGGCTGTAAACGAACTGAACATTCAGCGAACAGTTCGTGAACCGTTCGGCGGGAAGTTCGTTTATGTTCGTTCGTTTAATAAACGAACGAACAGGAACAAGAAATTTCGTTCGATTAGTTAAATGAACGAACATGAACATATGTCTCGTTCGTTCAATTGTGTTCGTGAACGTTCGGTAAGGTGTTCGTGAACGTGTTCGTGAACATTCGTTCATTTGTGTTCGTTTATGTTCGTATGTTTGTGTTTTAATTAAAGATTTTTTGTACTTTCATATATTTTATCTATACTTTTTATATTATGAAAGTTTTATTTATTTTATTACCCTGACATTTAAACTAGGAAACCCAATTTCACCTTTTTTATGCACCATTTCCCTTTCCTTTCTCATTATTTACATCGACGTGTACAATCGACCTCTGTTCCACAATAAGGGATTCAAGTTCTAGTGCTACTCTCTGGGCCATCCACCTTTATCCTTCGTCGTGTTCGCCAAATTTATTTGTGTTCGTGAACTGTTCGTGAACACGCTCATTTCATTAATGAACGAACACGAACATAAAATCTTGTTCGGTAAGTGTTCACGAACTGTTCATGAACACATTTATTTCTTTAACGAACGAACACGAACAAGGCCTTGTTCGTGTTCGTGTTCGTTCGGTTCGTTTACAGCCCTACTCTTGAGTGCATCAATATTAGACTTTTTGCTAGCCTTTTTGACTAAGGGCGGGAGCTTCCTCATGCATTCTTCTTCGTCCCCTTTTTGGCATCATCATACTTAGGGAGAGTGAGAGCTTTACCAGTGTTTTCAAAGATAAAGTATTTGATGGCTTTAACTTCTGCCTGATTCAGCTTATTTTCCATGGTCTGTTTGATCTCGCTCTTGCTACTAAGCTTACGTTCTTTAAAAACGATTTTCAAAAGTTGGTAGCTTTAGAGCGAAGTAGGGTGGATGGGAATATTGCGTGAAGAAAGGGGAGGTCGAGTCCCTTCAGAGATAGAGATTACTTGAAACCAAGAATCTTCTTCCTTGTGAGCTTCCATAAAGGGAGGAGTGCAGGAAGTTTGTTTTAGAATGTGATTGGAACAGGTTGAGGGATGCATATCAAAAGGCCCGTGTGAGGTGGGAGTTAGATTGTGATGAAAACCCAAGCTTCTTTCATGGTATGAATTTTTATACCACCAATAATATAACTAATGGCGTTCTGGTAGATGGTGTGTGGATGACGTTTTTCGTGATCATTAAGGATAAAGCCTTTGAATTTTTCTCTGAGAAGTTTTTCGAATCAATGCCACATAGACCGTCTTTTGTTTGCACTAATCTGTCTTGCCTTTACAATGTAGAGGCAGATGCTTTGGTTCAACTGTTTTCCTTGCTCGGCTATACGGGATTGTGACGGGGATCGGGTTCACAGGCCGCCTGAAAGTTTAATTTTAAAAATATTGGAAGGTGTTAGAATAGCCTAGAAATGATTTTTTTGGTCATTAATTAATTGATGAATATATCATAGGGGTGACGTTAGTCAGGGGGTTTCCTCCTCTTATTTAACCTTAATTCCAAAACTCAAGGAGCCCTTGGTTTTTGGTGATTTTCACCCTATTACCATGATTGGATGTATTAATAAGGTGACATCGAAGGTCTTGGCAAATAGGTTGAAAAGCGTTATTGGTAAACTTGTATCCATTGAACAATCGGCTTTCCTAAGTTATAGGAGCGCTATGGATGGCCCATTAATGCTTAATGAATTATTTGGGATGAAGAAATCTAAAAGGAGATGCATGTTTTTTAAAGTTGATATTTACAAAGCCTATGATTCTCTAAATTGGGGATTCTTGGACTTATGTTGTCCCAAATGAATTTCCCGGATCGATGGAGGAAGTAGATATGGGCTATCATATCCTCGGCCCACGCTTCGATGTTGATTAACGGGTCCCCTTCTGTTGAGTTTCAATGTTCATGAGGTATTAGGCAAGGGAATCCAATATCTTCAATCCTTTTTGTGCTTGCCATGGAATTCTCGTCCAGGAATATGAAACAAGCTTGTTCGGTGGGTTTATTTCATGGTCTTTCATGTACGGAGTCGAGTCCAATATTGTTTCACTTTTTTTACACGGATGATGTGGTCTTCTTGGGGGATTGGTCTCACTTTAATGCAAGGAATTTACGAAGTTTATTGTGGTGTTTCTATTTGGTGTCAGGCCTTTGGGTGAATATGAGAAAATGTAGTAAATATGCAGGTGGCGTGACGGAGACTGGTTGCCTGGGATAAAGTGACAACACCGGTTGACTTTGGTGGGTTGGGTATTGGGTCGCTTAGAGAAACTAATTTAGGTATGCTCGCGAAATAGTGGTGGCGGTTTAAAGTTGACCATCCCGGGTTATGGAGACGGGTTATTTGGGCTATTCATCATAGTTCAAGGGCATGGAACTTTATACCGCTAAAACTTACTATTCCTGGTCCCTGGAAACAAGTGGCGGTTAACGGATTGGTTAGGAGTGGTATCGAGCTGCCAAATGCCATAATTTGTGCAGTGGATAATGGTGTAAGTATATATTTTGGCTTGATTGTTGGTGTGGGGAGCAGCCCCTAGCTGCTCGGTTCCCAGCTCTATTTGCCTTGGAAAAACATAGAGACTGTAGTGTAGCGGATTGGATCGGATTGACCGGCTTCCGGTTGGCCTAAGGTGGAAGTGGGACGGTATGGAAACGGGAGGTGTCGGATGACATTTAAAAATCTCAGTTTCAGCAAATGCTTTCAATCATTGGTAACCCATCAATTAACGATAATGAGGATAGAAGGTCTTGGTCTCTTGATGATTCCGGCTCCTTTTCGGCTAAAAGTGTTTAGGTTAAGTTGCAGCGTTTCCAGTATTCGACTCCAGATTTTGTTATAAAGTGGAATAACTGGGCTCCAAATAAAGTGGGTATCTTGGTGTGGCGGGTGGGGATGGATCGTATTCCTACGCTATGTTCGTTAGTGAGGAGAAATATCCATCTTGAGTCGACAAATTGCGTGGTTTGTGGTGATTTTCCAGAGACGGAGCACCTATTCTGGGCAGTTTCGCACAAACAATTTGGTCTCTTGTCTCACAATGGTGTAAAGGGTCTCCCATTTTCGCATTCAGTATAAGAGATATTCTTGTTATCCATAAATACATTAGTGGATCCCAAAAATTTAAAAAGGCTTTCCAAGTGGTCTGCCTAACAGTGATTTGGTGTCTTTGGAGGGCATGGAATGACCCTGTTTTCAACCTGGTGCCAATGTGCCATGCTCGGTTCAGAGGACTTTTAGTGATGCTAGGGCGCTAAGTTTCTTATGGGTCAGCTCTCGCTCAAAGCAGCCAAATCTGAGTTGGAGTATGATACGATCCGACCCGACCCGACCCGTTGCCGTAATCCTACGGGCCAACCCACCACCACATTTAAATATTGTTGCATGAAAGTTAGTTTTTAATTATTAGTTAGTTATTAGTTTAGAACTCACGTTTATTATTCAGTTATATGTATGCATGGGCATGTGGCATTAGGTCCACGTTCATATTTCATGGTCCATGATCTCTTAGGAGAAACCACCATTGTTTTCCTATTTAAGTTGAAATATCCAAAGAAAATAGAGGAGGAGAAAATTGTTGCAAAACTAGTCTTGTTCTTTATCTTTGTTCTTGGAGCGTGACCCCCTCTAAGGGTTATCTATCTTGGGAGTTTGTAGGTTTTCTCCGTAAACCTATCAGAGTACCTGGGCAGCTTTCAATCTTAGTAGTCTTGGATGGTAGTGTTGTGTGCTATTTGTATGTATGGTCTGATGCTTTTTGTTTGTCTGTGTTTTTGGTGCCTTGTTCTATTTTGTGGCTAGCTACCTGCTAGCTTCGTGTGGTGTTAAGTCATCATTGATGTTCTAAAATCTCACACCATATTTTTTAACCTTTTTTACATCTGCTAACTGCGTAGTGATTCACAATCCAATTTTTCATTTTATTACCTAATTACTGTTTTTTGTGTTATATTTGTTTGCTTTATTTATTTGCTTTATTTATTTGCTTTGTATAGATTTTTAAGTTTATCAATGATTAGTTTATTTGTGACCCCCTTAACTCGTTTCATTTTCAGGAAAGCTTTCGAGATGCGTATCGATTTAATTTAACAGGTTTTGAATATATAAATTGTCTGTTTTCTTTTTTAAGTTATTTGATAATTCGTTTCATTTTCATGAAAGTTTTACTGATTCCTATATTAGAGATGCTTATCGATTTTGATTTAACGGGTTCTGCAGCTTAAGGTAAAAGGTTTTATATCTAGTTATTATATAAAAGGCTCTCACTATCTAGACACTCGCTTTGCCTATCTGCACACTTAGGGTTTATATACGCTGCGTATTGACCAATACGCAGCGTATATAGACCATAGATCTCAGTGCAAATAAAATTCAGAAGGTTATATACGCTGCGTATTGACCTATACGCAGCATATATAAGTGTTCGTCTACGCTGCGTATTGACCTATACGCAGCGTATATAAGTGTTCATATACGCTGCGTATAGGTCAATACGCAGCGTATAGGATAGCTACTACATATAAGAATTAAGTTTCATAATCTAACAGCTCTGGACAGAGGATAAACTGGTTAAGGCGTTGCGGTTCTAAACGAGAGGTCATGAGTTCGAGTCTTGCAAGGGCCGGTTCTTAAATGAAGACCCCCTTTTTCCCCTTTTTTTATATATTTACAAAACTGGTCCCTGAGATTTCGTAAATTTACACAAATGGTCCCTGGTTTTTCGAAAATTTACAAAAAGGTCCCTGGTTTTTCGAAAAATTACAAAAAGGTTCCTAAGCTTTTGAAAACTGACAAATATGGTCCCTGAAGTTTCCTAAATTTACTAAAAAGGTCCCTGGGTATACGCTTCGTATTGCTCAATACGCAGCATATACAAACCTGGCAAAAACTTAACACTTCAAACCTACCAAAATGACACCAAATTTGCATCAGTTTTATATATGCTGCGTATTGACCAATACGCAGCGTATGGGACATTGTTTTCTGTGCAATGATTGGTAATCAGGCACTGAGATCTATGGTCTATCTACGCTCCGTATTGGTCAATACGCAGCGTATAAGGGTAACCCTATACGCTGCGTATTGACCAATACGCAGCGTAGATAAACCCTAATTTTCCTAGGGTTTGGTGTGCCAATAGGCACTTTAGTGTGCCAATAGGCACACTCATAAAAATAGCATAGTTCAGCCAGTCAGCAACTTATTTAGTAATGTGAGCCTTAACAAGTATTACAATGACTCCCTCATTCCTTTTTTTGTACCATGCTGTATTTAGATGTTCAGCAAGAAGATATTAACACAAGTATATTAAACATTTTAGATGGTATGACTGCTCCTCCTTTGAGTTTGGGTTCAATTGGATGAATCTATCAAGTAATAAAGCAGCAATGATATTTAACCAAATCGCCATTTTCGCTGAAGCGCGGCAACAATCACTATTTTGAATTTAAATATATGGCTTAAGATGCAATAGTGTTTTAGTCCAAAAACCAGATGGTACAAAAGTCAATAGCAAACACAAAAAGAAATGGCTTATCATAAAGGAGTCCAAACAAAAACAAAAGACAATGTATTCATGATAATAGTGATTTCAACAAGTGTTTCAACCAACACTCGGGTCAATTACCTGTCCCATAAACAACACAACCCCTGTCACATCTTCTTTTATCACAAACAAAAACGGATGATCCGCTACGAAATCCACCTTCCTAGGCTCCTCTTCATACAACGCACAACCTTCATCCGCCTCGTATGTAACGGCCGCTGCTTCTGTACCTTCTTCATTCACCTCAATAAAAGATTTATGGTGAATGCTCGAAACATGAAGCCTTTCATCAGCAGACGAATCAGCCATTTCAGTCAAACCATCTTCACCCGTGAATGGCAATACGAGCCCTAATTCTTTCAACATATCACAAACTTTAAACCTGAATTCGATCTTAAATTTTGGTAGCAAAAACCGCCTGACTTTTACTTGTTGACCTCGAATGTGACTATCTAAAAAGTCAGATGTGGAACCAATTTTCTGTACTAATGATTGAAGGCCGTCTTTTGCATTTGGGAGGAAAAAGTACATCGTGAACTGACGTCTTTCTTCACCTCGTAAATAGTGAAGACCTAGTACTTTGAAATCATCATATTCACACACAAATTTGAATTCGTTGTTGGTCATGAAGGGAACATGAACTTTGTTTCCACCAAGGAGGTGAAAATCAGATTCTATTGTCTCTTCTCGGTCAAAGGGGACACTCCATGTTCCCTTGAAGTAGAGGGCATTTGCAAAGATGAGTCTGGTGAGACTGCTTACTTCATCAGCAGGAAGGAGTTCTTTGATAAGGCCATTTGTTTGCTTTTCAGCCCACAAATTCACTTCATCGGCTACCTCGACAACCTTCAATAATCAATAAATAATATGTTAGCCATATCATAACGAATGATCTATATCACACTAATAATCATTTATAGAACATTTAATTAATGAGCAATCTTTGGAACGACACCATCATCATCATCTAAAACTTACCTACTAAAGTTGCACAAAACTTGGATTTGGTTAATATATATACCATAAACAAAATATATTGTATCGGATAATAAACTATCTACGTTCTGATAGAAGATCGAAAAAGAAAAAAAAAGTTAGGACTGACCTTCGTTCGGAAATCGACTTGTTTGCAAACGGCTTTATAATCGTTGTCGACAACTTGCTTGAAAGAAGGTTTGAAAGAAAGAGTTTTGTCAACCCAAACCCCGTTTGCAAAAGACAACCGAGGTCCATCAGTGGAGCTACTATCCCCCTAGATAGAGGACACATACTGTGAATAAAGAGAGTTGAGGTTGTGGGTAGTATTTGTTTTGAGGAAAGTAAGGAGTTGGTCGCGTGTTCGACCTGTGGTGCCCTGGGCTAGTAAGCTCAGAACCGCATGGATTGAAACCGGAGAGAAAACAACGTTAGAGTTGTGTTTTTTGGAGAGAAGGTGGGCTGCCAGTGTGGTTGAGACGTGGGTTTGATCCCTGATTGATTGTTGAAAGTTCCAAGCTTCCGCCATTGTAGATGCCAATTTGGAGAAGAAGGCCTATGGTATATATGGACGTATATGAAGATATATACACAAAAAATATATTATGGTGGAAGATATGTATTTACTCAATCGAATATTTATTGATAAATCGGTTTCATTTATCTTAATCACTCTATCAATCAAATATTATTCAAAATTTTGTTTCTTTTTATTTTGTTTTTACTTTTTATCTCAGATTTTTTTAAACGACTTAAAGATATATTTTTATAGTTTTTTTTTTTTTTTTTTTTTTTTGTGCAATATCCAACCTAGTAACTAATTTTACCATACTTTTTGAAATACTTATCAGAATTGGGGTTCTTGTGCAACACTCGGCCATTTTTTTAGATTTTTTTTATCAGGCTTTTTAAAATTTATTTAAAACAGTTGCTCTCTTAGTGCAATGCCAAACCCTCGTATTTTATAAAATCATTTACCATGCTATTCTTGTTGAAAGTAGAATGGCGGAAAATAGGAGCCACTGATGGACTCGTTCAAAATATCAACCTTTTAGTATTCTCTAAATTGTTCGTTCCCCTACTCAAAATTTGGTTTCTTTAAATTAAGTTTTTTAAAATACTTAACTTACAACGTGTTTGGGGTTCGGTTTGAATTATTGTTTTTTTTTTAAAGCAATAAATTAGAAGAAAAGTTTGGCATTTTGCCTTTTATTTTGACTTTCAGAGAAAAGGTAAAAGATTGTTTTTTAAAAGCCATAAAAACCTAACTTTCTAAATGAGTTTTGGCTTTTTAAACATAAAATTACAAATCAAATCTCATCCTTTAAAATAGCAACAAAAAATGTAAACTTATCATATTCTTTTTGATCATTTTATTATTTCTCACTACAAAGCTAATTCAAACAATTTTTTTTAAAAAATTCCATTTGAAAAAGTAAAAAGTCAATCAGTTTTGAAAAAAACACTTTTAAAGTTAAATAAGCAATCCTAAACACCCTCTTAAATTACCAAATCATACAAAATTAAGTTATAAATAAAATAATTAATCAACAATAACTATTATATATTACATATTACATTTTGATAACCATTAACCAAATGTTATACCCTCGTTAATATTCACATGGTATAATCTTTTAGACATACAATTATGGGGATAGGATCAAATAGGAAGTATGTTTTAGGTAGAAAGGATATGAAGCAATAAAAGAGGAACACGTGGCAAAGAATAAAAATCAAAAGTAAAGGCAATTTTGTCAAGCAAAATTTAATCTCAAATAACCCTAGATTTAAAAAAAAAAACCTCAGTATATCTTTATCGTTCATCCCACCCCCACACTATCACTACCATCACCACCACTCCACCACCTATCGCCACCGTCACCGCCACCACTCCGTCGCCCACCTCCACCACAACTGTCACCCCATTCCTACCACATGGTCACCGTCCACAAATCACAACCGAACCCTTGCCCAAGATCTCTCAATCTCATTTCAAACTTGACACATCCACCTGCAAAAGAAATTAACAGATCTGCATCGCTGGAGTTTGCTCCTGATGTGTCGTTCATCGTCACCGACACCGACACCATGGATGGAGCATCGACAAATCGATTGCGTTTTACGTTAGTCGTTGAACGAATTGCGTTTTATTGAAATCGTTAAATGGGCTGCGTCTTTCGGAAGTCATTGAAACAAAAGAATCGTTGAATGAATTGCGTTTTATGAATTGCGTTGTATTCTGTATTCATTTAACCAAAAGAAACAGAGGTTAGTTTGACTTGGTGCATAAGTTTTTATGATGGGAAAATTATGAAAAATGTCGGTTGAACAAACCACTTTTCAAATTTGTCACCCTCATGCGTCTTTGAAAGGACTCATCCGGTTTGGATGCGTACATATGCAGACCCTTTAAAACACTCAATAAAAATTGGACACGTGTCGTTTTGTAGGTGGGCCCAGACGCATCCCACTTCTAATGCGTCTCTTTCTCACCCATGTCTCTCTCTTTCTCTCTTCTCTTTCTTTCTCTTCTCTCTCTCTTCTCTTTCTCTTTCTTCTCAACAACGTAAACTTTTCTTTATGCTCTGAAAATTCTGAGCTTCTTCTAAAGATCACATTTTGTTCCTACCCAGATAAGTTTTATAAATTTTTCATTCCATATGTCTCTCTCTTTTTATTGTTTTTTTTTTTTTTGTTTTAATAGCATATTGGTGTGAGATGCGATCAAGAACGCGATACCTTCGCCGTTGAGGCAGTTTAGGGGAGGGGGTGATGGTGTAGGAGAATTTGGTTGAGAAAGAGAGGGTGGAGTTGAAGTTGGAGTCAAGAAAGAGAATCGGGTGTTTGTAGAAGATTCGGCCGGTGTTTGGGAATGGTGGGTGTGAGGAGAAGTTGGTGAGGGGTTGGGTGAGGGTGATGGCGGTTTGGTTTATGCGGGCGGTGCCGTAGAGGGTGAAGTTTGATCGGAGAGACGATGATACGGTTGTGAAGATGAAGAGGAAGATGATATGGATAATTTGGAGCTTTAAAATCATAACATCCATGGAGGTTTGTTCGTGGAAACAAGATGTATTTATCCTACTGCAGTGTGTGTTTATATGTGTGTGTGTGAGTGAGTTATTGCGATAAATTTATCCAGATGAAGATGAATTTGAAACTCAAGACGGTAACTGGGTGGGGGTGGTTGCAGGTTACAGAGAGTGTAGGTAAGAGATAGAAAGAGAAGAGAGAGAGAGAGGAGAGAGAAAGAGAAAAGAGAGAGGGGAGAGAGAAATAAATAATTAATGAGTCAGGCCGACGCACCAGAATGGTCCTTCCAAGGACGCACCGGAATGGTCATTCCAAGGACACATAAACATGTAGGACACGTGTCAGCTTCTAGGGACATGGACGCATCAACATAACATGCGGACTCTTCCAAAGCTCAGTGGTCCTTCCAAGGACGCAGGAGATTGACAAAATTGAAAACCGTCTTGGTCAACCAACAATTTCGTAATTTTCCCTTTTATGATTGCATTTTACAACAGTGTCATGAAACCGTTATTCAAATTTCTAAATTTTGTCAAAAGTCAAATGTGCTATTTTATGTTGGATAAATTAAATCAATTTCGTGGAATGGGATCATTGGTTTTCCAAAACTATCACTTTAGTTATTTTGATTTTTGTTTTTATTGTGTATTTGGTTGAGTTTATGTATAAAAAATCATGATGGTTGTTCTTTTAGGTAAAACACATTTTGAAAGAACACTTTCTTTTGTGTTTTTAAGCTATTGCGTTTTAGAAAAAAAGACATTTTTATGTGTTTTTTGGTCCATTGCGTTTTAGAAAAACACATTTTGAAGTGTTTTTAATCCATTGCGTTTTAGGTAAAACACATTTTTATGTGTTTTTAGTCCATTGCGTTTTAGAAAGAAAACTTTCTTTTGTGTTTTTAGACCATTGCATTTTAGGAAAAAGACATTTTTATGTGTTTTTTGGTACATTACATTTTAGAAAAACACATTTTGAAGTGTTTTTAGTCTATTGCGTTTTAGGTAAAACACATTTTTATGTGTTTTTAGTCCATTGCGTTTTAGAAAGAACACTTTCTTTTGTGTTTTTAGGCTATTGCGTTTTAGAAATAAGACATTTCTTTTGTATTTTTTTGTGCATTGCATTTTAGAAAAAAAATCACTTTTACGCTTTTTGTCTATTGCGTTTTACGCAACTGGGTTTTCAATTTTTTTTTTTCGAAAATATAGTATTAGCATACTCGTTTTAAAGATTAAAAAAGCTCGTTTTTTGGTGCAATTTTTATAAAAAATAATGTCGTATGAAAAAATTATTAACGTTTAAAAAATGAGAACGAATTGGAGGAGAGAGAAACTATTGTCCTGTATTAACTAGAATGCCCTTAAACAAACTCACGCGCCTTTTTTTCTCTTCAGTTTCACTCATTTAATCTTAGTCCTTGATTAAATCAATTGATGGTCAAGATTCCTTCCTAGCTAAAAAAAACTCCCTATTATATCCTAACCCTACAATTATGACAATATTAACTTTACAATTACGATTACGACAATAATTGAAGTCTTACTTTTTACCTCACTGCTAATTCAGCATCTTGATAACCATTAACCAAAAACGGTTTAAGAATACTGTATAAGAAGTAAACACAATAACGAGGCATTGATTAATAGTCAAGAAATGTATACAACGGAAACTGACTTTTCTAATTCAGCATCTAGACACACATAAGGTGTAATCAAAAGATCCAAAAGCCTAACCTAGTGAAATGGAAACAACAACTATATATAGGCAACAGTTAGGTTAACTAGCGTCACTCCAAGAGTGACGCCATGTGCATTACCGTCACACAAGACTTATGACACTTCTCTAGTAACGCCTATTGATCAAGTCTAACAGTATGATGATGTTGGGCAGGCAACACTGAAGACAACCAACATTAGAGTGTCGTCGATAGTAGAAATCATTATTCGTTTATCTTTAGTTTCTGTACAGTATACTACAGTCTTGTAAGTTCGAACAATCGGCACCAGGAACATACTCGATGTTGTCTTTAACGACATCCCATATTCCATTGTTGTAAACAATGAATCTAACCGACATTTAAAAAAAATTAGCTATTAAAAAATGTGGGTAAAATCTAAAATATTATTGGTCTTCAACCGAAAAAAGAAAAAAATATATTAGTATGGATTGGGTCTAACATTTTCGTGTATGGTAACAATTTGACATGGGCAGTGTACAGATGCATCTAAAGAGGTACCATTGAGTCTAAAGAGGTACGGTGGCGTCTAAAGTAGTATGGTTGCGTCTGTCAATGTGTAAGAGTACAATGCTCTGTTGTATGGCTATGCGTCTGTACCTAGAACATTGGCGTCTGTACATTAAGTATGCGTCTATAAGGGTCTAAAAGATAATGCGTCTATAGTATGGTCGGTTGCATCTACAAATGAAGGTGGAGTCTACATGGGTTGTAGATGCTACAACCAACATGGATGCATCTGAGCCACATAACTCGACTGAAGCGGCTAGGCTCAGACGTAACAAGTTGAATTGCGGCGCCAATGAGTCTCTTAATCACCAGCTATATATAAATCCACGTGTCAACCTCTTATTCGCTTGGACTGGTGCGTCTCTACTAGATGTTTTATGTCACACCCCAACTGATGGCGGAAACATCAGAGTGATACGAAAACGAGATTGCTCGAGACTTCATAACGTGCTAAGGTGACAATATTTAAACAAAAAGATTTCATTTCATACTAAAAGGATTACATTGTCTTGAATTGGAAAGTACAACTGTTAGTGCAATACGTCTATTGACTTCGTCTTGTATCATGTAATAGGATAGAATAGGATTATCAGTGCCCGAGGTTTGAAAAACAGATTTTCAGATTTAAGATGTTGATTCCGCTCCAAATGTAAAAGAGTCATTTCAAGCGAAATCAGAACCTTCTGATTCTGCCCGAAAGTGCTTAGTGTCATTAGGAGCGAAATCAGACTAGTATATATAGTGCACTTGTTGTTTCATTTGGTACGACTTCAGGATCTGTAACGAAGTGCTGCCAAAATCTGTTCAGGTTGTAATTGATGTTAAAATCAATTTTAGTAACAGATTAAAGAGTATATAGCTGTTTTTAAGTCCAGTTCACTGATTCTGCCTTTGAACCGGATGTAAAGCTCTTCTGAACGACTCAGTCGGGTCTAACAACGATCCTACAAGTGGTATTAGAGCTAGTTGGAGGAGTTTTGCAGTTTACAGCTGAATTTCATTGAAATTTCTTGCTTCTACACCTTCTTTCTTCAATCGAACAAGATTTCACGGTCCGAATTGGTTCAAATTTTCACAGACTGTTTAATATTGGACATAGACAAACCCTTGAAAGTTTCATGTTAAAATACGGACTAAAAATGGACAAAATTGACCTCCGAACTGATTCCGCTCGAGCTGGATAGGTCCTGATTCCGCTCCAGATCAGTTCCAAAAGGCTGATTCCGCTCCAGAATATTGACTAATTCCGCTCCAAGGTGTCCTGTTTGAAAGTTGGGTTGTGATTCCGCTCCAACTGCTTGAAATTCTAATTCCGATCCAAAGTTCAGTTTAATTTTGCTCCAGGCTACCATATTCTGATTTCGCTCCTAATTGTTTCTTGCTGATTTCGCTCCTGGATACAATATCTGAGATTTCGCTCCAAACAGTCTTTAAACAGATTTCGCTCGAAGTGTTAATCAACTGATTTTGCTTCAACTGGTCGACTTGTGATTTCGCTTGTGTTGTCAAACAAAGTGATTTCGTTTGAGTTTCCTATTTCGCTTGAAAAAGGATTTTTCGTGTCAAGATTATTTCACAACAATCAAGTGTCAGTCTGTTTTCAGAATATTTGATATTGGTTGTACTGATAGTGTTTGTTTGATTATCTGTTCAGGTTTACATCATGGCTGAAGAATTCTACAACACATTTTTCAATGCATTCACATCCGAATCGTCCGAGATTGCAAATGTTACACCAAAAACCATCACAAAAGCTATCAATGAGAACATCAAGCATGATAACTTCTATGGAGCACACTCAAAGCCACCAACTCTGGAGAGCATTGAAGATTATACATGGTGGAAAGAACGTTTTCTCAATTGGGCGAAAGCGTATGCTCACGAAAGCTGGTTTTGTTTAGAGTTTGGATACGAAAGGCCAAAAGATGATAAAGGCGAAGAACTTCCATTCAAGAAGTTATCAAGTGAAGATAAATCTGAGTTTGCTGCCGAACAAAGAATGATTGCTTTGATCCAGTCTGCAATCAGAAATGATATTTTTGCATTGCTGAATCATGATGGATCATCTAAATCAGTTTGGGAAGCTTTACGTGTTAAAGCTGAGGGGGGTAAACAGATAAAAAAGAACAAAATTACTTTACTTAAAAAAGAATTTGATCTGTTTGATAGTCTAAAAGGAGAGACAGTGAGACAAATGATTGAGAGATTTTGTCATCTTAAAATTGAACTTGAGAGATTTGAGATAGTGAAAACAAGAGAGGAACTTATAGATAAAGTGATTGAAGCGTTACCACGAGCTGATCAGTGGCAAACGTTTGTGTTTATTTTGAAAAATGATGCTTTATATGATACAATTTCTCTTGATGCGTTGTTTGAAAAGATAGAGAGTCATGATCTGGAGCTACAAAAGCAAAGTAAGATGATTGGTTCTTCACATCAACAAAATGTTGGATTGTATTACAAAGGCAGTGTACCTTCGGAGAAAGGTGTTGGTTCACCAAAGACAGCATTCAGTGGTGAGAAGATGAAAGAACCTCAAACAACTTCAACAAGTCATCATTCTGAATATCATTCATCTTCGAAATCAAATCCTGATGAAGCTGAGGAGATTCTATGCAACATCGCTCTCAAACTGAAGAATTCTTCGTCGATGAGTGTTAATGCAGCAAAACAACAAATGAGTTTTCTTGCTTCTGTTCTGGAATCGTATGAAGGTCTTGTAGCTGGTAAAATTGGAAACTCAGAGTTAACCAAAGAAGACTACGACCAGATTGATCCGGAAGAGATGGAACTCATTGACATTCGTTGGTGCTTAGCAAGTTGCATCCGAAGAGCGCAGAGGTATATGGAGATTACTGAGAAACAATCTCTTGGAGGTGCATCAACAAAGCTTGGATTCGACAAATCCAGAGTGACTTGCTTCAAATGTAAGCAGAAAGGTCATTTCAAGAGAGAATGCACTAAGTCTGCAGTTGGTGGAAATGAACATCCGTTCAATGATGATTACTACCGAAAGGCAATCTACCATCGAAGTAGAGAAGAGCCTAAGATGATTGAAGATAAACCTAAATCGAGAGCTTGTTTTGTAATTCAAGATGATGAAGGTTTTGATTGGTCAGAGGTATGTCCAGAAGAAGATCGTTTGGAGAATGTTCAAAAAACAGCTCATGGGAAAACTATAACAGAGGAAAGAAAGTTTGTTTTTGTTGCTGAAATCCGTGAAGAGAACAATGAAGATAAAGATAAAGTTAAAATGAAGGAGAAAACCAGAGAAGAGATTCTGGAAGAAAAGACATACAGAGAAAGAAATATTGTGTTGAACAGAATGGATGAAATGCAAGAAGAGTATGAGAGTGCAGTGAGCAACAGAAGATGGGATAAAAAGAGAGAGTGTTACTTCAACAGAGAAGGAGAACCAGTTGTTCCAAAGAAAGATATAATCTTTGATGATGTTCTTCTCATAATTCCTTTGAGAGCTGAATACTATAGAAATGTGTTGAAAGATGACACATATGCTAAAAGGCATGAAAAGGAGATCAAATATGCTATGACATCGTGTCTGAGAAAAAGGGATGAAGAGAGAATGAAGAAGAATGTTGAAGAGTTGGTGAACAATCTGAAGAAAGTTGCTGAAGAGGTTAAAGCAGAAGCTGTTGAAGTTGAGGCTGTGAAGGAAATCAAAAGTGAAGAAGTTGTTGTGAATGAAGAGGTTAAGAAAGCTGTTACTGAAGAACATCAGATTAAAGAAGAGGTGAAGAAAGAAGAAGAAGAAGTAAAGAATGAGAATTTGGAAGCTGATAATGTTGATCAGAAGCAAACTGAGGCAACTGCATCGAACACCGAAGTGCCAATCACTGAGGTACATTCTGATTCTAAAACCTTAAAACCGATTGATCAGTGCAAGAAATGCATGGAACCGTGCAGAGCTTGTATTGAAAAAGATGAGCAATTCAGAACAAGAAATCTTGAATTCACTAAAATTGAAAATATTTTTAAAGAAAAATGAAAAGAAATGCTAGAAAAAGAAAAAGTTTTGAAAGAAAATGATGAAAAACTTTCAGAAAAGTGTAAAAATTAGAAACAGAAAATGAAATTTTGAAAGAAAATATTTTTAAAATGACAGAAAAATGTTCTGAAAAAGAAATTGCTTGTCAAGAGATGAAGAAAGAATATTACTCAATGAAATTAGCATATCATATTACGAAAGAGTCATACGAAAAGGTGAAAGATGAAATGAAATATGCTCAATCAAGAATGAATTATCTTTCTGAAACAACTAAAGAACTTAAACGAATGTATTCCGTAAAACAAGATGTTGTTAATTCCTATATTGAGGATGTTGCTAAGCTAAAGCGACAGATTGCTGATCTAGAAAAGGATACCAACAAGTTAAAGAGTTATCACGTGTCGTCATATGTGCTTGAACGTATTTTCAATATAAAACCGGGAGATGGTGAGTCTGAGCAAAACAAGAAAGGCATTGGCTCAGAGTTTCATCAAGTTCCACCACCGGGAAAATTTGCATTTTATGATGAGGAAAAAGTTGAAAAAGCTTTCAACATGGTAGACCAATTGCCAAACAACATTGACATAACCTATTCCAAATCTGATGATTCTCATGATTCAGAGGTGGTAGGTAAAGTCGTTGAAAGTGTGTTGAAAGAAGAGTCGGTTCATACAGGTAAATCAGAATCACAGGATAAAGATGAAGGAAATCTTCATGATAGTTATCTGAAAAACACAAAATCCGAGAAAAATTTGAATGATGATTCAAAAGGATTGGTTTATACCATGATTGGATCGGACAAATTGTTCTTAGATGTTGTATTCTCGATTCAGAATGTGATTTCAGAAAAGGTTGATAAAGTTTTCAAAATGGTAGAGATTGAGAAGTCTGAGATTTCAAAGTTTGCTGGTAAGAGTCATAGAGGTTCGTATAACAAACCTAGTTTCAAGAAGAAAAACATGAAGGCTGGTTTGGGTTATAAGAAGAAACAGAATTGGAAGAAAAATGAAGTGCCAATTTATCAAGCAAAAATGAGTTTTGTTCAAGGAGATAGTTTAGCAGAAGAAAAACAACTTAAATTGAGACAGACTAATGATGAGTTTTTTGCTAAAAAGAAAAAGCAACAACCACAGGTCAAAGATGTGTCCATGAGAACATGTTTTAAATGTGATAAAAAAGGACATCTTGCTCGCAAGTGTCCAAATCTGAAACCTGTGGATGTTGATAAAAAAAAGTCTGATGATGTTGAGAAACAGAAACCTGAGGATGTGAAACACAGGTCAACCAGATTTGACTCAAAACAAACTTGGAGGTACAACACAAACAAGTTTGCTTTGAATCAAAACTGGAAATCAAACCTGAACAGGTTTGATTCGAGACAGACCTGGAATTCTCATACACCCAGAGTCAGAACAACTCAAAGTTGGAAAGCAACTGTTGATATGACAAAACCACAAGAATTTTGGAAACCAAAAGTTGTTCAAAAACAAAATGTTCAACAAGAGTCTCCTTTTTATAAAAGAGGTACGCCGAAAGGTCAAACATGGTCTATTAAGAAACAAATGACTTCGGTAAAAGATGAGACAGTTGAAGTCAAAGTTGAAAAAGTCCTTGTTCAGAATGACAAAGATTTTCCGAAATTGCATGATACATATTGTGTTGAAATGCCTAAGGTCCAACAGACCTGGGCTAAATTGTTCAAGTAATCAAGTAGTCTAAATGTGCAGGTGCTCAACAAAACCAAAGATTGTGAGAATGGAAGTTGGAGCAGCCTGGCACAACGAGGAAAGGAGGTTGCTGGATCCTGTGTTGGTTGAAACAGGAAGTTTATTTTCATTCTGTACATAAATAATTTTTTTTTTCAAAAGCTCTAAAAATTTGAAAAAAAAAATAAAAGCCAAAAATATGTTTTAGTTTGTTAAAAACTTGAAAAACAAAAAATATGTTTGTTTTTAATTTTTGTCAAAAATAGAAAATTACAAAAATATGTGTTGATTGAATACGCCGAAACCCTCACGGCTGAACAAACATGATTACTTTCACAAGATTGAAAAACGGTTTTCAAATTGTCGAAAATCAATGGGTTGTAAATCATGGGGGTAATTGTTGGTACTTTATGTTATTTTTTGCAAATCAGTGCATGAGAAGCAGAAAATGGATGGCGAGACAAAGCTATCAGTGTTGGTTGACAAATTTTCTTTAAATGTTTTTGCATTTTAGGGGGAGAAAAATTGTCAGAAAATACAAAAACATTTGAAAATTTTGAAAAAGTAAAAAACATGATAAAATGAAAAAATGAGTTTTTGTGTAAAAAGAGGAAATGATAGTACATCAGTAGACAGTTACAGTATGCTAAAGAAATGTAATGATTAAATAGCGTTAAACAGTCTCACTGATGATATGTCGGTAGATTTTTATACATTTAGTAAACTTTTTCGGGATATAAACCTAAATTCAAACTTGCTTATTTCGTGGGGAACACTACTTGGATATATAGGTAACCCCCTGAAATCTCGTTTGAAAGACCCCTCTTTCTGAGATACTAGGTCTTTATGCTTAGTGATATCTGGGGTATTATCCCGGGACTTCTGATTTTGCGAAAGCAATGGCCTAGTCCCCGGAGAATACTTTCTACATTACTTGAAATATAGCGCCGCCCTCAGTAAATTGATGAAACAATAAAATTGATAGTCATTGCTGTTGTAATACAAAAGATCCTCTAAAGGGGACACACCCAAAGTCGAACCGTCATCTCTCTGCTGAACGAAAGTTCTGACCTGAGCTCTCACGGTTTCGTACTATAATTTATTCCCCTTACAGATATCATCTAGGTATACTCATCTGTAAGACTGAATATTGGGATCTGGATACGGGAGTATATTCAAGAGGTGGGACACATGAATGAGTTTAAGTTCTTAATACACCTAATTCGTATCCTGAATCAATTGAAATTTGTGTGAAAATTTAAGTGGATCAGTATATCGACAATCTAAGTGAATTGTTTAATTCTTAATGTGTAACTAAGCTCAACGGTACTTGTGACTTGTCAAAAACTGATATGATCCTCTGACGCATACTCAAACAAAAATATTGTCTGTAAATATGTTTGTACATATTTCTTTACTGCTTTATATTTTCAGAAAAATGCAAAAAGATTTTTGATTCTGCTTTATTTTCGACAACTGATGTCTGAGATGCTGAGTTTCAAAATTTAAGTAAGCTGATTGTGTTTCTGAAAATAAAAAAAGTTCATTAATTTGAAACTTGAATTAAAAAATCAAAAACAGTTTGTGATATTTCAAGGTCATTAGTTTGGACTTGGATGATTTACTGTGAGGATTTTGGATATTGGACATTGCCATATTTGTAAAGATTGATTGATAGAGAGAATGTTTTAGAGCCAGGTTATGATTCCTGGTAGTTTAAAATGTTGTTACTTATAAACGTATAAGTGATTGCAGATAGTCCAGATTACGATCCCGAGAGCAGAGTCTAAGGGGGTGTCTGAAGACAAGCTTGAAGCAAGAGGGAGCCTGTAGATGGAAAGCTAGGTGTCGATCCCAAAGCACGGAAGCTGGACGAAAGGGGGAGCTTGAAGCTGATGGAGAAGATAAAGATTGATGGATGATAATTATGTTACAACTTGAATAAGAATGCAGAATGATCAAGGGTTTTAAAGTTTATCAGCTAGATGTGAAAAGTGTTTTTATTCATGGGAAAATTCAAGTTGTGGTGTATGTCTCACAACAAGATGGGTTCATTGATCCAGATTATCTAGATCGTGTTTATAAACTGGACAAGGCACTTTATGGATTGCATCAGGCACTGATGTAGGCCCAAGTGTAGAAGATCGAGCCATGATATTTCTGGAGGCCCATGATGGAGCTTCCAATGGTGATTTACGAAAACAAGCATAACTTTGGCTACGGGTCTCCGTTTTAGGCGTTAAACCAGTCAAATCGAAGCTTGAAATGAGGAGCACATCATGGTAAGGCCCAAAGGGCCTTGTCCAAGTTTCGGCCCAAAACCGCATTCTAATGGGAGTTATGGACACTTTTATGTTTTTCTCAGTGTTTTATATATTTTGTTTTTGGGCTTGTGTTAGGCCGATGGCCTTTTTGTGGCCCATTTCAAATTTTAGTCTTTATTTATATCTTGCTCTTGTAATTCTAATGGTCAGACTTCAATTTTGAGAATAACCATTTTTACTTCAAATTCTTGGTCCTTTGGGTTGAATTTTGGGGGTTTGGGGAAGATCGTCACAGGTATTCGTAGAATCAATGTGATTTGTTCTTCATTATCGTATCACTCACTACATCAAGCACCTAGGTGTGGCATGAGACACTGTCGACTATCCTTTTAGAAAGTGGGTTTAAAGGGGGTAAATCAAAAGTACACTTTTCATCAAGAAGAAGAAAGATTTTTTGAGGTATATGTAGATGACATCATCTTTGGGCCATTTAATGTGAACATTTGTAAGGAGTTTAAGCTGGTAATGAATAGTACGTTTGAAATGAGTGCAATGGGTGAACTATCTTACTTTCTGGGATTGCAAGTTGAACAAAAGCCGGATGGGATGTTTATTCATCATTAAAGTTTGTGCATGACATTTTGATTCGTTTCAAAGTGGATAGTTGTTCTACTTATAATACACCTATTTGTGAGAACCACAAGATCGGAGCTGATTCTGATAGTGACAATGATGTTGATCCTACTCAGTATAGAGCTATGATGGATTCGTTGATGTATCTTACTGCTTTAAGACCGAATATCATGTTTGCGGTGTGCCTGTGTATTTCAAGCAAATCCAAAGGAGTTAAATTTGAAAACGGCGAAGCAGATTCTTCGTTACTTGAAGGGGAAGCTTAAGCTTGGACTATGGATCCAGCTGATAGTGATTTGGAGGTGATCGCTTACATTTATTCGGACTTTGGAGGATGTAACTTAAACAAAAAGTCAACAACAGGTGGTTGTCGAGTTTTAGGAGAGAGGCTTATGTCATGGCATTGCAAGAAACAGGCATTAGTCGCTACCTCTTCTTGTAAAGTTGAAAATGTAGTAGTAGGCAACTATTGCTCATAGGTTTTTTGGGTATAACAACAATTGCGGGACTGTGGTTTGAATTTCACTCGCACTCCTATTTTAATTGATAATAAGGCCACAATTTCAATAACTAATAATCTCGTTAAGCACATAAGAACTAAATATATTGACATTTGTCATCATTTTATATAGAAATGTGCTGAAAAGAAGTTAATTGAACCTTCGAAAAGTACACATTATGGATAACCTTGCTGATTTTTATACAAAATCATTTGACATAGCTCGATTTGAAAACTTAGTCCAATTTAACGGGATGAGTACTCCTAAATAACTAGTTTTTCATAAGAATTTTGTATTTTTGTATTTGTTTTCCTTAAAAAATAAGAAACAAAAAAATTAGAAAACCTTTAAAAATAAAAAATATACATAAAAAAATGAGTTGTCACTGTGTGTACGAGAAGAAATGATATTACATTAGCGGTTGGACTGTCACATTGACACCAAAATTAAAATTGCTTAACTGTGATAGTAGCTCCATTATATGATGCACCAGTAGGCAAGAAAAATGAAATAATCAACTTACTGCGTGATATAAATATAAAGAACTATGTACCAAGTGGGTAACACATTGTGGCTTATGGTTTTATAACCATAAATCTTGTGTTGATAGATTGCCAAAATCCGAGGTTTTGGGTCTTTATACTATTATTTCATCCGAGGATATCAGAGTTGTCCTTTTATTGCATCCAGATACATGCAGATCTATACACAGTCTTGAATATCTTACAAGAGCTAAAAATGCCAAACCAAATAAAATAAAGAAACTCTCCTAGAGAGTCATTCAATATGCAAAAAGCATAAATCCTACCAAAAATTGTTATTAGCCTACCCTCGTTGCACACAAACATTGGACGCTTTGATTGTACGATGGTACATACCTGTTCACCAATGATTTGATGTTGTAAATAGATTAAGGATAAAAAACAATATACTCACCTATTACAAGGAAGCTTTGTGCATACCTTGATCGTGGGTGTGGGTCCTAAAGTGTGACACACAAGTACTACAGTATAAAATACAGTTAATCATATCACAAGGTAATGGTACTTGGAATGTTCATTTTTTTGTTTTTGTGGATAAACAATACTGGTGATCTTTTGGGACTTCTTTTCACAACAATTACATTAAAGAATCTTAAGTGTGAAAATAGTTTAGCTTGGCTGATATGGTCTTCTTACCAGTGTCTCTCAAAAATTATTAAAAACTTAAAAACATTTTAGTTTTAGTTTAAATTCTTAACGTACAGATAATGGTTATTTGTGTATGAATTCTTACTGTAAGGGGGAGACGATGTTGCAAAATTGAATTATTTTTTAATTGCAAGGTCCATTGAGTTGCACAGACTTCAAAGTCAATTGGACTTAGGTGTCAATTTTCAAGGAACTTAAATCAATTGGATTTTTGTTTAAAATTGTAGCATTGTAATACTTTTTGACATCTCTAGATAAAATAATGGGTTTTCTACATTTATGGGAAAATTCTAATGGATTTTTCAAGATTGTTTTTGTATACAGATTGATATAGTTTGTTACTGTGAAGGGACATGATATGAAGTGCTATGGAGTAAAGAAAAGTTTGATTGGATGCATGGTAGAATCCTTCTTCTACATTGTGGAGAGAGATTGAAGATTGCTTTGCTGCTAACCTAGAGTTTGCTATCGTGTGAAAGTTTTGAAGATTTAGTGATTGGATGCATCAGCTTATGGGGAGTCTGGTGTTGACGGAAGTTTGAAGCTGAAGCTATCCAAAGACCAAAAGCATGCAAGATGACCGAAGACAAAGTTACCCTATGAAGCTATTGTCAAAGGGGATTCTCTTGGTGCATATTGTGACAACAACATCATATTCGGTCGTTGGATATTTTATAAATAGATAAACATTTAGCAAGTGGGATTTGAATAGTTTAGTGTGTTTAATATTGTATGGGCCGCTCTAAACCATTATTATGTTTACGGGCTTAGTAGTGGGCCATGGCCTAGCCCAGTTCGCATGCATGTAACTATACAAAAATCTTTTGTGAAGAGGATTAGGTTAGGCACTTGAAGATATCGTAGAGAGAAAAAAATCATAGGAGAGAGAGAGATCACAGAAATCGGTGATCATTGTGTGTTCGTGTATTCTTTGATTGATTGTAAATAGTTCGTTGGATAATCAATAGAAGATGGTTTATAGTAATCCGTGTTTACAATTTTTTGTGTTCATCGGATTAAGGGGAGTCCGCACTCTTAATATGTTCATCAGTCTTGTTAAGATCAATATGACAAGGACCTACAGAGCATAATGGCATAACATTGAATATTTGGTTTCCAAGTTTGTATAAATTAGACAGTTGTAGAATTGTTTTGCGTGTAAAAACCTATTTGGAAAGTTACAACTGATTTCCAGAGAAGATGTCGAAATGTTGTATTCTTGGTTTTTGGCCTAAATTTTGGGGTGTCCGAATTTTCCATTCTCCTTTAAATGGGTCAAACTTATGGTTACTGAATAAGATTCAAACGTAGGTTATAACAGGACCGATGACGAATGATTAAGTTTCGATGAAACGAATGGCTCATGAATAAAATTGGTCCAATTATTACCAGCCAGAATCCTTTCTTGTAGCCGAAATCATGGGAAAACATCGAAGAAGAAGACGCGATTATGGGTGGTGGGTTAGGTTTAAAACTGTTGGGAAATGGCACAACAGGCCCCTCAAGTTTGTTGTGCTTCTAAAGAGTTGTTTAAACTTTACTAATTTACATCAAAGTCTTAAATTGACTTTCATAAATTAGCAAGAAATTCTATTAATTAAAACACAATTATATTTTGTAAACCCTATTTAAACTCCATTAAATTTTATAAAATAACAAAACTTACAAGTTTAATTAAACCTTGTAAACTTTATAAAATTTAATAAGATTTGCATAAGTTTTCATTATAAAATTAAATTATTTTGATTTAAACTTTATAAAATTTAATATTAAACTTTTTCTTTTAAAAAAATAATAATTGGAGTATAGATACCAATGAAAAAAATAATAAATAAACCGATGAACATGAACATAATTAAGAAGACGACTCTTATGTTTTTGTTGTCATGGAAGATGCTTTTAAGAGCCGTCCAAGCATAAGCAACAATGGTGTTTGGACATATGATGGTGCTAAGGAGATTGTTTGATACGGTACCGTAGATCCACTTAAGAACTATGTCATCAAGGCGATTCCAGACGTTGTCACTGACTATGGTATTGGTAGTTTTGTCTTTATAGTTTTCATTATCTTTCGTTGCAGAACAACAACCTTATTTTCTTGGAGAGATATGATCAATCACTTGAAAAGCTCTACAATGAATTTTAAACTGTTCCGACCAAGAAGCATATTGGCTTGCTTCGAATTCGAGGGTAATAGGAATGAAGTTCTTTATATTGGAAACGACGATTACCAGGTGAAGTTTACAATCCATGGGTTGATATCGGAAGAAGATAAAAAAGTTGAGGAAGGGCGGTGGTCGATGATATAAGGGGATTAGGAGGGAGGATCGTCGTTCTTCAGAAAAGGCGGTCGTTCAGATACCATGAAAGTAGGCAAATAATCTCTGTATTTGTTATTGCTAATAGTTTTGAAAAGCATCCAAAAGAAGCAGTTAACTTTTACCGGAACCCATTTGAGCCATTGACACACCTGATCAGAAAACCAAAAAGCTTCTTTTCAATGACCTTCTTTAGCAACTTGAGTGATAAAGAGCTATCCCTGCTCCTGACCCACCTCCAAGAGTCCTCAGGGAGACTAAATGTGAAAGAATTTATCATCGAGAAAAGGTCATCCACCTCATCCGTCTCTATGACTTAAAGTTTTTTGTTCTTGCAAATCCATGAGACCTGAATGGAACCTGAAGTATCATGGGTCACCCTATCATTAATGAGGCAGTTCTTATTCTGTTCCAAGGCGTAAAGATCTGGAAATAAAGAGCACAAGGGAGTCGAACCACATGTCTCTCTAGAACCGAGTATGATCACCCACCCTTACAGATTTCGCCAAAAGGTCCATGGTGTTAACCCCTAAGCCCAATAAATCCCTTTTAGCTTTAGAAAAATGCACCCACGACCCAATTCCCACTCAATTAGCTCTAACATCGTCTACAGAGTTATCGATGTGAACAATGGCCCTAATACACTTAACCCAAAGGGCCATCAGCTCCATCCTCCATCTCCACAACCACTTAGAAATGAGCGCCAAATTCGGAATTCTCTAACAACCCGCCCCAACCCACCAAACTCTTTGGGCATTACAACTTTCCTCCAAGCGACCCAATTGATTTTGTGGGTGTCTTCAAGACCCCCCCCCCCCCCCCCCCCGCCCAATAGGAAATTCCTTCTAATTTTCTCCATGTCAATGATCACTTTGTTGGGAGCATGAAACATGGAGAGAAAACACACAGCAAGGCTCCGAGAACCGCCTTAACAAGAGTAAGCCTATCGCCAAACGAAAGACAAGACGCTATCCAAGCATTAAGCCTACCTTTTAGTCTCTCCAATACGGGACTCCAACTAACTGATTTCCACATATTGGCTACGATTTGTAACCCAAGAAAGCTGAAAGGCAAAGACGTCGTATCACATTCGAGGATGTTTGCTATAGATTTGACTTCCAAAGGGCCGATCCCCACCCCAAAAACCTTGCTTTTGAGGAAGTTAACTTTTTAAAACCGACGCAAGGTGAAAACACCTTAGAATTCTCGCTAAATTCATCACATTACTCGCTTTCCATTCTCCAATAAACAAAGGATCGTCGGCGTATAACACGTGCGAAACGATCGGACCTTGGTTAGGAAGGACCACCCCTTTTAACATATTATTACTAATTGTCTTTTTAATCATACCGTTAAGGCCTTCAATAACGATAAGAAAAAAGATATGGCGAGAGAGGATCCCCTTGCTTCACCCCGCACTCAAACATGAACTCCTTGGTAGGAGACCCATTCATAAGCACCGAAGCTTTCACGGGGGATAGCATGCTCGACACCTACATCCTCCACTTACTACCAATACCCATAAGGTCCATAACCAAATGCCCATCTAAGATGTTCCTCCCGTCAATGTAATGTAAACTGATTGTTCTGGACAATGATTTTACCCACCACCTTTGTAATCCTTAATGTTAGCAGCTTGGAAACCACTTTGGATAGACATCCGATAAGATTAATAGGACGGTAATCTTTTAAGGAAGTTGGGTCCTTCCCTTTCGGGAGTAATTAGATAAACGAAGAGTTGCATCCGTTAGGAAGGAAACCATTTTCGTCAAATTCTTTCACAAACTCCAAAAAGTCAAACTTTATAACAACAACAACCATATCCAGTAAATCCCACCAATAGCTAATTGGTGGGGTCTGGGGAGAGTGAGATGTAGACAAACCTTACCTTTGTCCATATGTATAGAGAGGTTGCTTCTAAAAAAGACCCCCAGCTCGAAACCAAACTGCATGCAAATAATCTGAACTAGACATTTAGCAATATAAATCTCCCGGTCATAAAATGCGTGGTGACAGGGTACCATAGAATAATAAAACATATATAACACCCTAGAGCAACAGATACGTACACACATAATAATAATCACAATGTAAAGTCCATCTAAAAAGTAGGAAATATTAACCCCCTAATCCAAAAAGCTCAAACGAAAACACACATACACACACCCACTTGAGTACCCTCTCCTAAAAGTTAAACTTTAAAATATCCCAAAAGGCTTTAAGAAACTTAAAAGTGAAGTTGTTGGGTCCAGGAGCCTTGTCGTTGCCACAGTCCCAAACGGCGTTTTTAACCTCCTCATGAGAGAAAGTACACTCCAAATCCAAACTGTCTTCACCCAACAAAGAATTCAGCCCCAGATCCACCAACGTTGGTCTCTTGACATCATGCTCTTTGAATTTGTCAGCTAAAAAATTTAAAACTTCCAGCTTAATTCTCTCTAGACCTGATTCCCAAATACCATTAATCGAGAGACCATTAATTCTTGACCTCGCCTCGTTACTCTTGATCATACCGTGAAAGAATTTATTTTTTTGTCCCCTTCCATGACCCATTTAACCTCGTCTTTTGCACAAGATCAAACCGCTTAACCGAATTAATCACCGGGAGCCTCTATTTACCACTGATGCGATCCAATCTTTTTGTATCACTTAGCTGCCCACTTTCAGCCTTGAGCTCGAGCCCGATGGGGTCGGTGGTTACAGTTGTGATAAATGCTACACGGGTTATGATTTATGAAGTCGAGAAACCAGAGTTCAAGATGACTAAATTACGCAAGGGTTCAATTGGTGCTAAACGTTTAAGAACTTTGGTTGGGTTCAATATAATATAATATACGTGATTCAACTTTTTTTTTCTAACCATCGACATTTATATTTGGCATTTAATAAAGCAATTAAAGTACTCCTTCAATGAAATTTATTAACAATGATTTTAAATATTTACATTAAACTCAAAATTATTTAAACTGATTCTACTCATAATTACGTGTAGGGGTGAACAAATTATTCGTCACAACTAATAAACAAACCATAACCGACATAATCGAACCGATTTTAACCGATAACGAACATAACCGATGGTTATGGCAATGAAGCATTGGTTAACCAACCAATCGGTTATGGTTACAGTTATGAAGCTTTGGTTAACCGATATAACCGAAACCGAACCGAACTTGTAATGTTAAGCTTATAATTCGATATAATGGATTTATGTTTTATGACAACCATGTAGAGGTTTTTTTTACTAAGATAAAAGTATGTTACTAATAAAATGATGTTGATGTAGATGCCCTTATTTTGTAGAAGTTTTGAAGTGTTATATGATCGTATGAATCTTCTGTATAACACTGAGTACATAGTTTACTTTATTAAAAGAGATCTCATATCGGTAGTTTAACAAAAAATGAAGTCTTGGTTCTCTTATAAAAAAGTTGCAAGCTAACTCTGATGACGGGGGTAGCCCAAGACCAAATAAAATGACTAAATATATAAACGCTCAAAAGGTTAAATGGTTCAATGGTTGAAAAGCTATGGAGATGAAGTAAAGCAATACGGGAACAGTAAACAAGTCACATCCCCGGACAGCTCCACCAACTCGCCAGCCGCAAAAGCAAACGCAGGTCTGCAGAGCACACGCTATTATCCACGGGTCAAAAGGCTTTAACCCCCGAAAGGGCAAGCCCCTCACTGCAAGCAAGGTCACCAGTCAAATGCATTCTTCTTTGGGAGATGTCTTTTCCTATAAATTGACACTTCATTTACTTCAGGAGACATTCCTGGCCAGCCCTGATTCTCGCAATCTCTGGTCATTCATCTTGAGTACTTGCTTTATGCGAGTTACTCACTTTCACATCCAACACACACATTCTGTTTGCTCCCACATCCAAATCTGAACACACTTCAGAGGAGGATCTTCAGCAAACAACAACAATAAACTAGTGAACCTCCTTCCACGTCTTGCAAACATGGGGGGGGGGGGGGGCACGACCAGCGTTAGGCAAAGTTGAACCCTTCAACCCTTTTGCCTAACCGGTCCAGCTACTACAGTTGGTCTCTTATTTCTTGCATCAACAAGTTGGCGCCCACCGTGGGGCTACGCCACTATTTCTTCTCAAAAAAGACCTAGTTATGTAGCTCTCTTCTCTTAAAATTGCAATGTCAGAAAGGGGATCCCCGGGAGAAGTGAATCAGGTCCCAAACACCTCCACCCCGGGTACTAGCCAAGCACACGTGGCTATACCTACTTCTTTTTCAACTCTGGGAAGTACTCCCGAGTTTCTCACTTTCAACACCCCAACTCCGTCCAGATCTGGAGTCCCTTCCCCCAATGTTGGTGTCTCCGACACCCCAACACGTGTTGAGCTCACCCCTGAGGGGGTTGCTAACAATTTCCTTGAGTTGAGATCTCTCCTCAACCAATATGTAAGTAGGGAAAGGGAGAAAGGAGTAAGGATCCGTCTAGATTATGATGAGCCTGAACCAACGTTATCTCCCGGACCTCCTGTCCCTCCTTTTGCATCTAGGGAGGAGGCTGGTCCCAGTAATCCTCCAAATCCTAACCCATATCTGTACGTGAGACCAAACCCTACAACACATCCTCTCTTTTCATCCCAACCGGCTACTAGTGGTGCTCCTCTGGGCCATGAGCTGACCCTAGATCAGCTCCTACAGTCCCCAGTAACAAGCTTTCCAGCTTCTACAACAACTTCATGGGAACAAGCCCTATCCGTGCTTCCATTGGCACGAAGTGCAGTTATGAACACTCCCCTTGGAGTTAGCTGCTCAGTCGCACCTGGAAGCCTCCAAGGCTTCAACCCTATGACCCAGATGATGCCCCAGATGATGACCCAAATGATGGCCAGCTTCCCATGGCAGCACTTTATCAATCAGGTGCTAGCCACCCAGGGAAACAGCAGCAATGGCAATAACACGAGCGTAAGAGCTGAAGAGGACCTGGCCAAACCTTACAAGCCAAGTAACCTCTCGTGTTTTTCACAGCAAATAGCCGATTATGATTTCCAAGCAAAGATTAAGATGCCATCCCACATTAGAACGTATGATGGGACTGAGGATCCTGAGGATCATCTTCAGATCTTCACTGGCGCAACAAGGATTGAGAAATGGTCAAACGCTGAATGTTGCCTAATGTTCATGCAAACCCTTGTTGGATCAGCAAGGATCTGGTTCAACGACTTACCTGCTCGAAGCGTTCGAAGCTTCGATGACCTCAGCAAGGGTTTTTTGGCCAACTTCTCCCAACAAAGGAGATATGTCAAAGATGCAACCGTGATCTTTCAAATAAAACAGCGTGACGATGAAAGTCTCCGCGAGTTCATTGAACGATACAAGAAGGAAGGCCTCACATATGTAGGGGCAGATGAAAAAATGAGGCTAGCCGGCTTCCTGAACGCTATCACCTCAAAATATCTCACAAGAGATTTCAATAAATCCCTGCCCAAAACCCTGGAGGAAGCTCTAGAAAGGGCAGAAGCCCATATCCGGGGAGAGGAGACCGTTGATATCAAAGAACAAAGGAAAAGAGGGTCCAGTTGGCGGGGCAGCAGCCCAGCCAGAAAAAGAGGGAACTTTAACTCCTATGACAGACGTCAAAAGGGTTCAGACCATCGAAGGCCTGAAGGCCGGAACCCTCCAACCAGGGAGAAAGGCTTAAACTTCACACCCCTCACAAAGACACCCCAAGAAATCCTTGCAACGAAAGAAGTCAAACAGAACTTCAGGCCTCCTAGGCCTCTCCCCAAAAGCAGAAAAAATGAAAACTCCACACAGTTCTGCGAGTTTCATGAAGAAAAAGGTCACCATACCAATGATTGCTTCCAGCTCAAGAAAAGGATTGAAGAAGCTGTTAAGTGCGGAGAACTCGCTCATTTGGTGAACGGGGTACGAGACAAAATGGCTGAAGAAAAGGCCAAGGAAGTCAATATGGTGAATTTTGATGAAAGGGTTCCTAACAAGAGACAGCGGTTGGAAGCTTGGGAGCTTCAGTGTGTCTGCTTCCCCCCAACGGATAAATACCCTCTTTCAAGCCCTCTCGTGGTTGAGGCTACTGTGGGAACGTTACAAACAAGAAAAGCCTACATAGACACTGGTGCTGCCACTGAAATCATGTTTGAAAAGTTCTTCAACAAACTAAGCAATGAGGAACGTTCAAGGCTTCAACCCTCTGGAACCTCCATAAAAGGTATCGCCGATATCCCTCTCAAGCCTTTAGGGCAACTGACACTTGATGTTCGTTTCAGTGAAGGACAGAAGGAAAGAATCCAACCACTCACCTTTGTGGTTATCAATATCCCCTCAAATTATGACGTGATTATTGGGAGGCCAGGACAGTGTATGTTTTACATGGCTGTGTCTGTAGGCCATGGCACTGTCAAATTCCCAACCGAAAGGGGAATAGCAACCCTTCAACCCTCCCTGGAAGCTTACATGGTCGAGGGTGAGAGCTCAGATAGAGAAGAAGACAGGCAAAGGTTGGTCATAAACCCTAAGTACCCTGAACAAAGAATAAGGGTCAGTCCAAGCCTTTCACAAGAGACCCTTTCGTATCTCGAAAAGCTGCTAACACATTACAGCGATGTTTTTGCTTGGTGTACGGAGGACATGACAGGGATCCCTCGGAACATTGCTGAGCATGAGTTGAGAATACCACCAGATGTCAAGCCTGTGGTCCAAAAGAAAAGAAGCCTAGCACCCGAGAGAAGTCTGGCAGCCTGCCAAGAGGTTGAAAAGCTTGTGTCGGCCGGTATTCTTCGAGAAGTCAAGTACCAATCATGGGTTGCAAACCCGGTTATGGTCAAGAAACCCGACAACTCTTGGAGGATGTGCATAGATTTCAAAGATCTTAACAAGGCTTGTCCTAAGGATTGCTATCCACTACCGAAAATTGATCTCAAGGTTGACTCCCTCACCGGTTACTCGTTCAAATGCTTTCTTGATGCATACAAAGGTTACCACCAAATCCTCATGAAGGAAGAGGACGAGGAAAAAACAGCCTTTCACACGGACAAAGGGATCTTTTGTTATCGAAAGATGCCTTTTGGCCTCAAAAACGCCGATGCAACCTACCAACGACTCGTTGACAAAGCCTTTGCAAGCCAAATTGGTAAAAACATGGAGGCATATGTCGATGACTTGGTAATCAAAAGCAAGACGGAGTATCAAATGCTTGACGATATTCAAGAAACTTTCAATAATCTCAGAAAGGTTAACATGAAGCTCAACCCTGAAAAATGCTCATTTGGGTTTGAGGAAGGGAAGTTCTTGGGCCATATTGTGGGGAAACAAAGCATCAAGGCTAACCCAAACAAAGTGAAAGCTGTCCTTGAAACCAAACCACCAAAAAGCAAGAAGGAGGTTGAAAGCTTAAACGGGAAGCTTGCAGCCTTGAAGCGCTTTACCTCGAAGTTGGCCGAAAGATCTCCGCCCTTCTACAAAACGCTCAAGAACTGCTCAGAAAAGAAAGATTTCAAATGGACTGAGGAAGCTGAAGAAGCTTTTAACCAGATGAAGCAACATCTAGCTTCCCTACCAGATATTGCGGCACCTGAAACTGGGGAGTTAATATCGGTGTACCTCTTAGTTGCTGACGTGGCCATCAGTGCAGTCCTCACCATTGAGCGAGACAAGGCCCAGGTACCCGTTTATTTTTTCAGCAAAACTTTAAAATTGGCTGAAACGAAATATCCTCCCCTTGAAAAACTTGCCCTAGCCCTAGTTCAAACAGCTAGAAGGCTTCGAAGGTATTTCCAACCACACCCTATGCAAGTGGTCACCGACCAACCTATCAAGAGTGTGCTTGAAAAACCTGAAAACTCAGGACGATTAGCCAAATGGGCCATAGAACTAGGTGAGCATAACATCACCTATGTCCCAAGAAAAGCTATCAAGGCCCAAGTCTTGGCTGATTTCATCGTGGAAGTCCCAAACCAAGAAATCACTAAAATAAACACCGCCACCACTGAACCTTCCAACCCTGAAGCCTGGAAGCTTTTTACCGACGGGGCTTCAAGCGTTGAAGGATCAGGGGCTGGGTTAATTTTGATCAACACAGAAGGATTGGAATTCACATATGCTCTCAGTTTTGATTTTCAGACCACCAATAACGAGGCTGAATACGAGGCACTAATAGCTGGCTTAAGGCTGGCTAAAGAAATGAAGGTTGAAAAGCTTGAAGTGTTCACAGATTCGTTGCTGGTCTCAAGCCAAGTAAATGATAGCTACATATCTAAAGAGCCTAACATGAAAAAATACAGAGAAAAATCCAAGGAGCTAATGAGTACTTTCCAAGCATGCAACATCAAACAGATCCCCAGATCTCAAAACAAAAAGGCTGATGCCCTAAGTAAGCTTGCATCTCTCACTTTCGCCCACCTTACCAAGAAGGTGCTGGTAGAAGTGTTGAAGGCTCCATCAATCGATGAATTAGAAGTTCAAGATGTAGTTACCGAAGAAGATCCAAACTGGATGACTCCCATCAAAAAGTTCCTAAAAAATGGTGAATTACCCAATGATCAAGTAGAAGCTAAAAGGGTTGAAATCAAGGCAAGGCAATACGTACTACAAGGAGAAACCCTTTACAAGAAGGGTTACCTTGCTCCCTTGCTAAGATGTGTTGGTCCTGAGCAAAGTAAGTATTTGATCAAAGAGATTCATGAAGGTACATGCGGAGCTCACTTTGGAGCTAGGTCGGTGGTTGCAAAGCTTATGAACCTTGGATATTTCTGGCCCTCGATGCATCGTGATACAGCTGAAGAATTGAAGAAATGTGATGCTTGCCAGATTCATGCACCAATCCCAAAAAGTCCCAAGCATGACTTAGTCCCAATAACCTCGGCATGGCCATTCCATAAATGGGGAATGGACATTGTTGGTCCATTTCCCCCAAGCAAATGAGGAGTAAAATTCTTGCTGGTGGCAATAGATTACTTCACCAAGTGGCCCGAGGTCAAACCACTTGCTAAGATCACGGGAAAGCAGGTCATTGACTTTGTTTGGGAGAACATCATTTGCCGTTATGGGTTGCCGGGAGTACTTGTCACTGATAACGGAAGGCAATTTGCTGAGAAGCCTTTCAGCGTTTGGTGCAAGGAATACAAAATCGACCAGGTTTTTAGCTCAGTGGCTTACCCGCAATCAAACGGTCAGGTCGAAAGGACGAATCGGAGCATAGTGGAAGCTATCAAGACAAGATTGGGAAGATACGAAAGCAACTGGCTTGAAGAATTGCCTAGTGTCCTATGGGCAATTAGAACAACCGAAAAAACAAGCCATAAGAAAACACCCTATAGCTTGGTATTTGGATCTGAGGTTGTGATCCCCGCTGAAATAGGAGTTGTAACCCAACGAATTGTCAACATGGATCCCGAAACAAATCAAAAAGAGACCATGTTGAATTTACAACTCCTAGAGGAAGCACGAGATTAAGCTGCAATTCAAGAGGCTAAATACAAGCAGCAAATGGAAGCCTATTACAACAAGAAAGTCAAGAACGAACGTTTCAAGCCAGGAGACCTGGTCCTCAGAAACAATGAAGCTAGCAAAAAAGAAAACCAAGGAAAGCTTGGCCCGAAATGGCAAGGTCCATACACCATCCTTGAAGCACATAAGGGCGGATCATACAAGCTAGCAGATTCAGAAGGCAAAAAGCTTCCAAGGCATTGGAATGGCAAAACCTTGAAAAGGTTCCATGTTTAGACAGGAAAGTTTGGTTTGTATCTAAATGTATTTCGAGAACAACACTATGAGTACCTTTTGTAAAAAACAAGTATTGCTTGAATGAATGAAGTTGTTTTATCAAACTTGTCTTTCTATCCTAAAATCAGGTTGAGAACCTAGCAAAAAACTCAATGGCAGGGGCCATGTAAGGGGATGAGCTCCCAGGCCAAATCGCTCAATAGGTTCAAGGGTTGAATGAACCTATATAAGGGGTGAGTTCCTAAATCAATACAACTCCATGAGACTTGTTAAGAAAAAATAAAATTGTCTCATAGACAGGTCTGAACAACCTACACCAAATGTTCCTTAAGCCTTAGAAATACAACAAACAAACAGGCTTATGTAGTAAAATGAAAAGAAAAGATAAATAGGATAGGTGCTATGTCTTCTTGTTAAAAATACCAAGGCTAAGTGTCTGCAGCACTGAACCCTTGAAGGTATAAAAAACATAAGGGAAGCACAAAATCGACAAAGACAAAGTTACAAAAAAAGGCAAGGAAAATGTAAGAGAACAATACAACTTAGACAAAAATTATAAAGATACGAACCAAGTCAGATCACAAGACTAAGAAGCCTTCAAGGCTTCAAGCAACTCGGGTAACAACTCGAAGCCTCCAAGGGTTCAACCTACCAAACAAACTGCCTTAATGAAAAAGGCATAAGTATAAAAACATAACACAAAGAAAATAGTTAAACATCATACCATATCAAAGAAAGCCCTAAAAGACTTTCAAACACAAGTTAGGGCAAGTCCTAGTAACTTGCAAGTTTAACTATTGTTCAAACGGCCATACAAGCCTTAAACACAACCAACAGGAACCTTAAGGGTTCCTGAAAACCTAATATTGTTCAAGTTAACATTACAAACCATAAATTGTTTTTTAGTGCTAAGAAAGCTACGAATTAAGCATCAGCAGAGGACTTAGAAACCCCGGAACCTTCACCTTTGGCCTTTTTTTGCTTTCTTCTGCTTCTTAGCCTTCACACCTACATCACCACCTACCGCTGAAGCCTCCAAGCTTGCATCCTTTGGAGCATCCAGTTGACCTGAAAGGGTGTCATCACTATCTCCCGAGTAGGATCTCTTCCTTGAAAGAGAACCCAAGATTTCAGCACAGACCTTTTCATTTAGGCCCTCCGGCTTCAAGTCCGGCAACACAGGAAGAGGCTTACCAAAACAAGCAGAAACTTGATGGATGTAAGGATAGGTCAGCTTCTCCATTTGCTCAACGGAGCCTTTGAAAACATCAGAAGCCTCGGGACGAAACAGAGGTGACTTCTCCAAAGGATGGCCGGATTCGTGAAGCTTATAACCAGCAATGAGGCCTTGGTGTTTCCCCAGGTTGAGCAGCTTAGTATAAACTTCACCAAGGGCAGAGTTGAACTCCTTGGAATGTAGAAGGTAAGTAACAACCTGCTGGAAACCTTGCTCAATTAACCACTGATTGTCAGCAGTAGAACGAGCAACTGAAGCTTTCAACCCCTCCTTCTCCTTACCAAAAGCCTGCTGTTGAATAAATAAAGCTTCCCGGTCAGCCTTAAGCTTCAACCGATCAGCCTCAAAGCTCATTTTCAAGTCACTCATCTCAATTTCATGCATCCTAGTCAAATCACTAACCTTCTTGTCCCATCCTGCTTCTTTCTCAGCAAAACCAGCTATCTCCTTTTTCATCGCGGCCAGGGAAGATTTCATTTTATCCTTCTTCATAGAAAATTCTTCATATTCCTGCATCCTCTGACGAAAACGAGCAATCCCTTGAGGAAGCATAGCAGCAAGGTTGCAAGTGCTCAAAATCATGCGGGACAACATCAAGTCATCATCCATCCCAGCAATGGTCTTGTGAACTGAAGGGGGAGCAATGTGACTCAGAGCATCTTCACAAACAGCAGCATCCTTAAAGCTGTCATCATTCTTCACTGACCAATTAGGCACATAAACCTCTTCCGGATCCAACCCTTCAACGTCCCTACTTGAAGAACCCTGAACAGGGGTAGCAACAACCTTTTTGCCTGAAACCTTTTTACCATGAACAACCAATTCTTTCTCAGCACCCGCCTCACCACCTTGATCCTCCGAAGCTTCAACGTCATCATTCAAATCCACTGGTTCAGTAGAAGTGGATTGAGGAACAGCCTTCAACTACCGACCGGAAGATCGACGGGTTGAAGACTTGGGAGCATGGGACTTAGAAAAACCTTTGACATTGGCAGTACTAATATAACCCGAGCCCTCAAACCTTTGCTCAACAATCCTAACCACAACATTCTCACCAGGAACAGACGGAACATCCCCAAACACAACATCAGAAGTGTCGTCACTCTTAATGAAATCCAAAGCAGACATGACTGCAAAAACAAAACAAAAGCACATAAGGCATAAGTCAAGAAAAATGCAAAAAGGGAAAAAAAAGGAAAATGCATACCCATGCCACTTCTCATAAGAACCGGATCCCGATCGACATTCCCCCAGATTTTACTAACCCCTAAAAGAACTAGTAAATGTTCAGGAAAGGGACGAACCCTCGAAGGGCATTCCCGAATGGCTTTAAGAAAAACATCATTCAACTCAGATTCGGAAGGCTCCGGATCATTAAGAACGGCATCCGGTTGCCTCCACACCATCTTGAATGGGACAATAGCATCGGAAACCCAGAAAAAACGATCCTTCCAAGTCCCAAGCGTTGTAACCATAGACGAAATAAGGCAGGAATCAACCTTGGATGTATCAAAGGTGAACCAATCGCCATGTTTGGCCAAACGAAAAAACCGGCGAAAAAGTAACAACGAGGGATCATATCCAAGGGCACGACACAAAACCTCAAAATGTAAAACCCTAGCCATACCCTTCGGATGAACTTGCCCAAAGGAAACCCGATAATATTCTAACAAATTCAAAACAAAGAAAGAAAAGGGATAACGAAGATTCGAAAACTCAAAGTGACGGCAGTAAAGAGCAATCGAACCAGGGGTCGGTTTATCAACAGGAATATCACAAGCAGGAGCAGTTGGGTTAAACTTTTTATCAATACCATATTCCACACGAAACAAGTCTACCTTCTCTTGTGTTAATCGGGAAAAGGATTTTGCTAAATCCTTACGAGCACCCATTTTTTGAAATATGAAGAATGTAAGGAAAATGCAAAGGAAATCGAAACTAACCTTGAAAGAGGAAAGAAAACGCAGGAGAAGAACTTGAAGGAATTATGTAGAAAGTGAATATGATATGCAAATATAAAACAAAATAACCCAAAATAGGGGTAATAATGGCAAACAGTAACTTCTGCAAAACCGCCACCCTATGAACTGCCATACATCAATCAAATCAATTGTCAGTTATTTAAAATTCAAATATTAACTGCCTACAACCCTTCAAGCATCGAACCCTTGAAACCTTTAGGCAATAAAATACACGTATAAAAGTCAGAGGTCTTTGAGCTCATTCCCCAAAAACCCTTGACTTAGGGGGCTGATGACGGGGGTAGCCCAAGACCAAATAAAATGACTAAATATATAAACGCTCAAAAGGTTAAATGGTTCAATGGTTGAAAAGCTATGGAGATGAAGTAAAGCAATACGGGAACAGTAAACAAGTCACATCCCCGGACAGCTCCACCAACTCGCCAGCCGCAAAAGCAAACGCAGGTCTGCAGAGCACACGCTATTATCCAGTGGTCAAAAGGCTTTAACCCCCGAAAGGGCAAGCCCCTCACTGCAAGCAAGGTCACTAGTCAAATGCATTCTTCTTTGGGAGATGTCTTCTCCTATAAATTGACACTTCATTTACTTCAGGAGACATTCCTGGCCAGCCCTGATTCTCGCAATCTCTAGTCATTCATCTTGAGTACTTGCTTTATGCGAGTTACTCACTTTCACATCCAACACACACATTCCGTTTGCTCCCACATCTGAATCTGAACAAACTCCAGAGGAGGATCTTCAGCAAACAACAACAATAAACTAGTGAACCTCCTTCCACGTCTTCCAAACGTGGGGGGACCCCACGACCTGCGTTAGGCAAAGTTGAACCCTTCAACCCTTTTGCCTAACCGGTCCAGCTACTGCCGTTGGTCTCTTATTTCTTGCATCAACAAACTCCAACATGGAAGGTTTCAAAAGTTAGTTTTAGTTAAAGTTTTTTATTAATAACCGAAATTAACTACAGCCGAACCATAACCGACTTCATAACCAGCTAACCATAACCGAAGTTCGGTTATGTTTATGACGAAATTAACTGCAACCGAACCATAACCGACTTCATAACCAGTTAACCATAACCGAAGTTCGGTTATGTTTATGAAGCTAACTCCTTCAGTTGGATGGATCGGATCTATCAAGTAACGTAGCAGCAATGATGTATAGATGAGATTTAACCACATCCACCATTTCCGTCGCAACGAGCAGCAACAATCACTATTTTGAATTAAATATATGGCTTAAGTTGCAATAGTCTTTTAGTACAAAAATCAATAGCAAACACAAAAAGAAATGGCTTAACATAAAGGAGTCCAACAAAAAAACAAAAGACAATGTATTCATGATAATAGAGATTTCAACAACCGTTTCAATCAAACACTTGGGTCAATTACCTGTCCCATAAACAAGACAACCCCTGTCACATCTTCTCTTATCACAAACAAAAATGGGTGATCCGCCACAAAATCCACCGTCCTGGGTTTCTCTTCATTGAACGCAAAACCGCACACCTCCTCGTATGTAACGGCTGCTGCTTCTGTACCTTCTTCATTCACCTCCATAAAAGATTTTTGGTGAATGCTCGAAACATGAAGCCTTTCACCAGCATACGAATCAGCCATTTCAGTCAAACCATCTCCACCCGTGAATGGCAATACGAGCCCTAATTCCTTCAACATATCACAAGCTTTAAACCTGAATTCGATCTTAAATTTTGGTAGCAAAAACCGCCCGACTTTTACTTTTTGACCTCGAATGTGACTATCTAAAAAGTCAGATGTAGAACCAATTTTCTGTACTAAATATTCAAAGCCGTCTTTTGCATCTGGGAGGAAAAAGTACATCGTGAAATGACGTCTTTCTTCACCTTGTAAATAGGGAAGACCTAGTACTTTGAAATCATCATATTCACACACAAATTTGAATTCATTGTTGGTCATGAAGGGAACTTGAACTTTGTTTCCACTAGGGCTATTCATGAGCCGAGCCAGGCCAAGCTCGGGCTCGGCTCGATTATAAACCGAGCTGGCTCGGCTCGGCTCGGATTTAAAACCGAGCTGAAAATCTAAGCTCGGGCTCGGCTTGGTTTTAAACCGAGCTAGCTCGGCTCGGCTTGGTTTGACTCGATTTTATAAAAAAAAACTAATATCTACCTCTTAAAATTTAATAACCTAAAATATTATTCAATAATTTAAAAGAATATATTCAAAATAAGTTCAACCTAATACAAATTCAAACCAAAATCAAGTTTAACAACGCAAAATAAGTTTTAATTTCAATAAAATACAATATTAGTTCATTAGTATGGTAATCAATCTTCAAATATGTCATAAATATCAAATTACAAACCTATATACATGTAAATAATAATCAGTTTTTTTGTAATATATTATAATGTATATAAAATTAAAACTTATTATAAGTAAAATAATTCGAGCTAAACCGAGCCGAGCTACAAAGCGAGCCGAACCGAGCCAGCTCGGCTCGTTACGAGCCGAGCCGAGCTAGGCTCACTTTCTAACCGAGCCGAGCTGGCTCGGCTCACTTTTAAACCGAGCCAAATCGAGCGAGCTTTTTCCGAGCTAAATCCGAGCGAGCTCCGAGCCGCGAGCTTTTTGAACAGCCCTAGTTTCCACCAAGGAGGTGAAAATCGGATTCTATTGTCGTTTCTGGGTTAAACGGGTCCCTCCAAGTTCCCTTGAAGTAGATGGCATTTGCAAACATGAGCCTGGTGAAACTGCTTACTCCATTAACAGGAAGAAGTTCTTTGATAAGGCCATTTGTTTGCTTTTCAGCCCACAAATTCACTTCATCGACTACCTCCGCAGCCTTCGATAATCAATAAATAATATTTCAGCCATATCAAAACCAAAGATTAATTATATCACACTAATTATAGGAATCATCCATAGAATATTTAATTAGTGAGCAATCTTTGAAACCACACTATCATGATTTGGGGTGAGCATGTTGCGGTTCGGTTTGGTTATTGCCTAAAACCAAAACCATATCCGCACACTTCGGTTATCAAAAAAGCATAACCGTTCGGTTTCGTTTAATGTTGTTTCGGTTAATCGGTTATTGGCGGTTGATGCGGTTTCAGTTCGGTTATTGGTCGGTTTTTTCATTGTTTCTAAAGTTGGGCTTTTAATATGTGAGTCATACAAAATTAATGCGAAAAAATAAATATACATAGTTAAAGCTCGTAGATTATCAACTATATTTCACTATCACATGCATACTTAATTCCAAAAACAAAAGTAACACATGTTGACACGTGTTATGTGGAAGCATACATACGAACATAAAGTGCCTAGAGTTTTAAATTCAGTGAGGTTGGGTCATGGTTAAAAGACTTAAACACTTCACCAAAAAATATATGGATTGGGTCATGGTTCAACACTTAAGCACTAACATAAAAACCTATGGTCCTATGGATTCGGCCATGTATAAAACATTCGGTTCGGTTATTTTCGGTTATGAAAATAAGATAACTGAACCGCAACATACAGTTATCAAAAATATAAATAACTTACTCTTCGGCTATTTCGGTTCAGTTTTTTCGGTTATTTCGGTACAGTTCGGTTAAATCAGTTTTATGCTCACCCCTAATCATATGTTCATTCATTGACACACCCCTAATCTACGTTCTGATAGAAGAACGAAAAAGAAAAAAAAGGTTAGGACTGACCTTCGTTTGGAAATCGACTTGTTTGCAAAGGGCTTTATAAACGTCGTCGACAACTTGCTTGAAAGAAGGTTTGAAAGAAAGGGTTTTGTCAACCCAAACCCCGTTTGCAAAAGACAACCGAGGTCCATCACTGGAGCTACTGTCCCCAAAGATAGAGGACGCATACTGTGAATAAAGAGAGTTGAGGTTTTGGGTAGTATTTGTTTTAAGGAAAGCGAGGAGTTGGTCACGTGTTCGACCTGTGGTAGCCTGGGCTAGTAAACTGAGGACGGCATGAATCGAAACTGGAGAGAAAACAACGTTGGAGTCGTGTTTTTTCGAGAGAAGGTGGGCAGCGAGTGTGGTTGAGACGTGGGTTTGATCTCTGATTGATTGTTGAAAGTCCGTAGCGTCAGCCATTGTAGATGCCAATTTGAAGAGTAAGGCTCGTCCCTACAGGTATGTATATATGGACGTATATGAAGATATATATACACAGATCCATATATTATGGTGGAAGATATGTATACTACCCATTCAAATATTTTTTAATATTATTCAAATTCAAAAACATCGTTTCCTTTTTCTTATTATCCCTACTCAATCGAATAAAACATCGTTTCCTTTTTCTTATTATCCCTACTCAATCGAATAAAAATTGTTTTCATTTATCTTAATCACTCTATCAAACAATTATTATTCAAAATTTTGTTTCTTTTTATAGTTATTTACACAGATAAACCATATGGTTTATAGCTAGTTTCATATATTGGTACTAACTTTTTTTAATAGGTTTAGGTTTTATAGTTTCAATTTTGTAACACCTTTTGGTAATAACACCAAAATTAGTTAAATTTATCAATATAATGACTAAAATACCATTTTATTTTATTTTTAATTTTATCAGTGTAACACCTTTTGGTACTAACACCTAATTTTATTTAAGTTTAAATCAATTTTACAAAGAATTTTGAATTAAAATTATTTTTGTCTATAACAATTTTAAAATGTTTTATATAGGGTGGAGTTATTGTAAAAAAGACCAAAAGTGTGAGAAAGGTAAGAAAGAATCTCAACCATTAGATCTAAAATAATTGAAAAGGGTATAATTGTAAATGCATTAACAAATTCAAATATGGTAATCCTTGATTTAAGGATTTGGAGAGAGAAAATCCTTGATTTAAGGACTTATAACCGTCCATAAATATAACACCATTCAGAGCATGTTCATACATGGTGTTTTAAATATAACACCATTCAGAAAATATAACACCATTCAGTACAAATATAACATCATTCAGCACAAAAAAAACACTATTCACACAAAAATAACATCATTCAGCACAAACATAACACCATTCAGCACAAAAAAAAAACAACATTCACACAAAAATAACATCATTCAACACAAAATATAACACCATTCAGCACAAAAAAAAACACCATTCACACAAAAAATAACATCATTCATCACAAAAATAACACCATTCAGCACAAAAAAAAAAAAACACAATTCAGCAGTAAATAAAATAAACACCATTCAGTACAAGAATATAACACCATTCAGTAAAAGAAATATAACACCATTCAGAAAACGAAATATAACACCATTCACTAAAAGAAATATAACACCGTTCAGTAAAAGAAATATAACACCATTCAGAAAAAGAAAAAAAACACCATTCAGAAAAGAAAAAAACACTATTAAGAAAAGAAAAATAACACCATTCAGAAAAGAAAAAACACCATTAACAAAGGAAAATAACACCATTAATGAAAAGAAAAATAACACCATTCAATAATCCTTACATCTCTGTATCATCTTCTTCTCCGCTACCGGCACCACCACTGCCGGTCCGCCACCGCCGTCGTCGAACACAACCACCCGACAGTAAAATCTCATGGTTCCCAACCGCCGCCGTCGTCGAACCCAACCACCCGCGCATCGTCGAACCCAACCACTGCCGGTCCGCCACCGCCGTCGTCGACCACCACTATGAATAATAATCAATTATCGTTGACGATTTAAGCCGTGTGTGATTGAATTGAAAAATAAATACAAAATTCTTCTGGTTTGAAATGTATTGCAAGTTGGCATTTGGAAAAACACGTAGAAGCAACCGTCGATTTGGCATCGGCATCGCCACCCCCACCTTCCTTTGCCTACCCTTTATTTAATTATTATCATTATTCCATTCTTCCAATTTCTCAACTAAAAGTTTGCGAATCAGATTTTCATCTCCGGTGCTATGAACACACTTGCAGGGATTCTGTTTTGAATATGGAAGAAGAAAGAGAGAGAAAGAGATAAATTAGGAACGTATGATAGAGAGAGAACGAAATTGTAGGGATTTTGATTTACAAAATGAAGATAAAAAGACACAATTGCCCCTAGATATTTCAATTCAATCCAAATTAATAAAAATATTTTACATTTTAGTCCCTATTGATCTCAACCATTAGATCAAAAGATCTAATGGGTGAGATTCTTTCTTACCTTTCTCACACTTTGGGCCTTTTTTACAGGATCCTAACTCTTGACTAGCTATATGTTTTGAAACGGTGATTATTAAATAAACCCTTCAAGCACTGATTACGTGGTGGCCGGCGTAGGTTGGAAGTGGTGGCCGATGTACGTGGTGGCCGGCGTAGGTTGGAAGTGGTTCGACTGGGATGATGGTTGTTAATGGACGGAGAGGAGCTGGTGGTTATGAGCAGCAACTGTGGGTATCGGAGATAGAAAGTGGTCGTCAGAGGTGAGGATGACGATGATGTGTTGCAGGTTTCTAACCGGTGAACGGAGGTGTAGCGGTAGTGTTAGTTTAGCGAAATGGTGATTGACGGAGGTCTTCGTAGCTGTGAAGGTGAACGAGGATGATGATGATTCATGTTCAATGGTGATGAGAGTACGTTGGTGGAACAAAAGGTGCACGGTGGTCGGAGTAGAGCTTATCCCGAAAACAGACTTTGCTTGTAAACTCAGAATTCGGAAACTCGAACCCGAAAACTCAACGTACTGAGGTTAACGATGGTGGAGGTGTGTGATGTATGATGGACAACGATGGTGAAGTGTTGTGAACGAGACGGTCGTTGTCGTGGAGCTCTGTGTGTCAATGGAGGATGGTAGATTAAATGCAGAAGATGATGATGGAGAACGGAGGATTAACGGAAATGGTGGACGATGTGATGTCGATGAACGGGAGATGATGCGATGTCGAGGTTGAAACGGTGGTCGTTATAGTGGCAGAGATGATCAAGTTAACGGAGAGTGCCAGTGAAGATGGTGGATAGTGAAGGTGGTGGTTCAACTCGAAAACTCTGTGTAGCAAGTGAGAACAATTTTAAAATTGTTATATACAAAAATAATTTTAATTCAAAAAAAAATTTTGTAAAATTGATTTAAACTAAAATAAAATTAAGTGTTACATTGATAAAATTTAAAAAATTGAAGAGTATTTTAGTCATTATATTGATAAAATTAACAAATTTTGGTGTTAGCAACCAAAGGTGTTATAAAATTGAAACCATAAAACCTGAATCTGTTAAAAAAAGTTAGTATCCAAAGACGAAACTTGCTATAAACCACAAGGTCCATTTGTGTAATTAACTCTTCTTTTTATTATGTTTTTACTTTTTATCTCATACTTTTTTAAACGATTTAAAGATACTTTTTTATCAAAATTTTGTTTCTTTTTATTATGTTTTTACTTTTTATCTCATATTTTTTAAACGATTTAAAGATACTTTTTATAATTGTGTTTCTTGATACCCAACCTATTAACTAAATTTACCATACTTCTTGAAATACTTATCAAAGTTCGGGTTCTTGTGCAACACTCAGTCTATTTTTTACATTTTTAATAAGGCTTTTTTCAATTTATTTAAAAAAAAAAATGCTTTCTTAGTGCAATGCTAAACCCTCGTATTTTTTTGAAATTTAAAAAAATAAAAATTACCATGCTACTCTTGTTGAAAATAGAAGGGCTGAAAATAGGAGCCATTGATGGACTTGGAAGAAAAAGAAGAAATTATGCAGATGAAATGGTAAAAGGGGTGATTCTAAATCTATTTATTAATAGCCCTACTCATTCTAAATTATCAACTTTTTAGTATTCTTTAAATTATGTTTACTCTTCTTAATCCCCTACGCAAAGAACACAAAGCAAATATTGTCTAAAATTTGGTTTCTTTAAATTTAAGTTTTATAAAATATTTAACTTAACTTACCAAATCATAAAATAATTTTAACTTGTAAATATAATAATAAATAATATATTTTATATAATAACAAAATATGAGATGTCTTAGGAACAAATCATAAAATAATTTTAACTTGTAAATATAATAATAAATAATATATCTATCTATAATATATTATAAAGGAAAAGTGATGTACGAAAATGTAATTTTACATCGCGTACAACATTTGAAGCAACATGTATAAATGAGCAAAACACATTTTAGAAGGCTAGAATAGTAATATGCATCAAATTTTAAGACACCCGGGGGTAAGATAGTAAATTTAACAAACTCCTCTTTTGCAATTAGAAATTTAATTCCATCTTTGCCCCTCTCCATAAATGAGAGATTGAGGTTTACTACTTTCCAGAGACTTTGATCGTCCTCACAAACACTGCTATTAAATGCGAAAATCAATGGTTCCTGCCCTGTGATTGGATGACGCTTTGAATCGTGTCTCCTTCAAATCGTCTTTTCAATCCCCCATTTGTTTCCACCCCATCCCCTAATAAGATTGATGCCATTATGGCTGCATTGTATAGCTCGAAATCGTCTTTTCAATTGCTCTTCGGCTGGAGACGATGACAGCTATGCCAACTTCGGATTTGGACGAAGACTCAAAGGATGGTGATGACGTTGCAAGAGTCACCCAGAGCAGCGGCGACGGCAGATTAGGGTATTAATCAATTACAGGTGAACCTCTAGGGTTACAGTTGCTCGATTTGATGCGGTCAAACACCAATGGTGTTGGATTGCTACTCGGAATCATCTTTGACTCATGTTAGTAGTACGTTTTGAATTCTCTGTCTTTTTTTGCATAATTAATCATTTGAAGCTCTTTATCATCTATGTATTTGATTTGGTTTTATGGTTACCTTGTGATCTTTCTAATCTGTGTATTCGTTTTGATTTTTATGGTTACATTCAGGCCGATGCAGTTTGTTGGATATTTGATGTCAACAAGAATGTGGTTCGTTTTTATAGCCCTTTGTTATACATCAGAAATTTACCTCTTTTGCTTGTTTTGTTACAAAATCCATCGCGATTTTATCTTATGCCAGTCTTGGCATGGCCGTGTTTAGTCTCGGTATGTTGACTTTTTATGTTTGAAGTATAACACCCTTAACTTCAAAGCTTATGTGCTTTCCGGTAACGCTTTTCACAGTTTAAAAAATGTTGTAGAATAACAAATATACTATACCACCCCTAAACTTCAAAGCTTCAGCACTTTCACAGGTTTGTTCATGGCGTTACAGCCAAAAATTATAGCTTGTGGAAACTCGGTTGCAGCCTTTGCCCTGGTGGTTCGTTTCTTGACCGGTCCGGCGGTCATGGCGGCTGCATCAGTCGCGGTTGGACTACATGGAACATTGCTACATGTGGCCATAGTTCAGGTACTAAATTTGACCATTGGAAGTCAAATTATTGACTTTAATTTTGACTAATATATTTGTGATTGTTAATGAAATAACAGGCTGCTCTTCCTCAAGGAATTGTCCCCTTTGTGTTTGCTAAAGAATATACTGTCCACCCAGATATACTTAGCACAAGGTTAGTTTTTGTTCTACTTTCATGCATTAATAATGACTTGTACATAAAAGTTGTACACAAAAATAATGGATATTGCTTAAACTGTCACACCCTGGCTTTGCGGAAGCGTGGTTATTTTGGTGTGACTTCTTAATACCATAGCTTAACCATAACAAAGCTATATGAATTAAAATCATGCAAGATCACCCATTGATTAAGTTTTAAAACCAAAGTAACATACCATTGTCTTAGAGACTTACAACATCTTAATATAAAACATTGTCTTGAAAAACATAAACATCGACATGAGATAAACGCAGTTTAAGATTTGTGACTTGTCCAGGAAAGAGTCACATTTCCTAAACTGGGATGACCTTGGAACCCTTATGCAGCGGGAAAACATAACATACCGTGCCAGATCTTTAATTCCCTGAAATACATGTAAGTTGAAAAATCAACAATAATGTTGAGCGAGTTCATGTGTAAGTGAGTATGTAAAACACTTGTAAGTATAAAAATTTCCTGGTATGTAGCAGTGTAAGGAAAAGAGATCACCAATGGTTTGCAAGGCCATTAGCATGTGTGAAGTGCAAGTAGGAAGACTCAACCTAGCAGATTTCGCGTCGGGTACAAAGTCACTCAAGGTCCGTTCTGCTGGGCCTCTTAGAGGTCCGTTCTGTTGGGCCTAGAGTTGGGCTCGCTACACCCAGATAGATCTACCGCTTACGTCCCTCGGTGTTCCTGCCTACCCACTCACATGATCTAAGTAGTAAACCTCCTTACGTTAATCATACCATGTATAAAGTACTTGTAATCAAAGTAACATGTATTTCACCCCCGCAGTTAAGAAAAACTGAAAACAGTTAGAGAAAAGGGGGACATGAACTCACAGTGAAGCGTCTCTACCAAGTATCTCCTGCTCACGCAGCTGTGCGACGACCTACAGGTGCTAATTGCTATTAGACGGACGGCCGTGCCTTAGCTTTATAGTTTAAGTCTTTGGGAAATAGTTAGACAACTATTTCGTGTTTACATTCTGTATATACTTGGTAGTTAATCTCCTTCCCAAGGATGGGGGATTCAATACATGTGCGTTAAAATTATATCATTAAGTCTCACTTAATATATATCAATTCCAAAATATAAGTATTTTTCTCAAAAATACGTTGTTAAAATACGCGTTCATAAATATTTCCTTAAGTGCGTAAGTTACGTTTTATCAATCGAGTGGTAATATAATTACCGGTGTAACTTGTATATTTATGGTGAAAGCGTTCGTAAATATTATTTTTACTCTAAAAATAATATCTATGTATTTTCACAAAATAATCATAAACAGTGTGTGAAAATATATATTTATCACGTTAAATTTTGTGAAAATCCCACCTCCGAATATTTAGTAAATAAAGTCATGGCGAAATTTATATTTCGAAAACATGTCAAAAATAATTCTAACACTTGTAGTGTAAATATTTCTAAGTGTTAGGTTTTTAGAAAAATTTCGCCAGAGTTTCCTCTGTAACTGGAGGTGGCCACGCTTTCAAGCGTATCATTTTCTTTTATCAAATCAACTCAACAATTTTCTTTATTTGATCAGAACAACTTTTATCACAACAACTAATCAACATATGTGTAAATTGCCAAAAATTACATGAACTTGCAGTTTTTCCCAAAACTGTGGTGTAAACCCCTTAAATTTAGTAGATCTTCATATAAGGAAATTTGATCTTGTAAAAACCTCGTTTTTAGAGAAAATCTATCTTTACAACTTCCCGTCATCTTTTACAAAAACTGTTATTTTGTCGGCTCTTTCCTTTTCTCAAGTGTTTACACACTTGTGGTTTATAAAAATCATGCTTGTTAGTGTAAGATCCATCTTTTAAAATACATGATTTCTTTGATACGTGGTTCTTTGAAAATACCACTTGCAGATGCGTAGATCCGCTAGTTTTAAACACTATTGTACAAGTTAAAACACTTTTACACAAGTAAAACATTTTTACACAAGTTCATGTTTCATGTGTGGTAGAGTTTCACCTTTTAACCCTTGTTACTTCTAAAATAGCTTTGTGTCATGATTCAAGAACATGACTATACCGGGTTAAACGATGATCCGGGCTACCACAACATAGATCCGGTCTAAATAATCACACATTTCAAATACTACATCATTTACACAACACATAAGCTATTAACCACCATTTTAAGTGTTTTTAGTAGACTTTTGTGCATCATTTTGCATTTTAACGAGATTTAACCGATACAAATCCTTTTAACCACTTTAGATTAGTTCAAGATAGAGATTTAAACATCATACCACTAGCTCGAGGCTAGGGAAGAATCTACGCGCGAAATGGGTGGATAAAAGCAAAGTAGAGAGGTCCTTCGCGTTCCGTTTGCACCGAGCTTCCTAATACGCGATCCTTGATACTTGTATAGCCTTGGAATGTGATGATCAAACTCGACAAAATGGATGGATGTGAAGGGGATCTCGGTCGAGAGCTCTAGAGGGCAAGAGAGAGAGTTTTGTGTGGAGTTGTGGTGATGGAATGATCATGTAGACATAAGCATGAACTTATAGGTAATTTCTAATGTGATTAACCAATTGATATTGTGCCTACTAGATACTAAACATTAGGGATTATAATAATCATATTAGTACAAAGTGTGTTCCCCATGGTTGGGGACGGTTAGGATGGGGGGGGGTCCTTGGTTCGATTTCAACCATTAGTTGGTTACTTAGTTAGGTTAAACCAAGTTAGTTAAGTGTTTAACTTAGTTACTAAGGTGTAGTGTGTTACAACGGGTGTTAGGGTAATCAGAGACCCTAACTAGCTCAGAAAAAGATAAATAGTGAAAATAACAATATTTTCATGTTCCGGGTATAGTCCGGTTGTTCGGTTGGATAGTAATCCGTTAAAGTGTTAGCAAAGCTTTAAAGTGTCGTTATTACTCTTTTTAGGGACACAGCTCATTCCTGACATTTTGGAAAGTGTCTAGTGTTATTTTTCTCATATTTTGGCACTTTATTAGTTAGCTAAAAGCTGAATTATTATGTAAAGTGCTGAATTTTGTACTTAGAGTACGTTTTAGGCACATCCAGTTATTGTAACTTATTCCTAGAGACGCAGTTCTACAACCCTTGTATCCCTACACTCACCATTAGTGTAGCAATTATCTCAGGCTCTTACAGGCCTTAGAGGCAGTGTCTGCCTGATGCTGGCTTTATCAGCATGTTCAATAGGTTATCCGCTATTGTGCTACTGTGCTTTTTGTGCATCATGTTTGTCACTAAGGTTCAGTATGTAAATAATGTAGTGACGATAAGTAAAGTATGATGCAAGTAAGTACATGTATCAGATATCAAGTAGCAGTTCATCAGCTAGTTCAAACAAGCACAGTAATTAAGCAGTAATTAATTACTAATTAAGTCGTACGGATACCTGGTTTAGTGCGGGTTGTCACATTCTCCCCCCGTTAAATAAATTTCGTCCCGAAATTTAAGTTCTGCTTGTAGATGCAGGGTTCTTAGGAAAAAGGTGGGGGTATTTCTCTTTCATCCGGTCCTCACGTTCCCAGGTGTATTCAGGACCATATCTGGCATTCCAACGAACTTTGACGAGCTTGACACTGCTCCGGCGGGTCTTGTTAACTTTCCAATCCGTGACCTCAACAGGTTCTTCAACGAAGTGGAGCGTGTCGTCAACATGAATCTCGTCGGTGGGAATGGCAACGGTGACTTGAGTTGGACTTTTCTTTAGATTGGATACATGAAAGGTGTCGTGAACACCATTCAGTTCAGCAGGTAGGTCCAACTTGTATGCTACTAGTCCTATTCTTTCCAAAATTCGGAAAGGACCAATGTAGCGCGGATTTAACTTCCCACGCTTTCCGAAGCGTGCCACACCCTTCCAGGGTGAGACTTTCAATAATACCATTTCTCCAACTTGGAATTCCACATGTTTCCGGTTTGGATCCGCATAGGCCTTCTGTCTGTGGCGAGCTGCTTCGATGCGTTTTAGAATTTGCGCAATCTTGTCTGTCGTCTCTTGGACGATTTCGGGACCAGCAAGCTGCCTATCACCTGCGTCAGCCCAGCATAAGGGTGATCGACACTTGCCCGTAAAGGGCTTCAAATGGCGTGACACCAATACTGGTGTGGTAGCTGTTGTTGTACGAAAATTCGACCAAAGGCAAATACTTATCCCAGCTACCGCCCAAATCCATAACACACGCTCTCAGCATGTCTTCCAAAGTCTGTATCGTTCGCTCGCTCTGGCCGTCAGTTTGCGGATGAAACGCAGTGCTCAGATTCAATTGCGATCCAAACGCTTCTTGGAAGGATTGCCATATCCTAGACACAAACCTCCCGTCTCTATCAGTGCTCTGGCCGTCAGTTTGCGGATGAAACGCAGTGCTCAGATTCAATTGCGATCCAAACGCTTCTTGGAAGGATTGCCATATCCTAGACACAAACCTCCCGTCTCTATCAGAGATGATCGAGAGAGGTACTCCATGGCGTGCGACAATCTCTCTCATGTATATTTCCGCAAGTTTACTAGTACTGTCTTTCTCTTTGATTGGCAGAAAGTGCGCGGACTTTGTTAGGCGGTCAACTATCACCCAAATCATATCATGGCCTCTTGGCGTTCTTGGCAATTTCGTAATAAAATCCATGGAGATTTGTTCCCATTTCCACTTAGGAATCTCAGGTTGTTGTAGAAGTCCTGAAGGCTTCTGGTATTCGGCTTTAACCTTAGCGCACGTTAAACATTTGCTCACGTAAACAGCAACATCGCCTTTCATCCTAGGCCACCAATAATAATCTTTGAGATCCTGGTACATCTTATCCGCTCCAGGATGGATAGAGTACCGTGATTTGTGAGCTTCATCAAAAATAACTTTCCTCAAATCACCAAACAGAGGAACCCAAATCCTTTTCTCGAAGCATAACGTTCCTTCCTCGTTTGGTACCAAAAGCTTCTCCATCCCACGGAGATATTCTTCTTCAAGGTTTCCTTCTTTGAGAGCTTCTTTCTACGCGGTACGAATGCGCAAGGAAAGATCGGTTTGGATAATCATCTGTAAAGCTCTAACCCTTATGGGCTTGATTCTCTCTTTACGACTTAGGGCATCGGCGACTACATTCGCCTTCCCTGGATGATACTTTATCTCGCAGTCGTAGTCGTTCAACAATTCAACCCATCGTCTTTGCCTCATATTCAACTCCTTCTGGTTGAATATATGTTGTAGGCTCTTGTGATCTGTAAAGATCGTACACTTCGTACCATAAAGGTAATGTCTCCAGATCTTTAAAGCAAAAACCACTGCGCCAAGTTCCAAATCATGTGTGGTATAGTTCTTTTCGTGCACTTTCAGCTGACGCGATGCGTAAGCAATAACCTTTTGGCGTTGCATCAACACACAACCCAATCCTTGACGCGATGCGTCGCAGTATACCACAAAATCATCAGTACCTTCTGGTAGAGCTAAAATTGGCGCGTTACAAAGCTTATCCTTCAGTACCTGGAATGCTTCATCCTGTTTGATTCCCCAATCAAACTTCTTATCCTTCTGCGTGAGGAGCGTTAATGGTTGAGCGATCTTTGAAAAATTCTCAATGAATCTTCGATAATAGCCAGCCAAACCCAAAAATTGCCGAATCTCGGTTGGCGTCTTTGGCGTTTCCCAATCCTTGATCGCCTCGATCTTGGTTGGATCCACGTGGATTCCATCTCCATTTACCACGTGCCCAAGGAATTGCACCTCTCGTAGCCAAAACTTGCACTTAGAGAATTTGGCATACAGCTGTTCCTTCTTCAGCAGCTCTAGAATGGCTCTAAGATGATGCTCGTGTTCAGCCTTCGTCTTTGAATAAATTAAAATGTCATCGATGAAAACAATCACGAACTTATCCAAATACGGCTTGCAAACTCTATTCATCAGATCCATGAATACTGCAGGTGCGTTTGTCAAACCAAACGGCATAACAAGGAACTCGTAGTGTCCATAACGAGTTCTGAAGGCTGTCTTTGGGATACTCTCCTCTTGTATCCTTAACTGATGGTATCCAGATCGAAGATCGATCTTTGAATAAAAACTTGAACCTTGCAGTTGGTCAAACAGATCATCAATTCTTGGCAGAGGATACCTGTTCTTGATCGTCAGCTTGTTCAGCTCCCGGTAGTCGATGCACATACGGAAACTACCATCCTTCTTCTTGACAAACAGGACCGGGGCTCCCCAAGGCGAGAAGCTTGGTCGGATAAAACCCTTGTCTAACAGCTCTTGAAGCTGTGTCGACAGTTCCTGCGTCTCAGACGGAGCAAGTCTATATGGTGCCTTAGCCACAGGCGCGGCGCCTGGAACTAAGTCAATGTGAAACTCTACTTGCCTCTGAGGTGGCAGTCCAGGTAAGTCTTCTGGGAAGACTTCTGGATACTCCCTCACGACAGGGATGTCTTCGATCTTTGGCTCAGCAGCCTTTTTATCCACAATGTGTGCCAGAAAGGCAACACATCCTTTCTGCAAACACTTCCTTGCTTTCAAGCAGCTGATAATCCTCAACGGCGTCTCACGCTTCTCTCCATGAACAACAAAGGTCTCACCATCATCGGTTGGGATACGAACAACCTTCTCATGACAAACTATCTCTGCTTTGTTGCCTGATAACCAATCCATTCCTACCACCACATCGAAGCTTCCCAACTGGACTGGTAGTAGATCTAGAGCGAACTCACGCTCTCCTAATTCGATCACACAACCTCTAATAACTTCATTGGCTTCTACTAACTTCCCATTGGCCAATTCGATCGAGTAGGGAATATCTAACTTATTAGCGGCTAAACCAAGCATATTCTTAAACTCTAATTATACGAAGCTATAATCGGCACCAGTATCAAACAAAACGGATGCATAGCGTTGATTTACAGGGAACGTACCAGTAACGACGTTGGGGTCCTGGCGCGCTTCCCTTGCTTCGATTTGAAACACTCTTCCACGGGCTTGGTTTAAGTCTGGGCAGTTCTTCTTAAAATGCCCGATATCACCGCAGTTAAAGCATCCAAGTCTTTGCCCGTTTCCACCAGCTTGTTCATTCCTCTGATTACGATTCACGGCGCCCGCTTGGTTAGCATTGTTGCCTCGATTCTCGTTACCTCCATAGTTTCCTTGTGGGCGATTTCCATTTCCACCCCGGTTGAAATTTCTGTTTCCGAATCCTCCCTGGCCTCCCTGACCAGCAGTGGCCCAACAAGTGTCCTTCGAGTGGCCACGTTTCCCACATGCTTCGCATACTTTTGGCCCGCAATGACCAGAATGGTGGCGCTGGCAGGTGTTGCATTTGGGCTGGGTGCCCATATATCCCTTTCCCTTCTTTCCTCTACCAGCTGTAACCTGAGCTGGCGCGTCTGATCCTCCTTTCTTAACCACCACACTGGCGCCCTGCTTGAAGTTCGAGAACTTCCGTTTGTTACCTCCTGATGACTCGACGTGAGTCTCTGCCTTCTTCGTCTTGATCTCATCAAACTTGTTTAAACGAATAGCCTCCTCAGTGAGAGCTACGCTCAAATCAATCGCCTCAGTAATAGTTGCAGGCTTGGATGAGGTTACCATGCTTATGATTTGAGGAGCTAATCCCCAAATGAAGCGTTCAATTCTCTTGAACTCAGGAGTGACCATGTAGGGTACCACATGCGATAAGTCATGGAACCTTTGAACGTATTCTGCTATCTTTGGACCGTCCATTTTCAAGTGCCAGAACTCGGTCTCCAATCGCTGGATTTCTGCGCGGGAACAGTACTTTTTGCGCATAAGTTCCTTCAGTTCGGTCCAGGTCAGTGGGTAGGCAGCAGCTTCGCCTAGTGTCTGTACTTGTAGATTCCACCAAGAGAGGGCTCCATCTAGAAACAGCCCTGAGATATAGGTGACTTGTTGATCCAGCGCGCACTTGCTCATGCGTAGAACAGATTCGGTTTTCTCAGCCCAACGAACAAAGGCGACAGCACCTCCTGTGCCATCAAAGTTAACGGGCTTGCAGTCTAAGAACTGCTTGTAGGTGCATCCTGCACATACGTTTGGCATTAGCATCATTGCTAAAGATACCCAATTAGGTCATGGTATGTCTAAATGACTTAGTATTACCATGAGGTGGATTATTGTTGTTGCCAGTGTTGCCAGAGTTGCTTCCACTAGTCCCTCCTTGAGAGGCGGCGTATTGTGCAATGGCAGCAGCGATAATCTGCTGGAGTTCTGCCTCATTAGTAGGCATGTGTGTCTCACGTCTCGGCGGCATCTTCTAAAAGATGGTTTACGTTGGTCAGGCCATAGTGAAACGTACGTATATAGTAACAGTAATAGCACATAACATCTCATGTTATCAATACATCACAAATATCAATCACACAACATCCCATGTCATAAAAATATACATAAGCAATCAAGCGAATCAAATATGGTGAGAATACTGCGATTGTCATATATCGAGACCACATAGTAAGTGTATCAGTACATCCCTGTGTCATACAATCATCAATCAACTAGGGGCTACATCACCCCTGTCCAAAAACTATATCATGTCAGTGTCAAATACATCAAATACATGTCAACAAAAGTCAGGATCATAAAGTAGTCTCCAAAAATGCTGTGCAGTCCAACAATCGCCGTCTTCTCACCCTCGTTTACCCAAACAGCACTGATGAGCTCTATACAGATGGCGGTGGAGGAGGGGGAAAGTGGGTGTAAAACAAACGACGTAACTGGAGCCAGTCCTCCTCCATGGCTCGCTGGGTACGAATGATAGAAGCAACCTGCTACTCTAGTGTAAAGAGACGGGCAGCATAATCTGGAGGTAAGGGTCGAAATGGCTGCAGAGGAGAGTGTGTCCGACCATGACACTGGCATGGTGGCAGCTGAGCTCTCTCAAGCTCCTGGATGCGCTGCGTGTGTGACTCGTGCTGGGCGACAAAAGACATCAAAACGTCCTCGATAGTATACCCCATGTGGAAACGATGGTAGGGGTCAGTAGGTGGTACAGCAGAGTCTGGTGCCCAAAGGAACGGCTCACTGGTGGGATCAAAAGGTGCCACATGAAATGGAGCAACAGAGGGTGGAACGGATGACATCTGGGGCATGAAGGGGATAGACATCGGTACATGCCCAAAAGGATGGGCTGAAGAACCCTCTCCAGGCCTCGCTGGAGGTACAAACTGAGGAACCTGAAAAGAAAAATCAACATGTCGTGTATCAGGGATCTGAGGGGGAAAAGGTGGAACATCCTCATCAGCAGGTATCCAACTGTGCTGTGCATGCTCATCTGGTGGATCCATGTGTGCCGCGAACAGTGCATGCTCGGGCTCTAGTGGAACGGGATCAGGTGGGGGAGCAACAAAAGGGTGAACAGGTGCAATGTGCTCAACAGGATGGTCAACTGGTATATCGACAACAGGTAGCGGAACAACAAGATCAACATGATCGCCCTCTATCAAAGGAACATCCACGGGGAGATCATCAACATGTGGGTCTGCTATAACAGGCTCAAAAGGGATGCCAGCATGTACGGGGTCATGCTCAAGTATGGGGTCTAGAGCGGCTGCCTGCTCAGGAGCGACGATAGGCTCGGGATCATCAAAAGCCATCTCGAAGTCAAACTCGGGGTCGATAGGATCTACTGGGTCAGCTGGATCCTCCATGGGCTGATCCATAGGTATAAACTCGATATCACGATCCGGGTCGTATCCCGGGGGAAAGATAGGATCAGAATCCTCTATGTCATCATGGTCAAACGCAAAACTGGATATAGGTGCAACAGAAGATGCCTGGTCAGGATCAGAATCATGCGCAAAGTGTTGTGCGCTCAATGTGTGAGAAGGTGCGGATGCCACAGACTCGAAGGAGTCTGGGACAGGAGAATGTGCAGGCGAATCCTCAGCGGGAACGTCAGCGATCATCAGAAGATCATCCGCAGGAAGAAGGGCCTCGCCCTGGATCTCATCCTCAAAGGGCTCCTCCTCGAACAGGTCAACATCGCCGTCAGCCTCGGCGTCAAGAAGGAAATCATATGTTGGATAAACGGCTAAGGGTATAGGAGCCGGAATCTCTACTAGGGGTAGGTACTCAGCGGGAGGGTCATCTGCAGGCTCATCAGCACCATCGGGTAGTGCGAAAGGCTGGAAATCATCCTCGTCAGTACTGGTATAGTCAGATGTGTGCACCTCATGCTCGGAGGATGTGAGGTCATCAGATACGATAGGTATGGGTCCGGTGGTGTCCGAAACGCCAGTACTGGCTGAATCCATGAGTCTGTAACATAAACACAAATATGCTCAAATAATCAGTCATACAATCAGATAATCACATAAGTCACCAAGTAAGATATCACATAATTCTCCTAGTCCCACTAGACTCCCAGTCTCCTAGACTGCTCTATCAACTACCTCGACCTCTCAGATCGAGCCTCGGTCTCCAATACCGAGCCTCAGCCTCCAAACTGAGCCTACTCTTCCTAGTCCAACTAGCCAACTACCTCGATCTCTCAGACCGAGCCTCGGTCTCCAATACCGAGCCTCAGCTTCCAAGACTGAGCCTACTCTTCCTAGTCTCACTAGCCATCTACCTCGATCTCTCAGACCGAGCCTCGGCCTCTCAGACCGAGCCTCAGCCCTTCTAGGCTGAGCCTATAAATAATAATATGTGCTCAACATTTGTTTGTAAAAAGTTTTGGATCTGGACTTAAGTGGTATGCAGAAAAATGTTTTCGTGAGAGCCCTAGTGATCATAGTCTAGACTCGAGAAGGAATCCTAGTTCGCTATGATCAGAGCTCTGATACCAAGCTGTCACACCCTGGCTTTGCGGAAGCGTGGTTATTTTGGTGTGACTTCTTAATACCATAGCTTAACCATAACAAAGCTATATGAATTAAAATCATGCAAGATCACCCATTGATTAAGTTTTAAAACCAAAGTAACATACCATTGTCTTAGAGACTTACAACATCATAATATAAAACATTGTCTTGAAAAACATAAACATCGACATGAGATAAACGCAGTTTAAGATTTGTGACTTGTCCAGGAAAGAGTCACATTTCCTAAACTGGGATGACCTTGGAACCCTTATGCAGCGGGAAAACATAACATACCGTGCCAGATCTTTAATTCCCTGAAATACATGTAAGTTGAAAAATCAACAATAATGTTGAGCGAGTTCATGTGTAAGTGAGTATGTAAAACACTTGTAAGTATAAAAATTTCCTGGTATGTAGCAGTGTAAGGAAAAGATATCACCAATGGTTTGCAAGGCCATTAGCATGTGTGAAGTGCAAGTAGGAAGACTCAACCTAGCAGATTTCGCGTCGGGTACAAAGTCACTCAAGGTCCGTTCTGCTGGGCCTCTTAGAGGTCCGTTCTGTTGGGCCTAGAGTTGGGCTCGCTATACCCAGATAGATCTACCGCTTACGTCCCTCGGTGTTCCTGCCTACCCACTCACATGATCTAAGTAGTAAACCTCCTTACGTTAATCATACCATGTATAAAGTACTTGTAATCAAAGTAACATGTATTTCACCCCCGCAGTTAAGAAAAACTGAAAACAGTTAGAGAAAAGGGGGACATGAACTCACAGTGAAGCGTCTCTACCAAGTATCTCCTGCTCACGCAGCTGTGCGACGACCTACAGGTGCTAATTGCTATTAGACGGACGGCCGTGCCTTAGCTTTATAGTTTAAGTCTTTGGGAAATAGTTAGACAACTATTTCGTGTTTACATTCTGTATATACTTGGTAGTTAATCTCCTTCCCAAGGATGGGGGATTCAATACATGTGCGTTAAAATTATATCATTAAGTCTCACTTAATATATATCAATTCCAAAATATAAGTATTTTTCTCAAAAATACGTTGTTAAAATACGCGTTCATAAATATTTCCTTAAGTGCGTAAGTTACGTTTTATCAATCGAGTGGTAATATAATTACCGGTGTAACTTGTATATTTATGGTGAAAGCGTTCGTAAATATTATTTTTACTCTAAAAATAATATCTATGTATTTTCACAAAATAATCATAAACAGTGTGTGAAAATATATATTTATCACGTTAAATTTTGTGAAAATCCCACCTCCGAATATTTAGTAAATAAAGTCATGGCGAAATTTATATTTCGAAAACATGTCAAAAATAATTCTAACACTTGTAGTGTAAATAGTTCTAAGTGTTAGGTTTTTAGAAAAATTTCGCCAGAGTTTCCTCTGTAACTGGAGGTGGCCACGCTTTCAAGCGTATCATTTTCTTTTATCAAATCAACTCAACAATTTTCTGTATTTGATCAGAACAACTTTTATCACAACAACTAATCAACATATGTGTAAATTGCCAAAAATTACATGAACTTGCAGTTTTTCCCAAAACTGTGGTGTAAACCACTTAAATTTAGTAGATCTTCATATAAGGAAATTTGATCTTGTAAAAACCTCGTTTTTAGAGAAAATCCATCTTTACAACTTCCCGTCATCTTTTACAAAAACTGTTATTTTGTCGGCTCTTTTCTTTTCACAAGTGTTTACACACTTGTGGTTTATAAAAATCATGCTTGTTAGTGTAAGATCCATCTTTTAAAATACATGATTTCTTTGATACGTGGTTCTTTGAAAATACCACTTGCAGATGCGTAGATCCGCTAGTTTTAAACACTATTGTACAAGTTAAAACACTTTTACACAAGTAAAACATTTTTACACAAGTTCATGTTTCATGTGTGGTAGAGTTTCACCTTTTAACCCTTGTTACTTCTAAAATAGCTTTGTGTCATGATTCAAGAACATGACTATACCGGGTTAAACGATGATCCGGGCTACCACAACATAGATCGGGTTTAAATAATCACACATTTCAAATACTACATCATTTACACAACACATAAGCTATTAACCACCATTTTAAGTGTTTTTAGTAGACTTTTGTGCATCATTTTGCATTTTAACGAGATTTAACCGATACAAATCCTTTTAACCACTTTAGATTAGTTCAAGATAGAGATTTAAACATCATACCACTAGCTCGAGGCTAGGGAAGAATCTACGCGCGAAATGGGTGGATAAAAGCAAAGTAGAGAGGTCCTTCGCGTTCTGTTTGCACCGAGCTTCCTAATACGCGATCCTTGATACTTGTATAGCCTTGGAATGTGATGATCAAACTCGACAAAATGGATGGATGTGAAGGGGATCTCGGCCGAGAGCTCTAGAGGGCAAGAGAGAGAGTTTTGTGTGGAGTTGTGGTGATGGAATGATCATGTAGACATAAGCATGAACTTATAGGTAATTTCTAATGTGATTAACCAATGGATATTGTGCCTACTAGTTACTAAACATTAGGGATTATAATAATCATATTAGTACAAAGTGTGTTCCCCATGGTTGGGGACGGTTAGGATGGGGGGGGGGGGTCCTTGGTTCGATTTCAACCATTAGTTGGTTACTTAGTTAGGTTAAACCAAGTTAGTTAAGTGTTTAACTTAGTTACTAAGGTGTAGTGTGTTACAACGGGTGTTAGGGTAATCAGGGACCCTAACTAGCTCAGAAAAAGATAAATAGTGAAAATAACAATATTTTCATGTTCCGGGTATAGTCCGGTTGTTCGGTTGGATAGTAATCCGTTAAAGTGTTAGCAAAGCTTTAAAGTGTCGTTATTACTCTTTTTAGGGACACAGCTCATTCCTGACATTTTGGAAAGTGTCTAGTGTTATTTTTCTCATATTTTGGCACTTTATTAGTTAGCTAAAAGCTGAATTATTATGTAAAGTGCTGAATTTTGTACTTAGAGTACGTTTTAGGCACATCCAGTTATTGTAACTTATTCCTAGAGACGCAGTTCTACAACCCTTGTATCCCTACACTCACCATTAGTGTAGCAATTATCTCAGGCTCTTACAGGCCTTAGAGGCAGTGTCTGCCTGATGCTGGCTTTATCAGCATGTTCAATAGGTTATCCGCTATTGTGCTACTGTGCTTTTTGTGCATCATGTTTGTCACTAAGGTTCAGTATGTAAATAATGTAGTGACGATAAGTAAAGTATGATGCAAGTAAGTACATGTATCAGATATCAAGTAGCAGTTCATCAGCTAGTTCAAACAAGCACAGTAATTAAGCAGTAATTAATTACTAATTAAGTCGTACGGATACCTGGTTTAGTGCGGGTTGTCACATAAACGAAGCTCGAGCTCGGCCCGCCAATGTTATCATTATTATTATTGTATTATATATACAAAAATAAAATTATGTTTGGGCTCGTTTAGGCTCGCGAGCCTAAAAAAGCTTTGTATTTCAGGCTCGAGCTCGGGCTCGATAACTAAACGAGCTCTATTTCAGGCTCAAGCTCGAGCTTGGGCTTGTTAAAGCTCGGTTCGTTCAAGCTTTTAACCGAGCCGACCACGAGTGTCTCTCGAGCCTCTGGGCTTGTTTACACCCCTATTCTTAGCCATAATGATATGTTGATCTAAGTAATCAAAAAATTGCGTTTCTAAGAACTCGTCATGATATTTTCGATTTCATCATAATGATTTTATTATTGTATATAAATTTCTTTCGAATTACTCTATTTTAAGAGTTTTGGTTTTGTATAATGCCTTATGTAGACATTTGATTTTTTCTGCATGGTGATTTTAATTTTATGTCCACATATTTCAATTTATGTTTTAATTTTGTCTCCTCTCTTGGATTACAGTAAAGATAAGGCTAAAGATGCCATTTACTTAAACAGAAGGCATATTAATGGTTTTGCTGCCATACTTGAAGATGAAGAAGCCGCCCAGGTAGCCAGTAAGTAGTTGATGTTGATGTAAATGTTGTCTTGAGATGGATATGGTGAAAACACATCACATGAAACTTTGACACAGGTTAGCCTTCAAGATCGTTTTTCGGCATGTGATATTTATAATACAGTTAATTGGTCTATATTTTACTTTAGATATAGAAAAGTATGTTTGTATACGTTAATAAATATTGTAACAAAATTCTTATGCTACTCACCTTAAATAATGAAATCAAACCATTAATAAAATGGGGCTCGGATCCTGTTAAGCGTGGTCGAAATGGGTCGGGTCGGTCTTGGTGTGTAGCGAAGGATGTGGGGAAGGATAAGCTGCAGTCGGGTTTGGATTATGCGTGTGGTGAAGGACGTGCGGATTGCCGTGCGATTCAACCTGGGGCCACGTGTTATGATCCTCATACTTTGGAAGCTCATGCGTCGTTCGCGTTTAATAGTTATTACCAGAAGATGGAACGGGCGGCTAGCGCGTGTGATTTTGATGGGGCTGCCTACATAATCACTGAGCAACCAAGTACATTCTCTTTCAAACTTTTGGCTTGTTTAATAAGTAAACGAGTCAAGTAATGCCAAGATAAAATTTGTAAAAACTCAAACTCGACTCGTTTAACTTACCGATATAATTTATTATGCCAACATACACAGTCTCATAGACAGCACGTGCCATTGTTGACTTCACTCCCACATCATGCCTATTTAGTAAAGGGGAAAATCTATTTTATATTAACTAAATGTTTGATTTAGAACATATTTAAATATTAATTTGCCAAAAGTGAGATCCTTGTTTATTACCCACCGAAGAATTTACTAAGATGATTTTTGCTTCCTGATGCAGGATTTGGCAAGTGTGAATTCCCCACTGGGTATTAAAAGAATTTACAATGCATGGAAGGAAATCAATGGCATTTTGTAACAATTATCATTTATTTATTTATCATCTTTATACATGGGCAGGTCAAATGGGCAGCACTCAAGCAGATCCTGCTCCAGTTGGATGTGCAGTGGCGGTTGTAAATGAAGCACTTTCAGTTTATCTGAAGAATCAAGGAGCTATTGATGTTAAAAACGAACAAGAAAAGCTCAATGCTAAGTTTGCAGAATTACAGAAGTAAGCATACCTCTACAAAATCTTATGCAAAGTTATATTAGTACGGTAACAATATAATTTTTGAATAAAAGTAATTTTAAAGTTTTATATTTTAAAAATATATTTTGGGCGATTTTTGACCCATTTTACCTGTTCTTTTCTCAATATGATTTGACCCGTTCATTAGTAAACGGGTCGGTTGTACCACCTCATTGATTGACGCCTCCCTATTTGAGCAGGCAAAAGGATAGTTTAAACAAGGTGATGAGTGCCAAGGGGTACGAGGAGAAGGTGCCAGCTCATATCAAAGAAGAAAATGTTGCAAAACTCGCCTCATTAATGCAACAGCTACTCTCTATTGATGAAGCCACTCAACACATTGAACGCCAAGTAGCTGCGAATTCAGAAGTCTAAGTTTGAACATTCTTTTTCGTTTCGGGTGTTTGTTCTTTCACGTCTCCAACTTTATAGATTTGAAGTGAATGTTATGCATTCATTCATAGTCAACACAAATCATTTTTTTATACATTATACTGATTTAATTGTCAACGCATGGTCCTTAGGGCTCCGGCCTCTAGACCCCTTCTAATGGATAAACTTTCTATATAACTAAATTGGATATATGAAAAACCTCCCATGAAATCTTCATTTCACTAACCACCTGGTTGTCGGATGCAAATTGTGTACTTGCCGCATATTGTCGACTCCGCGGCAACGCGCGTGTTTCCCACTAGTACTATTATAAAAAGGAGAAGTGACGTACACAAACGTAATTTTACATGCGTACAAACTTTACAACATGTACAAAAAAATAAAGCACGCTTAGAGGGGTTGAAATGGTACAATTACCAAACTTTTAAGACACTAAAGGGGCATTCTTGGTATTGAAACTTTAGTGATGCTCCAGAATCCATTTATGACCGATCATTCTCTTCCAAAGCTATGAAACATTTTCTCTCTTTTCTCATCAAACCTCCGGCTCCCAAAGTATCCTGAATCAGGGTTCAACATTTCCGGTCAAGGTTAGGGCTCCAGCGATTGTTAGGGGTTTTGTGCAGATGAATCCCGCGACAAGGTACTTCCTGCGAATCGTTCATTTGATTAACGTTGTTGTGCAAAACCCTAGAACCTGCGAACTCTTCAGATCTTGAATCCCAAAAATCATCATTCGTCTCATCCAGGTTTCTTTTGATATTCAATGATTGTTATTTTAATGATTCTAATTGTTATTTGATGATTGTTGCCCGTCTACCAACCCATGATTTGTAATTTGCTCTAACCTCCTATTAATATAAAATTTTGATGAATTCAAAAAAAAAAAATTGGAATCTATAGGGTTACTTTTTTATAAGTTCAATGTTGTGGTGAGTGAGAGTGAGGCACGTTTTGGTGCACAAAGCATATGGTTATGCCAAGAACTCTTTTGGAACAGAAAACATTTTGAAAGTTTATATGTATGTATTATGTGTATTTTTTTTTAACTTTAGATGCTTAGAGATGCAGGATTCCGAGAAGTGATAGCAGAGGACCGAACAAAATAGATTTTTTCATATAACCTCATTGATCATTTTATTCAAAAGTTTAAATATTATTGAAATATGCTAATTATACCTGCCACACTAATTATTTATAAAAAGTTGGACGATCAGTTTTTGTGGGCGTATTTGAATCTGTAAAAAAGGACACATTTTGTCCCGTTACCCATATTGTCTCACTCATCATCGCTCAAAATCGAACATCTGAATGTCAATTTCAAAGGTACGGTTACTCAATTGTTTCATCGCTTATGTTGATTTTGCTGTGTTTTTGTTTATGCTCCAACTAAACCCCTGTCAATGTAAACCCAGGCGGCACAGACTTTAGAGAATAGTCCAATGTTGATGATGGGTTGTTTCCAAGGCTAAACGACTCAATAAGGTATGTTTTTCTACTTGTATTACTGTTCTAGAATAATATTGTAGTTTGTATATCTAAAAGGATAAAACAAGGTGTTCTAAACATTTTTGTAGGTGAGGGGATTTGGGGATAACCATCTTTCCTTTGTTTTTATGTTATTTATTTATATTGATTATTATCATATGGCATATGATGAGAAGAGTAGGCGTACCCTAATTCACTTTCAACCATTCAAACTTTAATTAATGCTGCGGTATCACGTAATGGTCGCAATGTAGCCTTGGTTATTCGCCTTCATTTTCATGTTTGTTTCGTTCAGGTTACGTAGATGCAACTGTAAGAGGTGTCTTCTAAAACGTTAAAACTAACTTTTCTATCTGTAAGCCAAAAAATTAACAACTACCCTAATTCCATCATTCGATTGCATACTTGGAATGGTTTGCCGAGATCATGGGCTACTTTCGAGCCACGTATTTGTATGCGGGTTGGCTTTTTTTAATTCTTATTTGTTGTTTTCCAGCGTTATATATACGGAAAAAGTAACCAGCAGCGAAGTGTATGTAGTTTTCATGAAGACAAGATCAGCTGCATTTGTTTTGCAGCGTTTGCATTAGATATGTTGTTTTGCAGCGTAACTAAATTTTGGAGTTACATCGTTCTTTACGACACTAATCCATTCAATACTAATATACTATGTTAAGAGTCTTTTCTACGAAAGTGTTTTCGCTTAAAGTATTCAATATTGACGTATGTAAAATGTAACAAACAAATTACTTTTGTATCTCTGATTAAAATTTAATGTAGTTTGCTTCCTTCTTGACCCTAACAGGATGAGGGCACTTCGAGCAGTGTAGCCACGAGATATTGATGACCCCCTGATCATAGTTCAAGAACTTAAATCTCCTAAGAGACCACACGACAAGGTTAGCCGACTCACCCAATATAATTGCATATCATAGCACTTAAAAGCTTTCAAAAGAATCCATAATCGTATAATTGTTAAATGCTTTTCTCATATCTACACTTCAAGATATTATAGTTGAGAATACTTTTAAAACCATCCATGCTTTGCTATGCAATTGTTCAGAATCAGTTTCACAAGCCAATCAGAGCCTCCCATACAGAACTCACTCCTGTTTTCAAACATCTCAACAAAATTTCATATACATGTGTTCTTCATACGACCAAAACCAAATTAACATTTAAAACTGGTGGAATTGTTAGAACCAAGTATCTGACATAAATCAACCAGATGCGAATCCTTTTTTTTTTAAGACTATTCTTTCCTAGGTTAACATCATTTTAACTAGGTGTCCGTATTATCATTTGTAGGGATGAGCTCGGTACCAACCGGTACCGGTACCGAAAATCCTCAAAAGTGGGTACCGGTACCGAATATACCCGGTACGCTTTGGTAACGGTATCGCCGGTACCGGTATTTCAGGGTAAAAACCGGTACGGTACCGAAAATACCAAAAGTCGGTACCGAATCGCTACCGAAAATGTACCCGGTTCGATAACTTCGGTACCGGTACCCGATACCATTTGCTCATCCCTAATCATTTGTGTAAATTCAACTAAACAAGTTCATATTAGTTCTAGGTGAGCTGAAACAGAATTTAACCTTTATCTCCTTGGCTGCACATTAAAGCTTACAGACTTGTAGTTAATTCTAAAAATAACTCTACGTATATTAACAGATTGCGGAAAAGTGGATCAACTTCCTACTAGCAAAACCCATGGTAGACCCGTTTGGTAGCGACATCTAAGGTAGAAAATATATCCATGTATGAAATATATTTTAACACCATGGCATCTACATTGTGCTCTTTGAGCTTCTGATAGGCTATTTGAACTCCATGATCTGGTATTTCAGTTATGTTATTATATTATTAGCCATGATCGTTCTCATTACTTAGACTTATGAAGCTCGAATCTATGACGGACCGAGTATACGTTGGATTAGTGTTCTGCACAGCCTATAGCAACGACATGTCGTTGCTACATATAGCCGTACTTTTTTTCATCTCCATAGGTCTAATTCCTTGTAGCGATTAGGTTAATATTCAGTTTATGTACTTTAAGTCTGGTGTTTTGATGGTTATTTGTTCATCTTATTATCTTAAAATACTTCAGATTGTGATATAGAGTAAATGAAGGTTTGCGTTACTTTATATCTGTGCTTCTTTGAGTAGTATGTGTACATCGGCTGACATACCATTTGTTGACACTTGTACACAGTACAAATGCTATAGGGGTATGATATAAGATATGATGACATATAGAGATTTTGGTTGTTAATACTATACAAAAATCTGTTGTTTCTTGCTGGTTGTGTAGACATTGGTGCATTAAATTTTTTTTTTCTGATTTACAGAGATATTCAAGCAAGCAGCATCCTACTTGACGATAAATATGATGTATGTCTTGGAAGCTTGAGTGAAGTTTGTGATAATAGTCAGAATGTTATCACGAAACTGCTATGAATTTCATCGTAAGTATCATTTCTTTTGTTCTATGAAATTTGCAATATATAAATCTCTTCTATGAGGTTCGAGTAGAGTTGCCACTATTGACCCATTCGCTTTTTAATGGGTCGATTTGGGTTGTGTTTTATCTCAATGACAGATGTTACGATTAACACAATCTTTTGCAAACAACATACTTATACCTTTTTGTTCTTCTTTGTGGAAGTGCAGGAGCTCTGAATCAACACCTTCTGGTATGTGAACATCTTTATAACATCAACTACTTTTGTTTTACCCTCTGTTTCGTTTATATAATTTTCCGTTAAGTTAAAACTTATATTTTTTATTATATTTTGGAACAAACAGGACCACCACCTCCTAATTGTGCATATGACGTATACTGTTTCGGGAAAGTTTTACTTGAGCTGGTAACAGGTAAACTTGGAATCAGCAATCCAGAAGATACATCCACAAAAGAGTGGCTTGACCAGACTTTGACTTTCATCAACAACTAGAGACTTAATCTACTGTGAGTTGAGACTTGAGTCTTTTAACCTGTTAGGTGTTAAATAGTAGAGGGACTAAACTGTAAGCTTTCAATAGTTTAGGGATATAAACAGGAGTCATTGAATGAGAATGATATCGGCCGAGTGCAAATCCAGACTTTGAGTCACCACAATAACTACCTATTCGCTAGTTGTTATCGGCCGAGTGCAAATCCAGACTTTGAGTCACCACAAACCATAGCATCGAAATTTTATTACCAATACTAACTAAACACCCAAGGTTCACAAACCGCCATACCCGAAACTCAACCCGACATGGTACAACCAAAACAACCAGGTTCCTCGCAAGTAAAACAAAAAGAAAGCATAGAAAGAAGGCAGACTATGCCCCACCCGTTGAAGGAATAGCGGAGTAGTGGACATCTGTGGAGGAGAACACTTTGGCTCGGGCTTAAGTGGACATCTAGGAGGGCCCGACGACCGATATTATTTATAATTTCATATTTGTATTATGTTTTTTAATATGTTATGTTTTTTTAATATATTACATTTTTATTTATTATTTTTTAATAGGTTACATTTTTTATATATTATATTCTTAATATATTATTTATGTTTTATAGGTGACTCTCAAATAGGAACCGATTTTTGGAAGCATGTCTATGTAACCTTTCATAACATCATGGAACACGATCCTTATCGCAATTCAGATCAAATTTCCGGAAAATGGAAGGAAATACATAGAAAAGTTTCTGCCTTTAATGTCATCTTTAACAACCTCATCAACCAATGCGGCGGTCAACCGAGCGCGGTGCAAATGATTTGATTTGCATATTAGATAAAGGTCGCATGTTTAAACATGGATCAACCGTGACAAATTTTAAGGAAAAATGAATCAACCGTGACAAATTTTAAGGAAAAGCACAAAGTGGCATCTTGTCTCATCTGTGAACATGCGGGAGCCACAACCCAAATGGTCGAAGAGTGTATCGTCCATTAAAGTAAGTTCGGATGCACGTTCCCATTTTAATTTAAATGATTTGGACGTTGAGTTTGATATTCTAGATGATCCGGTTGATGTAGCTCGCCCTATGGGGAGAGATCGTGCTACGTCATACATAACAAAAGATATAGTATTTTAATTTAAACGGTATAGTATGGGAACGGTGTACCCGGGTATTTTAAAATAATTAACGTTATAAAAATTTAAAACTGGTATAATATTTTAATTTAAACGGTATAGTATGGAAACACAGTAGAATATATTTGAACCGTACCCGAGTAATTTAATAAAATTAACGATATAAAAATCTTAAACGGTAATATTCGAACCACACCGAGACTTGGTAGAATAATTTAATTTAAACCGAATGGTATTGAAAAGGTATAATATATTCGAACCGTACCCGAATATTTCAAAATATTTAACCGTATAATATTTAACGTTATAGTAATTGAACTGCACCCATACTTGGTATAGTATTTTAATTTAAACGGTATAATATTCAAACGGTATAATATATTCGAACCCTACACGAGTATTTAAAAATAATACGATATGATATTTAAGCGTTTATAGTATTCGAACCGCACTAGACGTGGTATAATAATTTAATTTAAACGATAACAATATAGTATATTCGAACCGTATATACGTTTTTCAAAAAATTTTAACGGTATATAATATTAACAGTATAACATTAACGATTTATATTTTAAGCCATTTAACGTTGGAACCGGGTGAGAATTTATAACAAAAATACACCAAAATATCCAAACAAAATTCTCAAGGTTATATATGCTGCGTATAGAGCTATACGCAACGTATATAAACCCAAGTTGTCTGTGCCTGTGATTGCTGGGCCAGGCGCTGAATTTCATGCAACATATACGCTACGTATAGCTCTATACGCAACGTATATAAACCTTAAGTGTGGAAATAGGCAGCCTTGGTGTCCCAGTAGTTCGAGCCTTATTTTATAAGTGTGTTTGAGGAGTCCAAAAACCAGATGGTACAAAAGTCAATAGCAAACACAAAAAGAAATGGCTTATCATAAAGGAGTCCACAGCCAAAAACAAAAGACAATGTATTCATGATAATAGAGATTTCAACAACCGTTTCAACCAACACTCGGGTCAATTACCTGTCCCATAAACAACACAACCCCTGTCACCTCTTCTCTTATCACAAACAAAAACGGATGATCCGCTACGAAATCCACCTTCCTGGGCTCCTCTTCATCCGACGCACAACCGTAACACTGCTCATATGTAACGGCCGCTGCTTCTGTACCTTCTTCATTCACCTCCATAAAAGATTTTTGGTGAATGCTCGAAACATGAAGCCTTTCACCAGCAGACGAATCAGCCATTTCAGTCAAACCATCTTCACCCGTGAATGGCAACACGAGCCCTAATTCCTTCAACATATCACAAACTTTAAACCTGAATTTGATCTTAAATTTTGGTAGCAAAAACCGCCCGACTTCTACTTGTTGACCTCGAATGTGACTATCTAGAAAGTCAGATGTGGAACCAATTTTCTGTACTAATGATTGAAGGCCGTCTTTTGCATCTGGGAGGAAAAAGTACATTGTGAACTGACGTCTTTCTTGACCTCGTAAATAGGGAAGACCTAGTACTTTGAAATCATCATATTCACACACAAATTTGAATTCGTTGTCGGTCATGAAGGGAACTTGAACTTTGTTTCCACCAAGGAGATGAAAATCGGATTCTATTGTGGCTTCTCGGTCAAAGGGGTCCCTCCATGTTCCCTTGAAGTAGAGGGCATTTGCAAAGATGAGTCTTGTGAGACTGCTTACTCCATAAGCAGGAAGGAGTTCTTTGATAAGGCCATTTGTTTGCTTTTCAGCCCACAAATTCACTTCATCGACTACCTTGGCAGCCTTCGATAATCAAAAACAAAGATTAATTATATCACACTAATTATAGGAATCATCCATAGAACATTAATTAGTGAGCAATCTTTGAAACGACACTATCATGATCATTCATTGAGGTAAACCAAGAAAACATCATCTAAAACTTACCTACTAAAAGTTGCACAAAACTTGGACTTGGTTAATATATACCATAAACAAAATATACTGTATCGGATAATTAACTATCTACGTTCTGATAGAAGAACTAAAAAAGAAAAAAAAAAAAGTTAGACTGACCTTCGTTTGGAAATCAACTTGTTTGCAAACGGCTTTATAAACGTCGTCAACAACTTGCTTGAAAGAAGGCTTCAGAGAAAGGGTTTTGTCAACCCAAACCCCGTTTGCAAAAGACAACCGAGGTCCATCACTGGAGCTACTGTCCCCAAAGATAAAGGACAACCGAGGTCCATCAGTGGAGCTACTGTCCCCAAAGATAGAGGACACATACTGTGAATAAAGAGAGTTGAGGTTGTGGGTAGTATTTGTTTTGAGGAAAGCGAGGAGTTGGTCGCGTGTTCGACCTGTGGTACCCTGGGCTAGTAAGCTCAGGACCGCATGAATCGAAACTGGAGAGAAAACAACGTTAGAGTCGTGCTTTTTGGAGAGAAGGTGGGCTGCGAGTGTGGTTGAGACGTGGGTTTGATCCCTGATTGATTGTTTAAAGTCCATAGCTTCAGCCATTGTAGATGCCAATTTGGAGAGGAAGGCTCGTCCCTACAGGTATGTATATATGGACGTATATGAAGATATATATGCACAGATCAATATATTATGGTGGAGGATACGTATTTAACAACCACTACCCTTTCAAATATTTTTTAATATTATTCAAATTCAAAAACATCGTTTCCTTTTTCTTATCATCCCTACTCAATCGAATATAATTATTTAAAAATTGGTTTCATTTATTTATCTTAATCACTCTATCAATCAAATATTATTCAAAATGTTGTTTCTTTTTATTATGTTTTTACTTTTTATCTCATACTTTTTTAAACGATTTATAGATACTTTGTTTTATCAAAATTTTGTTTCTTTTTATTATGTTTTTACTTTTTATCTCATATTTTTTAAACCATTTAAAGATACCTTTTTTTTATAATTGTGTTTCTTGATACCCAACCTATTAACTAAATTTACCATACTTATTGAAATGCTTAGGTAGCGTTTGGTATGAGGTAATGGAGGAAGGAATGGAATAACTCATTCAGGGGCAAAGAAAATAGACTTGGTTGGTTGCTTAATGGAATGGAATAAAGCATTACAAAGGTCAGTCCATTCCTTCTAAAATGGCCCCAAAGTATTCCAGCGCTCCCCCCTATTTTTTACAGTAAACTAATTGGTGACAAAAATTGTAACGCCCTGCGTTTTCATACTTTCCATATTTAGAAACCATTGCTGGAAATTCTATTTTTTTTTTTGGAAATCTTGTATTCATTGTAATCGTATTTCGTTGTATCGTTGTAAAATCCGAGACTTTGATCGTAATGAAACGAATCTTTTATACATCGTTTATACATTGATACGTGCACTCGTTTGATACATGGTTCGTAATTCGTATAAACGTAAGCTTAACTCGTAAACAATGATCGTGTATTCGTAATCCTTAAATCTTCATACATTTAAACACTTAGTTATTCGATTATAAGATTAAGTTGTATGTTTTTTTTTTCACTTGATCTTACCAAACTATAAACCATACATACTTGTTACATTTCATGTGTTATACACACCTATGTTATCACACTTTTTGCTAAATTAAAACATGTCATTTATGCATTTTGGACCTTGTTACAAGTTACATACATACTAGACACCATGTAACACTTTATTAAATATCAAATATATACCTTCTAATGTCCAAAAAAATAAAATAAAATAAAAATTATAGGGCTGTTAACAGCCTTGCATCAGCCCACTTAATTTCCTTGTTTTGGGTTATTTAGCCCACTAAACACTTCCAAAGCCCAACCCAATGAAACCTTAATCCATCCCCTATATAACTCAAGCCTCCTCCAAGCATTTTTCACTTTCTAAACACTCTCCATTCACTCTCAAACACTCCAAACCGTAGCTGATTGCAGAAGTTCGAGCAGATTTATACCACTTCACTAAAGTGAGCATAACTCACTCATTTATCCGATTCACTCGATTCTTTTTCCTACTACTTTGTATTGACCTTAGCTACGTTTCCATGGGTTTATCCTGGAAAATCAGAGCCTGGAATGTTGCGAAAAGGACTCCAAAGTGGACTGGTTTTTCTGTTCTTGTTTCAAACTTTGATAAACTTGAGGAAACTCATCTCAAACCTATGTCCTTATGCTTATAACCACTTCTATTGTTAGTTAGGCTTAAAAACAAGGTTGAGACATTCAAAATCAGAGGTATAAACCTCACAAACTTTCTGTTTTGTTCAAATGTTTTAACCCACAAGTGATGCTCAAGTTCAAGACTTGATGATTGTGTGATTTACGATTAGCTTGGGCTAACCTACTTGAAAATCCACACATTGCTTGATGTTTTCTCATAGATTAGTTGTTCATATTCTATTGTTTCATGTAAGTTCATGACCCTCCTTGTTGTTCATAACAACAAGTGTAGTGGTGAACAATAGAGGTACCTAAATGGAAGCTTTGTTCTTCCTACCTCATGTATGAATTCCATGATACTTAGAGGTGCCTAAATGAAGACTTTAATCTTCTACCTCATGCTTGACTTATATGATGTAATATACACTATGTAATACTTATGTAACAACCAAATAATCGAACTCTTGGTGATGAACTAATGGACATTCGTCAAGCTAGTAGATTGTATCATCTTAGGCCTTGACAACTTGTCACGATTCTAATGCAACTTTGTTCCATGAAAACATTTAAACTCTTTTAGAGTTTCATAGTGTCAAGAACAAGTGTCATAGGTGTTAGATGATTATTTTCATATGTTTACTTTTCATGTTATTTAAACTCCAAATCCCTAGAACCATATGTAAACACCTCTTAAACTCCAAATCGAATACATTCAACTTCCTAGTCTCAACAACTTCGTCACATGGGATAATCGGAAAGCATATGCAACTTTGTGAGTACACTTGACCCATTTTCCTTTTAATACACTTTGGGTGCAACATGTTTTACTTGTTAAAATGCACGATTCACAAACATGCTTTTATTCGTTCAATCCTTATACATGCTTTGCTATGCATAGGTTCATGCTAGAATACATACTACTTGTTAACTCGGCTTAACAATTATAGCGCTATAGGAGTAGCACACCACCCGACGGGGTTTTGTTGAGTCTTTATTCTATAACGGTCTCGTCACTTTTGTGTCGAGTGATGCTAAATACTAGTGGACACTAGAGTTGACATATTGTTATACATGATAGATTGACCTTGTATACCAATTGCTATGTTGGATTGAAAATATCTTTTTATACATATGCCACGAGTCTAAAACTAGTGTACTCACCAATACTTTTGTATTGAACTATGCTTTTAAAACATGTTGCAGGTTTAGCGATGATGTTGATGATGCATGGAATCTAGTAGGATGGTTAGATACACACTTTAAATTTTGTATTTTATTTGTATTGTATTTCATTATTCATGTTATATTTGTTTCAAATCATTGTAATTGACTCTTTAGAAATGAAATGAAAATTTATCATTTAAATACTTGTCACAAATAGTGTTATGAAGTCTCTTGCAATCTATTTCGTCTCACTCCGATGTTTCCGCCATCGGTTGGGATGTGACAAAAATTATTAGGCATTATAGGTAAAGTTAGATCCTTCAATGAACAATACAAAACCATAAAATGCATGATAGTCATGTGTTATCAACTGTAGGTGATAAATTTGTTCTAGGAGTGACTTTTATTAGAGTTTTTATTGACATTGGCTAAAAGAACTAGACAAGGATATTGGCTCAATGGCTAAAAGAACTAGACAAAAAGTTGGATCTCGGCTCAAATATAATATTTTAGCTCAAGTCGGTACTTAAGCTCAATACATTTATTCGGTTAATAACCGGAAACTGAGCCGACTCCATATCTATAAGCGATTTGACCTAACCGATTTAACCAGACCCGAATGGTTATAGTTTTTTGATAACCGAAGTATGCGATTATGGTTACGGTTTTAGGCCGAACCAACCTATATATGCTCACCCATATAATAGCGACCAACTCAGATCTAGTTCAATTATTTAAAAGTTCCATTAGTTCAGGTAGATGCTAATATTATCTTCTTATCATTTAGTTTTTCCAAATCATTTTAAATTTTTCCTTTAGTTGGAGGTACATGTTGACATGTAATAGCGACCAACTCAGACCTAGTTCAATTTAATTGTTACAGAAGTTAGAAATATATTAACACATGAAAAGAAACTTTAGTTCCTATTATATATTTTCATGCATGTTAAGTAATCAGGAAATACTTAAACAAATTGCTAGTATGAGTATTTGATCACAAGTGATGGTGGTTAAATTTTGATGTTAATCTTGGTAAAAATGACTAGTTATGAACTAGTTAGCAAATGTGTATAATTATGCCCATTAGGTGTTTGTTAAAATGCCTAAAGAAGTAAAGTGTTGAAATTCAAGTGAAACGCGTAATTGGCAAGCTTGACTAATTACATGAGACATGGGATAAAACGGGTTCTAATCATAATGTTGATTTACCTTAATTGTGCATATTATATGATTAAAGGTAGTTGACTTTAGAAAGTCAAACTAACTAGTGATGAAGTCGAATAGTAGTTTCGACAAAGAAAATAAGTAAGGTGGAATAGTCGTGATTGTTAATGAATAATCTAACCACCTTGTAAATGTTGATATAGTTGACGCTTAACGAGCTAGGTGAAAGCTTGGGGAAAGAAGCGGGTCAAACGAATCAAGAATGAAGGAAAAAGCATATTTCGGATGCAAGGTAAGTATAGCTTACACTAGTCTTATATTTTAGAATATTCTCTTATCGTATTAGTTATGAATAAGATAAATACGTAATTGGGGTATGATGTTCCGGCGTGTAAACGTACAGAACAAGATAGTCGAGCATGACAAGAAACCATGTTGATGGTTTAAAAGGGAGTTAAATCGGTAATTCGATCATTTTATGACAAATGGAAAATGAACTTTTGAATGATTACCTTATAGGGTAAACCAAAACAAACAATAAGGGTAAAACGGTAAATTGGTCATTCGTCAACCATAACTATTGGTTTTAAAAGACACTTATGAAGTAAGCCTTAATAGGCCGAAAAGTGTTAAGAAATGAATTGTAAGTAAAACGACCGCACGATGTAAATCGGAGCGAGTCATATAGTCGAGATGAAAACACATGTCATTTCGCCAATATAATCGGTCATTTAGACCAAACGGGTCAAAGGGGGAAGATACCACCTTTTGATAATAGCAACTAATGATTCTTGTCGAGATTATATGATTTCAGGAATAAATGTAGAATGATATTTGCATCGCTATTATTTAGCGAGTATTATAGCAAGGCATTAAAACAGGTCAATACATAGACCCGAGCCAGGTATGTGTAATAGGGTAATTAATCATTTAGAACGTAAGGTTCAATGAGTATTAAATGAAGTGCTTAAATACCCTTAACGGGTCAAAATAGAAGTATTAGCGAAACGGGTTAAGAATGTGTAATAACCCGTGATTTGAACCTTGTGCAATAGGAAATAATCATAATAATATGTTTACAAAAGAAACAAGGGGCCACAAACAAGTTTGTTAGATGAAATCACGAACGGGTCAAAACTTGGTAAAAAGGGTAATAAGCCGAAGACTTAAAAGTCTGAAATTTTGTTAAACCGAATGTGGGATTTTAACTCCAAAAGGTGGAGAATCAAATTACAATCACGTAGGAAGAAATGGTAGGTCAAACGGGCAAGTGGTTTGAAAGATACGAAGATTTTCGTGTCAATAAACGGCAAAATGGAAAGGCTGAATACAGGGACCACCGTAACTTACGGTGTCCACCGTAAGTTACGGTGGAGCTGATATAGTTACGGTGGGTTCCTACTGAGTTACGGTGGAAGATTATACTTTCAGGGGCTACCGTAAATTACGGTACCCACCGTAGGGTACCGTAATTTACGGTGGACTCAGTAATAAAATATATTTTAATTAGTTTTAAATTCCCGGATTCGTTTTGACACGTTTTAAAACCTGTATGACCAAAGCATTTCATGTTTATGAAATGTAGGTACATTTTGGGTTGCCGAAAGACGATCAAGCTCAACGAAGAACTGAACACGATAAAGATTCATGCTTCCGCACTTTGCCTCGTCGTAACTTAAACGATGAATCCAATCACGTTATGTCAAATAACTTATGATTTGTAAAAGTTTTAATAAACCCGTATTTTCATAACATGTGTAGTCTTAACTATACATCTAATCTTGGGTATTTACATGTAAAACTATTAAATAGTAACTAGGGTGTTACAAGTTGGTATCAGAGCCTTGGTTTAAGAGATTCAAGTATGGTGGGAAAACTATGCTTGGACTTAAACCTTATGCTCTTGATAAAGATGTGTGTTCGGTTCGAGGCTTGATCGCAAATCCGGTAAGTACATGTATGTTAATAGTTTAGCATGCTAAAGTGTTGTAAACAACACATAGGGCTACCGTGTGATACACGTTACCCCAATTGAAATGATTGATATAGTTGACGAAATTACGTGCATTGACGCGTATAGTAGAAAAAGCCTTGTATTAGAATACGGGCGATTATTGAAGTAGATGTTACTAACTTTTGTGAATGTTTTAATTGAAGGACACTCGCGTTCGAAGACGACGAGAGTCAAACGAATTGTGGATATGATGATGGAATGGTCCGAGATATGACAAGAAGAGCATGCTCATTAAGGACCTAAATCGCGTAATGGTCGCGAACAAGGCTAATGGCAAGAAAAGCCCGTTAGGGCAAGCATTTACCAGGTGCACGTTTAAATTATTGCATGAATATAAACATGCAACCAATACGTAGAAATTGATAGTTGCAGATTTAGATTGAAAACTTGGACAAACCTGAATAGAATACCTATCCAGGATATTGTTTCCAAGAGAAACAAATAGAGGCATTACTTACATGGGGTGTAATGTGAAAATTATAAAAAGGTCATGTATACCAGGTGTTGATCGCTTACTCTGGCCAAGTAAGTAGTGAACACGTGGTACCATGAACTTCTTATGATGGACACATTTATGTCTGATGTAGTAAGGGTGGGGTGAATGGGACTAACTTAAATGGTACCCAAATGAATCAAATAAGTAAGACGTTTGATGGTAAACGTAAACGTAAGTCGGATGACGAAAGCGTATTACGTAAGAATAACGAGCCCGAGAGAAGGGACAAGGATTAAGTAAAAAGAAAATACAGACCGACCAATAGGAATGCTAAGGCATAGGGATAAAAGCTTGACTGTCACAAGTGATGAAATTCACATGGACAAGTCAAACGAATTGAATAAAGAATAAAGGACTTGATTGAATAAAAGCGATGGATCTCGCTAAGACGACCAAATAAATTAAAATAACGTCTAAAACCATATAAAAATGGTTACTTGAAAATGATTACGGTAAAGATACCCGATGAATGGGTAGGATTTGGAAAGAATGCGTAAACCAAGAGACGGGAACGCGAAACAGAAAGTCAAAAGACTCGGAATATGAGTCATGACTAAAAGACAATGAGAATTTGCAAACAGAAATGTTAATAACTACGCTCAACTATTTTAAAGTTGAACGGGTCGAATAAAGAACAGAGTTTGATGTTCACAAGTGATGAAATTTCACACGAGCAAGTCAAACGAGATAAATAAAGTATAAAAACTTGGTAGTGCAAGTAAGCGCAAACCGAATAATGGGAGCGCGAAACATTAATGAACCTACGTGATGGCTCATAAAGGAATATATATAGGAAAAACGCAAACTAGCGAAACAAAAATGTTAAAAACATTAAAATAAAAGAACCCGGGTAATGGGACGTAAAGAAGTACAGGTAAGAACCGGGTAACAGTAAGTGTACGGAAAACTGACGTGTAATTAACGTTAGAAGTCAAGAAGTCGGAAAGATAATTCAAAAGAAAACAATGTAGCCTTAGACTACGGTCAAGGTCAAAAGAAATCCAAAAAGTAAAGGTGAATAATTCTAAAACATAAGAAGGGGTGCCTTAACGCCATATGCGTATATAAATGTATACACATTTGAATAAAGACTCGAATAAAAGATGATCTACGGGATCATCATAACCTACGGGATATTAATTAGAGCAAAGGTCTACGGGGCCAAAATGACCCACGGGTCATGAATTGAAGCAAAAGGATCATAAGGGCCTCGCCTCAAAGAGGTGAAAGCCTAAGGAAATAGCCTACGAGGTTAAGTGAAGGAACCTACGGGCCGATAGTGTGAGGTAAGGGAACTTGTTACGATTCCCCGTATAAAACTAAGATTTTAAAAGAATAAATTATGGACTGTCAATATCATGTTATGGATAATTGACAAAAGTTAAAGAAAAGATCCTAAAACTAAAACTTCGATTTTAGTAAGAAATAACGTTGTTACAAATATAAATTCTGATAGGAATTTGAATAGTAAGCATGAAAGGTTCAAGTCTTGACACTGATAGGCGCAAGACGATATTTTCGAAAATGAAAGGTTGATACAAACTAAACACGATGTGACACGATCACGGTTAGGAAATGTAATGTGAAGTAAAATCACATTATAACCAAGCGAGCGGTGAAAAGTAACGGGACTAATAAGTCTAGTTAGTAAGACCGGTTAAGGCCAGTAATTCAAATCAATAAAAATTGGTTTGCTTGTAAGCGGTGGATTCGGTATAACTGAACCGAATAAATAAGTCTGAAAACAAAAGAAATTATTGCTAAAAGTGAAATATTTCACTAAATACCTTTAAACGGGTCAAGGTAACAGATTCACCAAGAGTTCGATAATATATAAAAGCGATGGAAATCGCTAAGTTAACTAAACTAGTAGAAATAACGGAATTACGTTATTTCAAGTTACATTATGTCGTATGAGGTACGTAGAAGTTCTGTAACCAAAAAGATATTACCATAATTTTTCTGGTAATACTAACAATTGGTTAAAGTATGAATAATGCTTAAGAGATTACTCAGGTCAAACGCATTGAGTTTAGAACTCAATGAACTATGTAAGCAAGGTTTCAAGGACGAAACCTCTTTAAGGGGGTAGACTTGTAACACCCCGAAAACGGGTTTGGTAATTAACCCATGTTAATAATAAAAGACGGGTAAAGTACCGTTAGTGGTAAAAGTAACCCGGTGAATATTAGGACTTTAAATAAATAAACCTAATATTAAATGAATATAGTATAAAGGCTTTTGAGGAAATAAAGTTTATAGAAGGCCCGACCTAACGGGACTTAAAATAAACTTGGTCATAAATATTCCCGAACCCGCTAAGTTAACTAGGAATATTAAACCTAGATAATAAGTGGGATATTGTTATTAGAAATAAGTAGGTTGTGACCTACTTAATAACGAACCAAACACGAGGGGTTAAAGCGGGATAACTAGAAAAGTTATTTAATTAAATCAAAACACAAACACACACACAGTGTGTGTTCTGGATCGAGCTTAGGGGGCTCCCATGGAGCCAAAAACCCTAATCCACATATAATCAAGAAATTGGACGGGCAAATCAAACCCAAATCGAAATTCAAGCACATATTCATGATCACCAAGTCAAGGGGATCCTAAGGTATGTCGAATTTCTAACATTCATGAAGTTGTAAAAAGTTGATAATCATCCTAATCGCGAATTAGGCATGGATTAGAGAAGATAGGGCTAGATTAGTGATGTATACTTGCTTAGGAACGAAACCCTAAGTGAAAATTATACATAACATGCTATGAATTGAAGGATTTGATGAATTAACACACTTAGATAAGTGCGTTTTAATCTTATGATGAAATTGATGATATAACTATGCTTAGAATCATCATGCATGTTAAGTAATCAGGAAATACTTAAACAAATTGCTAGTATGAGTATTTGATCACAAGTGATGGTGGTTAAATTTTGATGTTAATCTTGGTAAAAATGACTAGTTATGAACTAGTTAGCAAATGTGTAGAATTAAGCCCATTAGGTGTTTGTTAAAATGCCTAAATGAGAAGTAAAGTGTTGAAATTCAAGTGAAACGCGTAATTGGCAAGCTTGACTAATTACATGAGACATGGGATAAAACGGGTTCTAATCATAATGTTGATTTACCTTAATTGTGCATATTATATGATTAAAGGTAGTTGACTTTAGAAAGTCAAACTAACTAGTGATGAAGTCGAATAGTAGTTTCGACAAAGAAAATAAGGTGGAATAGTCGTGATTGTTAATGACTAATTTAACCACCTTGTAAATGTTGATATAGTTGACGCTTAACGAGCTAGGTGAAAGCTTAGGGAAAGAAGCGGGTCAAACGAATCAAGAATGAAGGAAAAAGCATATTTCGGATGCAAGGTAAGTATAGCTTACACTAGTCTTATATTTTAGAATATTCTCTTATCGTATTAGTTATGAATAAGATAAATACGTAAGGGTGTGCCTATTGGCACACCAAATCCTAGCAAAATTAAGGTTTATCTACGCAGCGTATTGGTCAATACGCAGCGTATAGGGTTAACCCTCTATGCTGCGTATTGACCAATACGCTGCGTAGATAAACCATGGATCTCAGTGTCTGATAACCAATCATTGCACAGAAAACAAGGGTCATATACGCTGCGTATAGGTCTATACGCAGCGTATATAAACCATTAGATTTTTTTTGGTCATTTTGGTAGGTTTGAGGGATCATTTTTTCACAAAGTTTAAATACGCTGCGTATTGACCTCTAAGCAGCGTATATAAAGGTCTGAAAATGTCTTTTATACCCTTGTGTTGAGGCTATACGAAGCCAAATACAAGGGTAGTTGTGTCATTTTGGTCTCATACGCTGCGTAGGGACCTCTAAGGAGCGTACATAAAGCTCCATTTTTGTATTTTTTTTATTGTGTATTCCTTTGTTTATTTATAAAAAAAAGAAAATTATTTATAAAAAACAATATTATTGGTAAATAATACAAATATAAATTATAAAAATAAAAAATAATATAAATATTATGAATTATAAAAATTAAAAAAGAAAATTATTTATAAAAAAAAACAATATTATTGGTAAATAATACAAATATATTGTTTTGTTATCGTTTAAATTAAATTATCGTATTCCTTTGTTTATTTATAAAAAAAGAAAATTATTTATAAAAAAACAATATTATTCGTAAATAATACAAATATATTATATTGTTATCGTTTAAATTAAATTATCTTATCGTATTGTACCGTATCGTATCGTATAGTATTGCATCAAATCGTATCGTATAGTGTATAGTATATAAGTCTCGTATAGAGGCCTATACGGGTGTTATTGTATAGTATAGTATAGTATAGTATAGTATCGTATCGTATAGTGTAGTATAAGTCTCGTATTGGTTTCCTATAGGTCTTGTATATGCATATAGGATTAGACGGGACCTAAACCACACCTATACGATACGATATCACACTTATAGGCTTATACGAGGTTAATACGTGACCTAAACCACACCTATACGATACAATATCACACTTATAGGCTTATACGAGGACAATAGGTGACCTATACGACGCTATACGATACGATATCACACTTATAGGCTTATACGAGGTCAATACTTGACCTATTCTACGTTATACGATATGATATCACACTTATAGGCTTATACGAGGTCAATACGTGACCTATACTACCCCTATACGATACGATATCACACTTATAGGCTTATACGAGGTCAATACGTGACCTATACTACGTTATACGATACGATATCACACTTATAGGCTTATACGAGGTCAATACGGGACCTAAATCACACCTATAGGCCTATACGGGTGTTATATCGTATCGTATATTATCGTATCGGGTGTTATTTCCCTTTTTTTATAAATAAACAAAGGAATACACAAAAAAAATACAAAAATGGAGCTTTATATACGCTCCTTATAGATCACTACGCAGCATATAAGACAAAAATGACACAACTACCCATGTATTTGGCTTCGTATAGCCTCAATACAAGGGTATAAATGACATTTTCAGACCTTTATATACGCTGAGTACAGGTCAATACGCAGCGTATATACACTATAAGGGTTAAAAAGATAATTTTACCACAGGTTTGGGGTTAAAAATAATTTTACCACCATTTATATACGCTGCGTATTGACCTCTAAGCAGCGTATATAAAGGTCTGAAAATGTCTTTTATACCCTTGTGTTGAGGCTATACGAAGCCAAATACAAGGGTAGTTGTGTCATTTTGGTCTCCTGCGCTGCGTAGGGACCTCTAAGGAGCGTATATAAAGCTCCATTTTTGTATTTTTTTTATTGTGTATTCCTTTGTTTATTTATAAAAAAAGAAAATTATTTATAAAAAAACAATATTATTGGTAAATAATAAAAATATAAATTATAAAAATAAAAAATAATATAAATATTATGAATTATAAAAATTAAAAAAGAAAATTATTTATAAAAAAACAATATTATTGGTAAATAATACAAATATATTGTTTTGTTATCGTTTGAATTAAATTATCGTATTCCTTTGTTTATTTATAAAAAAAGAAAATTATTTATAAAAAACAATATTATTCGTAAATAATACAAATATATTATATTGTTATCGTTTAAATTAAATTATCTTATCGTATTGTATCGTATCGTATAGTATTGCATCAAATCGTATCGTATAGTGTATAGTATATAAGTCTCGTATAGAGGCCTATACGGGTGTTATTGTATAGTATAGTATAGTATCGTATCGTATAGTGTAGTATAAGTCTCGTATATGTTTCCTATAGGTCTTGTATATGCATATAGGATTAGACGGGACCTAAACCACACCTATACGATACGATATCACACTTATAGGCTTATACGAGGTTAATACATGACCTAAACCACACCTATACGATACGATATCACACTTATAGGCTTATACGAGGTCAATACGTGACCTATACGACGCTATACGATACGATATCACACTTATAGGCTTATACGAGGTCAATACTTGACCTATACTACGTTATACGATATGATATCACACTTATAGGCTTATACGAGGTCAATACGTGACCTATACTACCCCTATACGATAAGATATCACACTTATAGGCTTATACGAGGTCAATACGTGACCTATACGACGCTATACGATACGATATCACACTTATAGGCTTATACGAGGTCAATACGTGACCTATACTACGTTATACGATACGATATCACACTTATCGGCTTACACGAGGTCCATACGTGACCTATACTACACCTATACGATACGATATCACACTTATAGGCTTATACGAGGTCAATACGTGACCTATACGACGCTATACGGTACGATATCACACTTATAGGCTTATACGAGGTCAATACGGGACATATACTATGCTATACGATACGATATCACACTTATAGTCTTATACGAGGTCAATACGGGACATATACTATGCTATACGATACGATATCACACTTATAGTCTTATACGAGGTCAATACGTGACCTATACTACACCTATACGATACGATATCACACTTATAGACTTATACGAGGTCAATACGGGACCTAAATCACACCTATAGGCCTATACGGGTGTTATATCGTATCGTATAGTATCGTATCGGGTGTTATTTTCCTTTTTTTTATAAATAAACAAAGGAATACACAAAAAAAATACAAAAATGGAGCTTTATATACGCTCCTTATAGATCACTACGCAGCATATAAGACAAAAATGACACTACTACCCTTGTATTTGGCTTCGTATAGCCTCAATACAAGGGTATAAATGACATTTTCAGACCTTTATATACGCTGAGTATAGGTCAATACGCAGTATATATAAACTTTGTGAAAAAATGATCCCTCAAGCCTACCAAAATGACCCAAAAAAGTCTAATGGTTTATATACGCTGCGTAGAGAGCTATACGCAGCGTATATAAACCTTGTTTTCTGTGCAATGATTGGTTATTAGGCACTGAGATCCATGGTTTATATACGCTGAGTATAGGTCAATACGCAGCGTATAGGGTTAACCCTATACGCTGCGTATTGACCAATACGCTGCGTAGGTAAACCCTAAGTGTGCAGATAGGCAAACTGGGTGTGCAGATAGTTAGGGCCATACGTAATTGGGGTATGATGTTACGGCGTGTAAACGTACGGAACAAGATAGTCGAGCATGACAAGAAACCATGTTGATGGTTTAAAAGGGAGTTAAATCGGTAATTCGATCATTTTATGACAAATGGAAAATGAACTTTTGAATGGTTACCTTATAGGGTAAACCAAAACAAACAATAAGGGTAAAACGGTAAATTGGTCATTCGTCAACCATAACTATTGGTTTTAAAAGACACTTATGAAGTAAGCCTTAATAGGCCGAAAAGTGTTAAGAAATGAATTGTAAGTAAAACGACCGCACGATGTAAATCTAAATGATTTGGATGTTGAGTTTGATATTCTCGATGATCCGGTTGATGTAGCTCGCCATATGAGGAGAGATCGTGCTAAGGCAAAAAAAAAAACAAAGTTGCGGGTTCGTCTTCGAGTCAAGTGGATCTCGAAGCCAAAATGGATAAACTCGACGAGCATATCATCCAATTGTTATCCGTCAAACAACAAAAAAACAATGCCAATGATCTTATGGTGCTTTTCATGAAAGGCAACGATATGGAGGATAATGACAAAGAAATACTCAACCACAAAAAAAACCTTGATTCGCCAACAATTTCGCTCACAAATGCATTAGTTTTATGTTTAATGTATTTTTATTCTAGGACTTTTATTTTTAATGTATTTTATTTTAGGAGTTATATTTTTAATGTATTTTTGTTAGTTATTTTAATATTAGTATGACTCTATTTAATTATTAATATAAATTAGTTTATATAAAAAATAAGAATTAAATAAATGGGTAATGACTACAAAAATGATTGGAGATGGGTGATGTGGAGTGAAAGGGGGTGAAACATAGTAAGGCTACAGGGTGTGGTATAAAGCCCCTAGGGGCTTTATCACGCCACCTCACCGCCACATCATACAGGGGGCTTTAAAGCCCTTTCCTTTAACTTGCATGCAATGGTTTAAAGACCTCATCATCGTTACCTAATTATTTTTTTATTTAAATTTAAACATTATTTAATTTTGATATAATAATTTAGAACTCACAATTTAAATAAAAATAAAATTAAAATGCCATAATTTAAATAAAAAAATACAATGTCATAATTTAAATAAAAAATACAATGTCACTAAAAAAATCACTCTTCGTCTTCGTCGTCTCCTCCTTGTTCACGATAAAACCATAGGTGCTCGGTCAGATCAACTCGAAGGTTATGGTGTGTGTCTCTGTCACGTATCCTCGCTCAGGTAACTTCTTTTTCAGCGTATGTGAGTAGTGGGTTCGTCGGTTGGTTACGTTCATCATAAGTTTCTCCACAAAACGCTCTGCCCGAGTCCTCCAATATCATATTATGCAAGATGATGCACGTATACATGACGTTTCACATTTTACTTTTTTCAAGTATCTTGGACGGCTGAGCAATGATAGACCATCTCTTTTTTAACACACCGAAAGCCTGCTCGATATTTTTTCTTGCTGACTCTTGTTTCTTCTTATAATACATTCTTTTCTCGTCATCTGGACATGAAAGAGTTTTCACAAACGTCGCCCACTCCGGATAAATACCGTCTGTGAGATAGTACCCATACTTATACTCCACGTCGTTTGCATTGAATGAAGTATCTGGTGTAACACCATCTATGGCATCGTCTAAAAGATTCGAAGATTGTAAAACTGCGATTTCATTGTTCGCACTGGCCATGCCAAAGTACGCATGCAAAATCCATAAATCTTGAGACGCGACCGCCTGTAATATTAGGGTAGGACCATCGTGGTCACCACGATGGTTTTGCCCTTTCCAAGCGGTTGGACATGTCGCCCACTCCCAGTGCGTGCAATCAAGATTACCCAACATCCCAGGAAATCCGTGTATCCGCTGATGGGCCTCGTATAAAAGTGGAACGTCGGCAACGGTTGGCATCCTCAAATATCGCCTCCCGTACAGAAAGATAACACCTAATAAAATAGTGTTAATAAAAAAATAATAATAATAACAATAATAATAATAAATTGTAAATAAAAAAATAATAATAACAATAATAATAATAATAAACTGTAAATAATAAAAATAATAATAATAATAACAATAATAATAATAATAACAATACTAATAATAAAAATACCTTCACAGAAATCTTCAAGAAAATCACGACAACTTCTAGCCGACATCCTTAAATATTCATCCCACGCATCACTCGTTGTGCCGTACGCTAGTTGCCTAATTGCGGCAGTACACTTTTGTATTCCGGAGAAACCAACTTTACGACTAGCACTTTCTCTTTGTGTGAAAAAAGGGGAATCCGGCCGCAAGATCATTAGAAATTCTTAGGAAAGGACGATAGCTCATACGAAACCAATGCCTAAATTGTTCATCATTATACAACGGATTTTCAAAAAAATAATAGTGCACTAAACGTTCATGAGCACCTAACCGATCTCGTTCAAGAGGCGGTTGACTGGTACGCGATGTAGACGATTGGGTTTCTTCTCGCAAATAATTAATCGTCTCCTGCGTCACTGCGATAAGCATATCGTCGTGAACACCGTCAGATAAAGAGCTCGACGAATCGGATGACATTCTTAAAAATGATTGGAGAGAATTTATGTGTTTTTTTGTGACTGGTGTGTGTTTTAGTTTGTGATTGGTGTGTGTATTAGTTTGTGATAGGTTTGTATATATATTAGAATTAACAAAACTTTTTTTTATTAAATTGACCGTTTGCCAACGGTCATCTTTGACCACTTTCCGCGTATTTTCCAAAAATCGTCCGTTAGCACCATGGCGGAGAGCCTTTAGCGCCCCCTATTAACTCCGACAGGATGGTGGTTGGCACCCCGGGGAGCCATTTATGTTGAGATGGCGGGGTGGCGCTAAGCCACACCCTGTGGCCTAAGTGTTAGTGATAAAAGTGAAGAAAAGTGGGGTGATAATGTGTTAGTGAGGTGACAATTACTTTATAATGTAGCAGTGATGTGGTATGAAAGGACCTGAAACGATAGCGTGTAGTCTTAGAAGGTAGCTTTTAACATTAAAGGGTTTGACCAACCACCCTACTTGTGAACCCAATGGATAATGAAAGTCTGAAACCAATAACACTAGTAAGAAGAATGTAATTTTGCTCTCATGCTTGCTGATATAATGATTCACATGCTCTAAATACCCTGTAATTTTCTCAAGTATTTGGATATGTTGGTATCAAATACAGTTCTCAAAAACTTTCCTAAGTTATGAGCAATCTGACACCTTTCATCTTTAGGTACTTAACCAATTTCTACATTAGTCCATACACTTGCTCATTTCTTAAAAGAAACAAGTGGCATTGTTAAACAAGAAAATCAGATATCATGTTCTTCAACTTCCTATCCAATACCAAGAATCTTTTTTGTTGTTTGTGCTTTTGTTTGCTTAGGATGGAAAGATTGAACTTTAGAAGCTATAGCAGTCAAGAAAAAATAATGGGAACAGTGGTGGGTGCACTTGTAGCGACCTTGTATGATGGTACATCCACCGGGTGCACTTGTAGCGACCTTGTATGATGGTACGTCCACCACCTTATCATCAGATTCATCAAGCTCAGTGGCGGCTTTGATGGTGTGCGGGGAGGACCTCCGTACAAGGCCCGTGATTTCGAGGGGCACGCGATATAAATAAAATCATATATGTATATGTTATTTTTTTAAATAGTAAACACATACCAATTCCAATATAGGCCCATTTACAAATCATTTTTATGGTTTAGAATTTAGCCCACTTGACATTAGGTTTATTAAGCCCAATATTAAAGTGATTTTTTTAAATAATCATAAAACATTACGAAAGGGCACATTTTTCAAGCTCGAACAGGGTACGTGAATTCTCAGAGACGCTTCTGATCAAGCTTATATTGGATTGTTGGTGGCCTTTTGCTTGCAATTCAGAACTTTCTACTTCAATTTATTTTGGTGTCCCTGGTACCAAAAAATGCATATTACCTGGTTCAAATTTGGCAAATACTGGCATATATTTAGGGGATCTGAGTACTTCCAGTGACACTGCAGGCACAGATCATGATACAGTATCTGGTGGAACTAATGTTTGTTTTTGTGTTTGGGTCGGGTTAATTATGTTGAGAAATGTAGAAGCGTGGAAACTAAAACCTGATATGCTATTGGCTACTATGATTTACATGGTAAGAAACTTGGAAACAAAATTTGCATGAATACATGTAGCATTCTAGCTTTGAATTAATTTTAAACAAGGCATCTCTACTATATTTCTGAATGGTCTGATTCAAGTATGGGCTCTACGGTTGAAAATCTATGTGGCCAAGTTCAGGCCATTTTCAATAGTGATAGCAGTTGTAATGGGTGTCATATTCCTTGGTGAAGATTTTGATCCAAAGCAAATTGATTAGATCATTCACCAAGCAAGAGATTTTAAATACAATTACAAAGAGATAAAATAGCTAACCCTAAGTAATTAAGAGATAAACATAAACAATTGACCATCCCATTTCCTTTCTCCACCTCAATTTGGAATATGTAAATCTCGAATGCCCAACTTTTTAAGTAAAAAACGTAGTTGTTGCACTCCCAAAGGCTTGGTGAAAAGATTGGCTACTTGATGTTTGGTATTGATGTCCAATGGCAAAATTTTGTTTGACTCAACTTTTTCTCATACGAAATAGCAGTCCATTTCTACATGCATTGTCATTCATGAAACGCCAGATTATTGGCAAATTGTTGAGCTGCTACATTAATCGAGTAGGCAATGTTGGGCAGAGTTGTTTGTAGGTATAACCAAAAGGGTGAAGCACTGGTGAATGAGATAAAAGAGAAAAATCACTAGAAAAGAAGGATGATAGTGAGTTAAAAGTGTCAGACTCACAAAAAAAATGTTCAAAAGCAACAAGGAGTTGTTGTTGGTGTAGATAGGGCTGAAACGAGAAATCAACCAAGGTTTTAGTTCGAATCTACATCTAGCAGATATGAGAGACCTAGAAGTAATTCACCTTGGGTAAATCACTTTAATGGCCAGTCAAGTAATTTTCAAGGTCAGAATGTACAACAAATCTATACAAGAACAATGGTGGTCGAAATTTTTACCAAAATGACTTTGGAAATTATTATAATCAAAATTTTGGTAATCAACCGAAAGTTCAACAGAACTAAGGGTTTGTAAATCAAAACCAAAGTTTTCAAAATCAAAGTTTCTAAAGGTCATTGAGTCCAAAGTTGTATAGGAACCCCCGGACCAAAGACGTAGTGGAAATAAAAAACCATTTCCATCGACAGGCGCTAGATCCAAGACACCTGAAAGGTGGGATGGATACAGAAGAAAATTTAAGTTTGTTGATGAAGCTGGACAACCCAAGTCTGTCAAGGCTTAGGTCCCCCTATCTAACTAAATATGTATTGGTGGGTGTAGGAGCTGCTAAGAAGGATTATCAACCTATGTATGTTGATAATAGGTGCTCTAGACTCATAACGGGGGATATAAGGCGGCCAAGTGATTTTGAACAAAAGAATGGAGGTTATGTAAACATTGCAGGAGCAAAAGGAGGTCGCTTTAAAGGTCAAGGAAAAGCGTCCAATGGGAAGATAACATTGGACAAGGTGAACTATGTCGGGCAGCTTAAACACAACTTGATGAGCTTGTCACAAGTCTGTGAAAATGGTCACTCGATCCATTTTACAAAGTCTGAAGCTATGGTATTGAAATCGGGTTTGATTATTCTGGATGATTTGGTTGTCATGAGGACACCAAGGAAGAAGAATGTTACCTATGCCATGGACATGAGTGTCACGGATTCTTCAATGGTGTCTACATGTTTGTTATCAAAAGCATCTGAGGCCGAATCAATGTTGCGGCATAGACGCATGGCACTAGGGATGAGCATATGCCACCGAATACCGATCCCATACCGATCCCGACCCCGAAATACCGATACCGTGCACTTTTCGGTATCCCGATCGGTATCCACTTTTTGGCGTTTTCGGTATCGGTACGGTATCGGTATAATACCGATACCGACCCTCAAAATACGGTATAATACCGATACCGAACCGACATGTTTCGGTATCGGTATCGGTACCTAGTTTGGGTGAAATTCGGGATCGGTATTTGGCGGTATCGGTTCGGTATCGGATTCCGCCTTGCTCATCCCTACATGGCACATATCCATTATCGATAAATGAACTACATAATTACAAATGGTTTAGTGGAAGGTGTGCCAATGTAGGAGTTTTATGTGGATGATAATTGTCTTCTTCATAAGAAAGGAAAACAACATAGACAACCTGAAAAGCCTAAAACTGTGAATTCAATTGCCTCTCCACTTGAATTACTTCACATGGACTTGTTTGGTCCAGTGAATGTAAAAAGTATTGGAGGAAAATATTATTCTTTAGTTGTTAATGATGACTTTTCTCGTTTTTCTTGGGTGTTCTTTTTAGTGTTGAAAGATAAACAACATAGATGTTGATTAATTAATATTTTTACAAAACTGGAGGATCTTCTTGAGACGAGAATCAAGCGCATAAGAAGTGACAATGGCACAAAATTCAAGAATCGGTTGCTGGATATGTATTGTCTTCGTAAAGGAATAGAGTATCAATTCAGTGCACTATATACACCATAAAAGAATGGAGTCACTGAATGAAAAAATAGGACATTGATTGAAGTTGCTAGGACTATGCTTTCTGATTCTAACATTCCTGTCCTCTTTTGGGCTGAGATTGTGAATACAACTTTCTATGTTCTGAATAGGATCTTGACGGTTAGATGACATAACAAAACGTGTTATACACTTTTGAGAAACCGTAAACCTAATTTGACAGGGCATGAACCATTTAGGTTGCCTTGAATTTTAATTAAAAATAAAGACCAACCAAAGTTTGGTGAAGTGGCTGACGAAGGATTTTTCCTAGGTTATGTAGTAGGTTTACCAAACAAAAGGATTTTTTTAACAAAACAAATGGTAAAATTGAGGTGGTCTTTAATATTGAGATAATAACTTCTTCACCTAAACAATCAAGCCTAGGTCCAGCAAAGTTATATGATTGTGATAGTGTTTGTATGCTACGATCAAGGAAACTAGGATTCTCAATACATGTTTATACCGCTGTTTCATTTCCCAAGGAAACCGAAGAATGCGTAGATGACTCTGAATGAAAATTCATGTGTTAAAGCTATGTAAGAGGAGTTAGCACAGTTTTAGAACTTGAAGGTTTGGGAGCTAGTCGATCTACTTGAAGGTGAAACTGAAATTGACACTAAGTGGCTGTTCAAATTCAAGAAAGATGATAAGGTATTGTTACTAGGAACAAAGCTCCATTAGTGGTTAAGTTTCAGCCAACATGAGGGTATTGACTACAAGGAAGTGTTTGCACTGGTTGTAAGGTTAGAGGTACTTCATTTTTCTGGCATTTGCTTCTTTTAAGGCCTTTAAAGTTTATCAGCAAGACGTGAAGAGTGCGTTTCTTTATGGGAAAGTACAAGAATTGGTGTATGTCTCATAACCAGATGGGTTTATTTATCAAGATCGTGTCTATAAACTGGATAAAGTGCTTTATGGATTGCATTAGGCACCTAGGGTATGGTATGAGACACTATCGACTCTTCTTTTATAAAATGGGTTTGAAAGGGGCAGATCGATAGTACACTTTTCATCAAGAAGAAGAAGAATGATTTTTCATTGGTACATGTATATGTAGATGACATCATCGTTAGGTCATCTGATGTGAGCATGTGTAAGAAGTTTGAGTTGGGGATAAAGATTAAGTTCGAAATGAGTGCAATGGGTGAACTATGTTACTTTCTGGGATTGCAACTTGAACAGAAGCAGGATGAGATATTTATTCATGAGACAAAGTATGTGCATGACATTTTGACTTGTTTCAAAGTGGATGATGCTCTACTTATAATACACCTATTTATGAAAACCACAAGATTGGAGCTAATTCCGATAGTGACAAAGATGTTGATCCTACTCAATATAGGGCTATGATTGATTCGTTGATGTATCTTACTACTTCAAGACCGGATATCATGTTTGAAGTGTGCCTGTATGCCAGATTTCAAGCAAATCGAAAGGAGTCAAATTTGAAAGCGGTGAAGCAGATTCTTCGTTACTTGAAGGGGAAGCCGTATCCCAACTGATAGTGATTTTCAGCTAATCGCTTACATTGATTTGGACTTTGGAGGATGTAATTCAAACAAAAAATCAACATGTGGATGTCAATTTTTTGGAGGGAAGCTTGTGTCATGGCAGTGCAAGAAACAGACATCTGTCGCTATGTCTTCTTGTGAAGCTAAATATGTAGCAGGAGGCAGTTGTTGCTCACAGGTTTTGTGGATACAACAACAATTGCGAGACTATGGTTTGAATTTAACTCGCACTCCTATTTTAATTGATAGTAAGGCCACAGTTTCAATAATTAATAATCACATTAAGCACAATTCGTCATCATTTCATATAGGACTATGCTGAAAAGAAGTTTATTGAACTTCAAAAAATGGACACTTTATATAACCTTGATGATCTTTTTACAAAGCATTTGACAGAGCTCGGTTTGATAACTTAGTCCAATTTAACAGGATGAGAAATCCTGAATAACCAGTTTTTCATAAGGATTTTAAATTTTCATATTTGTTTTTCTTAAAAAAAATCAAAAACAAAAAAAATAGAAAACCTCTAAAATAAAAAAAAATATATATATATAACAAAAATGAGTTGCCACAGTGTGTACGAGAAGAAATGATAGTACATCAGCGAACTGTCACATTGACACTGAAATTAATGCACTAATAGGCAAGAAACATGAAATAATCAACTTACTGCGTGATATAAACATAACGAACAGTGTACCAAGTGGGTAACACATTGAGGCTTATGGTTTTATAAACTTAAACCTCGTGTTGATAGATTGACAAAATCCGAGCTTTTGGGTCTTTATTCTATTATATCATTCGGGGATATCATGGTTATCCTTCTGTTGCATCCAGATATATGCAGACCTAGACACAATTTTGAATATCGTAAAAGAGCTAAAAATGCCAAAACAAACCCAATAAAATGAAGAGACTCTCCTTGAGAGTCATTCAATATGAAAAAAAAAAGCATAAATCGTACCAAAAATTGGTATTAGCCTAACCCTCGTTAGACACAAAAATTGGTCGCTTTAACTGTATGATGGTACATACCTATTCAACAATGGTTTGATGTTGTAAATCAATTAAGGATGAAAACTATATACTCACCTATTATGAGGAAGCTTTGTGCATACCTTGATCATGGGAGTATGTCCTGAAGTGGGATACACAGGTACTACAATATAAAATATAGTTAATCATATCACAAGGTAATGGTACTTGGAATGTTCATGTCTTTTGTTTAAGTAGATAAACAATACTGGTAATCATCTTAGACTGCTTTTCATGACAATTACATTAAAGAATCTTAAGTGTGAAAATAGTTTGGCTTGGCTGATATGATCTTTTTACCAGTGACTCTTATAAAAATAGAGTGTTTGTTTTATTAGTTTAATTTATTTGTATGTTGTTTACTTGTTTAAAAATTAATAAAAGCCCAAAAAGATTTTTTTTAGATAAAAATGCTCGGATAGTCCCTTTGGTTTCGCCTATTTTCACCTTTAGTCCCTAACTTTCTAAAATTACTTGAATAGTCCCCAACTTTTCATTTTTTTGTTCCCGGATAGTCCCTGGGTCTAACTTCAGTTTGTTTTCTCTGTTAAGAGGGTGTGAAATGACAAAAATACACTTTCCTTAAAAAGGCCAAACCACAGGGACTATCCGGGCATCTTCTTCATTTTTATTTATAAAACCCACCACCACACTTCATCTTCAACCTCCACCCACCATCTTAATTTTTTAATATAAAAATTAGTTTTTATTAAAAACTATTATAATATATATTGATGATTAAGTAATGATTACTAAATGATTATTAATATTATAATTATTATATATAATAAAACCCAAACCAAATGAACGTAACTTTCAGTTAATGTTTCAAATATGTTTCCTGACACACCAAACCTGTCACTTTATGTCTCTCCTTTGTTATTTCAACACCAACAACTCAACGAAAACAATAGAAATTCGGTGGTAGTGTTCTGTGGTTGTTATAGGTGACCGGAGGTGATGGAGTGAAGGACGTCGGAAAGCTGGTAAACGGTGAAATAGTGGAGAAGATACGAATACGATGATGAAGGTGATGACCGGCGGTTGGAGAATGACGGAGATGAGATGGACGGAGGTGGTTCCAGAGATATGATGGCCGGTGAATGGTGAGGTGGTGAACGACGACGACCAGAGATGATGGTAGCGACAAAATCTGTTATTGGAGGATGGTTGTGATGGAGATTTCCGGCAATAAGATTGGAGATGATGGATGGTTGTGAACGGAGATCGACGGAGAAGGTCGGAGTCGGAGAAGATGACCGGAGTTGCAGGTTGTAGGTGGTCGGTGTAGGATTGACAAGAGATAGTGGTGACGAGAGACAATGATCAGATGTACGAAATCGGAGGTGGTTGATAATGACGATCAAAGAAGTTTAACGGAGAAGATGATGAACGGGGAAGATGGTTGCGAGAACGGAGATGATTGCTGGTGAAGATGAGTCGAGACCGTGATTAGTCGAGACCTCAGAAACAATACTCGAAACCTCTTGGGTGAAGGTTGAAGATGAAGTGTGGTGGTGGGGTTTTATAAATAAAAATGAAGAAGATGCCCGGATAGTCCCTGTGGTTTGGCCTTTTTAAGGAAATGGTATTTTTGTTATTTCACACCCTCTTAACAGAGAAAACAAACTGAAGTTAGACCCAGGGACTATCCGGGAACAAAAAATGAAAAGTTGGGGACTATTCAAGTAATTTTAGAAAGTTAGGGACTAAAGGTGAAAATAGGCGAAACCACAGGGACTATCCGAGCATTTTTCTCTTTTTTTAGTTCAAATTCTTAGCGTACGAAAAATGGTTATTTGTGGAAGAATTGTTACTGTAAGGGGGAGACAATGTTGCAAAATTTAATTGTTTTTAAATTATAGGGTCTATTGAGTTGCACAGACTTCAAAGTCAATTGGACTTGGAAATCATTTTTGAATGAACTTAAATTAATTGGATTTTTGTTTAAAATTGTGTAATCTGTAATACTTTTTGACATCTCTAGATAAAATAATCGTTTATCTACATTTATGAAAAAGTCTAATGGATTTTTCGAGATGTTTATTTTTGTATACAGATTGATGCAGTTTGTTCCTTTGAAGTGACATGATGTGAAGTGCTATGGAGTGAAGAGAAGTCTGATCAGACGCATGGTAGCATCCTCCTTTTACATTGCAAAGAGATATTGAAGATTGCTTTGCTGCTAACCCAAAGTTTGCTATCGTGCGGAAGTTATGAAGATTTGGTGATCGGATGCATCAGCCTAGGGGGAGTCTGTTGTTGACAGAAGTTTGAAGCTAAATCTATCCAAAGACCAAAATCATGCAAGATAACTGAAGACAAAGTTACGCTATGAAACTATTATCAAGGGGGAGTCTGTTAGTCCATATTGTGACAACAACATCATATTCGGTCTTTGGACATTTTGTAAATAGTAAAACGTTTAGCAAGTAGGTTATGCATAGTTTAGTGTGTTTAAGTGTGCTTAATATTGTATGGGTCGCTTTAAACCATTAGTATGTTTATTGGTTTAGTAGTGGGCCAGGGCCTAGCCTAGTTGGCATGCATGTAACTATACAAAAATATTTTGTGAAGCGGATTAGGTTAGACACTTGGAGATATCATAGAGAGAGAAATCGTGGGAGTGAGAGAGAATTGCAGAAATCATCTATGATCATTGTGTGTTCATGTAGTCTTTGATTGACTGTAAGCAATTTATTGGATAATCAATAGAAGATTGTTTATAGTAATCCATGTCTATAGTTTTTTGTGTTCATCAAATTAAGAGGATTTCGCGCTCTTAATCTTTTCATCAGTCTTGTCAAGATCCATGTGATAGGGACCTACAGGGTATAATGGCATAACATTGAATATTTGGTTTCTAAGTTTGTATAAATTAGACCATTTATAGAATTGATTCGCACGTAAAACCCGATTTAGAAAGTTACAGTTGATTTCCAGAAGATGTCAAAATGTTATATTCTTGGTTTATGGCCTACATTTTGGGATGTCTGAATTTTCTGTTCTCCCTTAAATGGCTCAAACCTATGGTTACAGAACGAGATTGAAGCGTGGGTTATAAGAGGGCAACTGATGAATAATTAAGTTGGGATGAAACAGATGGCTCGCGAATAAAATTGGTCCGATTAGTACCCTCCGGAATCCTTGGTTCGCTAGAATTAGGGGAAAACGTCGGAGAAGAAAAGGGGATTTTTTAGTGGTGGGTTGGGTTTAATACTTTTGGGAAAAGGCACAACAGGCCCCTCAAGTTTGTTGTGCTTCTAAAGATTTGTTTAAACTTTAATAATTTACATCAAAGTCTTAAATTAACTATCATAAATTAGCAACAGAGTCCCTTTAGTTTGAGAGCTTTATAAAACTATTTTTTCTTTTAAAACACAAATATATTTTAGAAACCTTAATTAAACTCAATTAAATTTTATAAAATAACAAAACTTACAAGTTTAATTAAACCCTATCAACTTTATAAAATTTAATCAGATTTGCATACGTTTTTGTATCCTGAACTTTATAAAATTAAATTCTTTTGATTTAAACTTTATAAAACTTATTAGTAAACTTTTTCTATTAAAAAAATAGAGTATAAATACCATTGAGAAAAAATAATAAATAAATAAACCGATGAACAAAACATAGTTAAGAAGACGGCTGTTGTGTTTTTGTTGTCATGGAAGATGCTTTCAAGAGTCGTCCAAGCATAAGCAACAACGGTATTTGGACGTATGATGGTGCTAAGTAGATCGTTTGAAATGGTACCATAGATCCACCTAAGAACTTTGTCATCAAGGCGATCCCAAACATCGTCACTGACTATGGTATCAACAATTTTGTCTTTATATTTGTCAGTTTCTTGCCTTTCGGTGCAGTGGAACAAGAGCCTTATTTTCTCGGAGAAAGATGATCAATCAATTGAAAAGCTCTACAATGGAAACTAAACAATTCTGACCAAGAAGCATATTTGCTTGTTTCAACTTTGAGGGTAATAGGAATGAAGTTCTTTATATTGGAAACAATGATTGCCAGGTGAAGTTTAGAATCTATGGGTTGAAATCGGAAAAAAAAGGTGGGGGAGGAAGGGTGGTGGCCGACAATAGAAGGGGATTAGGAGGGAGGATCGTCGGTCTTTAGAGGGAGAAAGACGGTCGTTCTGATACCATGAAAGTAGGCAATAATCTACTGATTTGTTATTCTCATCTCAACTATTATATAAGATTAGAATCGTTGCCTATTTTTTTTTAACGTTTCAAAAAAAAAAATGGTGTCATTGCAATCTCCATAAATGTCTACCGATTAGAATACAAGTTGTGCTTTTCAATGTCCAAAGGTTGTGATGAATTTACATGGGTCGATGGTTACAATTGTGATTAATGTTACATGGGTTATGATTTATGAAGTCGAGAAACCACGGTTCAAGATGACTAAATTATTAAAGGGTTTGGTTGGTGCTAAAGGTTTAAATACTTTGGTTGGGTTCAATATAATATATGTGGTACAACATTAATTTATTTATTTAATATATATAATTGGAAAGTGTCTATGAATAGTGATTTTATTTTTATAATGATATATAGCTTTTTAATATTTTATTATTTAACATTATAATAGTTTATTATCATATTTATTTTAATTTTTAACATGTTTCCTTTTTTCTTTCTTAAACCATATTTCCTTTATCATTTTTTTGTTTTTTTTTGTTTTTAATAATTCTTTTTTTAATTATTTTCTTTATCAATTAATTTGATATCTCTATAATAACTTCATTTTGTTAATTTTTTCCGTGGACATTATGGAATGAGTTTTGTTAAAAACGAATTTGTATTCAAACCTGAGTATTTATTTGGTATCGTAAAATGAACGATGATAAACATAACCGATTCTAATGGTTTGTCTTTCTACACAACATGATTCATTTTCAAATAGCGTTTGTTTTACATTATCATTTGTTCCTTTCCGGCGCAACGCGCGACGTCAACATGATGTAAAACAGGTGTCGATTGGCAACGACTGTTATGCCGAGACACGTGTTGTACAATTGGTTTTGGTTCAGTTTGCTACGCCATAGCGGCGCAACAGAACAAAATCGGTACCGGTATTGATATTCATTTGTTATTGTTTTCAATCCATGTAAGGTTTTCTCTTTCGATTTGTGAAAACCGGTAAGTTTCCATTACAAATTATGCGTATAACAAACATTAAGACAATTATAAGTAGTGTTTTTAGACGCATACTAACTTAATTAGGCCTTTGGAAAGCCTAGGAACGTCTATTCGGCTTTACCAATATGTGAATGGTGATTTGCGGAAAAACTGCTGAACGTATAAACGGTATCGAACTGACACCGGAAGAATTACTGACAACGCCAAAAAATATGAGTTTTATACATGTATTTTATACCCATGAATTTATTTACGAAATTATTCTACTTCTCAACGCCACAGAACGCATACGTGAATGAAAAACACGACAGAAGGAATGCACCAACAATGAAACTGAAGCATCGGACTTGTTTATTATCTTGTAAACCGAAATATTATGATATATTTAGCTTCGTAATCGAATTTTAATATTCGCTGTTGAAATCGGATCGAAAAATGGACTAGAGACGACAACCGACGCATTTTACGCGATTTTAACGCAACCGATGAACGTACGCGTCAAACATCGACTTCAGACATTAATTTACGTTTTTTAACCCTAAATAAGTATATGACGATGTTCCACGGAGTTCAGGTAAGAAAACGGGCCTCAGAAATGCATTTGGGCCGCACAAAGACTAGGAACGTGCTAATGGGCTCTAGGCCCAACCCACTCCACTAACCCTAGATATAAATACTCCTTATCCCATCTCCTCCATTCATTATCAAACCCTAGCCCCCACGAACAAACTTTCCCGGCTCTATAAATGAACCCGTATAACCCTAATTTTATTTAAAAACAAATAAAATATATATTTTGGACGGCTCGCGGGCCGCGACAGGTCAAGGGGGTTCGGTCGCGGGGCGCGACATCCCTTTGCTTGCCGGTTACCCTGTTTGCCACGTGTCACCATACATGCCGAGCCGATGTGCCACCTGCCCACCCTAGCTACAATAGGGAGCCTCTCGCGGGGAGCGACAAGAACGAAGGGAGGGGGTCGCAGGGCGCGACAAACCCCAAGATCACCTATAAATTGAGCAACTTGCTGCATTTCAAAACTCGTTCAACTTATTTTCTCTCTCTGTCCCTATAGTGCGAAAATTATAGCTATTATACCCCCTAAAACACGAAGCTCTACTCCGTTGTAAGTATTTTAACCCCTTGATCACCAATTCGTTACCCTACCCGATTGATCTAGGACCCATCAACGCATGTCAAGGCTTTGCTTGACTAAGTTCGTTGGGGTTCTGTCTCGTGATGTATAGCTAATGTGATTTGGGTTATTTACTAACATGCGTACATTGTATGTTTTTAAAAGAAACTCAAGAAAATAATCAGGACTTATGACTAGGAAGCCGTAGAAATACCTAAGTTTACAATGTGAGTCATTCTCTTTTTCTACCAAACTGTGTTACAAAATCTCAAATGTTTTTAGTTATACTTACAGTGATTAAGTCTTTGTATTCTACAAAATACTGCCGGTATTATGGGGTTTTGTATACACTACTTGATAAACTTCACAATTGGACACGGGTAGCCAATGTGTGATATGGCCATAGTCACAGATCCGTCGAGTGACAAGTACTTGGAGTTTTTGGTTAGATATAAACAATGTAATCGCACTTAATACTGTGAAGTTATAACAAATATGTTTTTATAAACTGGAATGTACTCGCCAGTATTTCTTGCTGAAAAAAATCTTTTTAAACGCGTGTCAGGTAACTTGATGTGAAAGCTATAAGAAACCAGCTATGGAGCACTGAAGGCTTAAGGAAAGTGGCTATAAAGTTACCTCAATAAAAAGTTTATGTTTTCAGCAACAAGGGTTTATCCCTATACGAATAGTATAAGTGAAATATGGGTTTTTATCCTATTTGTTGAAAATAAAAGTTTGGTGTTTTGAAACTCTGAAATTATTTCCTAACTACGATCCTGATGTCTCATTTCCGCTACCAAATTAATAAACACCGATACCACCAGCTCGTGTCCCGCTCCCGGGGTGGGGTCGGGGGTTACGACAGAAGGTGGTATCAGAGCCACTGGTTTAAGCCATTTAGGTGTTTCTTTTAATACCTAAATTTTAACCTATTGTGTTAGGAAATAACTTATGTGTTATTCTTTGTGAATATGTATATTATTATTTGTCATTTTGACAATTTTCTTAGTTTATAGTATGAGTGATCAGGGTACTTCTGACGCTTATCGTCATCTACCTCATTCTCCAATGGATGAAGGAACATCCCAGCCAACCTCCGGATACTCAGCCGATTCCGAGGATATCTTTGTTTTTAAAGCCAAATCCGAAGAACCCTTTCCACCTAAAAAGAGTGGGTGGTTTAGTAAGGCAAAAGTAGAAAGGAGAAAAGGATGAGAAAAATACAACTATAAGCGATAGTGAATAGAGCAGAGAGAAATTCCCAAAATTTAGAAGCTAGACCTTTATGGGAAGAAGAATTGGATAGACAACTAGCCAACTTTCATATGTTTGGAAATGTAGAAGGAGAACCTGATTTCAACCAAGTAGCAGTACCAGAACCGCAATTACTTCCTTTATTCCCTGACCAACCCATGAATCTAGAACAAAACTAGGAAAACCAACTTCCAATCCCAGCATTTGATCCAAATGAGATACCTAGAATTCCAGCACCGAACCCTTTAGATCAGTGGTGGGCCAACGACTGGGCAATTCAGGAATTACTGAATAACCCATATCCTTACGAAGAACCAGAACCACTTTACCCTGAACCCGTGCCAGCCCCGATGCCACCAATGAGCCATAAGAATGTAGCAGAACTTCGCCAGCACGGTGAAGAGTTGGTTGAGGAAGGAAACCGGATTCGTCAAATCGGGGAAAACTCGTCTAGAAATACGACGAGAACGAGATGCAATACTTGAAAACAGTCGCCTAATATATATATATGTGTGTGTATTTTAGTTACTTTGATAAAAAATAATAATATCAACTAAAATAGATATAAATTAATATATATATATATATATATATATATCGATGCATAATTACTAATGTTTAAATTTCAGTTATAGTTGTAATAGATGCATATATATATGGAAAGAGTAAAAGTCCTAATGATCGACGTTTTTGGTTCAATGTGCTTGAATGTTTGGTTGTATTAATTCTATTCTGTGATATTAATATCTGGTAAATGTTTACAATTCAGATGTTAAACGAAGTAAATTAGGAAATCCAGAATAACGATAAATGATAATAACGTGAATCAAGTGGATAAAAGTTCTATTGAACACATAGTAGCTCAAGGAATCATAGATGCCATGCCCTATATTATCGACACTATTAATAAAAAGGCAGAAAATAATTCCATAATCGGAAGTAAACATGCACCCACTGAGCCAGATCACAACGTAAATGGAAATCACGGAGTGTTTATCCAAGCTCGAATTCCAAAAAGAAGAAGGACCATCTCATATGGTTGTTCTTATAAAGAATTCTTATCATGCAAACCGATAGAATTCTCGGGCAATGAAAGAGCCATTTCAGCCTTGCGTTGGATAGAAAAGACAGAAGCAGTTTTAAAGATAAGTAAATGTGCAGATGAAGATAAGATCATGTATGCTCCTAATCTCTTAAAAATGCAACAATAAAGTGGTGGAATACCATTCTCCAGTCTAGAGGAAGTGATAGGGTTTATAGTATGGAATGGAACAACTTTAAGGAAATAGTTGAAAGAAAAATTTTGTCCTCCTCATTAAAAGGAATAGATTGCCAATAAGTTTCTAAATCATAGAATGATTGGGGTGGATTGCAGGGAATATACTACCATATTCTTTGAATATGCAAGGATAGTACCAACACTAGCATCACCAAAACTAGTATTAATCTCCCGTTACATCTGGGGATTAATCAGTGAGATCAGACATGTAGTCAAGGCAGCTAGACCACAAACCATAGAAGAAGCAGTGGAACTTGCTAACACATTGACAGATGAATTGGTACGCAAACAAGAGGAAAACCAGAAAAAGAACCTAGCTCAAAACATTTCCCAAGAACTACGTTATGGTAATTCATATTGCGGAAAAGGAACAGGTTCTTCCTCTTCACCCTACTGCAAGTCCTGTAAGAAGAAACACTCGGGAAAGTGTGTTGTGTCCTGCAACTTTTGTAAGATAACAGGACATACGGAAGAAGATTGTAGGAAGAAAGCTAGTGCCCGAATATGCTACATCTGCGGAGAAGCCGGCCATATCAAACCGAACTGTCCGAAACTAGCTCTAGCGGCAAACAACAAAGCAAAGGCAACCGAAGGACCCAATAAGAATGCCAAAGCATTCATTCTGACAACCGAAGAAGCCAAGATGATTCCGGATGTGATTGCCGGTACGTTTTTAGTTAATGATATTTATGCTAAAGTATTATTTGACTCTGGTGCAAACCAAAGTTTCATAAATACTTCTTTCTGCAAACTTTTCAATCAACCATTAACTAAACTTCACCAAGACTATCTGGTGGAGACGACAAATGGAAATTCTATCGAAATAAGCGAAATCCTGCAGGGAGCAAGGATAGAAATTTTAAGTCATAATTTTTCTGCTAATCTTTTACCAATGGATTTAGCCGGATTCTATGTCGTGATAGGTTTGGATTGGTTGGTAGCCAATCGGGCACGAATATTATGTGATCAAAAGTCCGTACAAATAAGTACGCCAACTGGGGAAAGGATCACAATTAAAGGAGACAAACCAACTAGATCAACAAAATTCATCTCTGTGATGAAAGCTGCAAGTTATGCACGGAATGGAGGAATGATGTATATATGATTTCAATAATCCTTAACATTAAAGGAAAAGAATTAAAGGATATTCTCATAGTATCTAAATTCTCAGATGTTTTTCCAGAAGAGTTACCTGGATTACCGCCAGATCGAGAGGTTGAATTTAGAATTCACCTAATTCCAAGAACGGCACTGATTGCCAAGGCACCTTATCGACTAGCACCAACGGAAATGCAGGAATTGAAGAAACAGCTAGATGAATTACTAGAGAAAGTTTTCATACAACCTAGCTCATCGCCATGGAGAGCACCGGTGTTATTTGTCAAGAAGAAGGATGGATCGATGCGTATGTGTATTGATTACTGAGAATTGAATAAGGTTACGATTAAAAATCGGTACCCACTAACGAGAATCGATGATCTATTCGATCAACTTCAAGGAGCCCGATTATTTTCTAAAATCGATTTACGCTCAGGATATCATCAATTGAAAGTACAGGAAGAGGACATTCCTAAAACTGCTTTAAGAACGAGGTACGGTCATTATGAATTTACTGTCATGCCATTCGGTTTAACCAATGCCCCAGCTGCATTTATGGACATGATGAACATGATATGTAAACCATACCTGGATAAATTCATAATTGTCTTTATAGATGATATTCTAATTTACTCTAAGAGTAAGGAACATCATGCGGAACATTTGCATATACTTCTGACATTGTTGAGAAAGGAAAAGCTTTATGCTAAATTTTGAAAATGTGAATTCTGGTTACAGGAAGTGCAATTCCTTGGACATCTGGTTAATCATGAAGGAATTCATGTGGATCCCACAAAGATCGAAGCAATTACCAAATAGAAAGTCCCTGAGTCACCTACAGAAGTGAGGAGTTTTCTTGGACTGGTAGGATATTATAGATGTTTTATTCAAGACTTTTCTAGAATAGCCATTCCATTAACCAAACTAACTTGCAAATCAGTTAAGTTTGAATGGGGACTAAAACAAGAGGAAGCATTCAGGATTTTGAAGCAAAAGTTAACCAACGCCCCAATACTCTCTTTGCCAGAGGGAACTGAAGACTTTATAGTCTATTGTGACGCCTCCAAATTAGGATATGGATGTGTGTTGATGCAACGTCAAAAGGTAATTGCTTATGCCTCTAGACAGCTTAAGAAACATGAAGAAAATTATACAACCCATGATCTAGAGTTAGGAGCAATAATTTTTGCCCTTAAGATTTGGAGACACTATCTTTACGGTAGTAAGTTCATTTATTCACAGATCATAAAAGTTTTAGATATGTCTTTGGACAAAAGGAATTAAACATGAGGCAGAGACGTTGGATGGAAATTCTTAGTGATTATGATTGTGACATCCAGTATCATACAGGAAAAGCTAATGTAGTAGCTGATGCTTTAAGTAGAAAATATCATGAGAAGCCAAAAAGAGTACGCTCTCTTAGACTAGACCTGCAGGTAGATTTAAATGAACAAGTGAAACAGATACAAGAAACAGCAATCAAGGATGATGCTGAAGATTTGAAAGGAATAATGAAGGAAATAGAGAAAGGAACAGATGGAATATGGAGATTTCATAAGAAAAGAATTTGGATACCTATTCAAGGAAACCTACGAAACCAAATTTTAGAAGAAGCCCATAAGTCTAAGTATACGATGCATCCTGGAAGCGATAAGATGTATCAAGACTTAAGAAAGAATTTCTGGTGGATAGGAATGAAAAAGGATATAGCAAATTATGTTGCTAAATGTCTAACATGTTCACAGGTTAAAGCCGAACATCAGAAACCTTTAGGATTACTGCAGCAATTAGAAATGCTCATTTAGAAATGGGAATTGATAACAATGGATTTTGTTACCAAATTACCCAAAACACGAAAAGGTAATGATACAATCTGGGTGATCGTAGATAGATTGACCAAATCTGCTCATTTCTTACCAATGAAAGAAACTTTCAGTATGGAACAGTTAGCCAAGCTATATGTGAATGAAATAGTTTCATTGCATGGAATTCCTTTATCTATTATGTCTGATAGAGACAGTTGTTTTACTTCTCATTTTTAGACAAGTTTCCAAAAAGCAATGGGAACCAGATTAAATCTAAGTACAGATTATCATCCTCAAACATACGGAGAAAGCGAAAAGACAATCCAAACAATGGAAGATATGCTTAGAGCTTGTGTGATAGATTTTGGAGGAAATTTGGATAATCACTTACCTTTAATAGAATTTTCTTACAACAATAGTTATCATACCAGTATCAATCCTGCACCGTTTGAAGCCCTCTATGGACGAAAATGCTGAACACCTGTATGTTGGGCAGAGATTGGAGAAACGCAATTGTCAGGTCCTGAGATTGTGTAAGAAACAACTGACAAAATTATTCAAGTCAAGGAAAGACTAAAAGCAGTAAGAGATCGTCAAAAGAGTTATGAAGATAACAGACGCAAACCACTAGAATTTCAAGTTTGAGATAAGGTATTATTAAAAATTTCTCCATGGAAAGGAGTTGTCAGATTCGGTAAAAGAGGAAAGCTAAGCCCAGGGTATGTTGGACCTTTTGAGATTATCTAAAGAATAGGACCAGTATTTTATCAGCTACAATTACAAGAAGAAATGGCAGGGATACATGATGTATTTCATGTATATAATCTCAAGAAGTGTTTAGCAGACGAATCATTAGTGATACCTCTTCAAGACATAGAGGTAAACAAAAAGCTTAAGTTCGTAGAAAAGCCTATTCAGTTTGAAGATAGAAAGATCAAGAATCTCAAACACAAAAGATTAGTTATGGTCAAAGTAAAATGGGATTCGAAGAGAGGGCCAGAGTATACATGGGAACTGGAATCAGAAATGCAACGGAAGTATACACACCTATTCTAGTGAATCTCGAGGACGAGATTTAAAACAAGGTGGGGAGAATATAACAACCCTCAAAAACGCCCTAAATCAACCCATATGCCTGTAAACGAACCCGTATAACCCTAATTTTATTTAAAAACAAATAAAATATTTATTTTGGCCGGCTCGTGGGCCGCGACAGGTCAAGGGGGTTCGGTCGCGGGGCTTGACACCCCATTGCTTGCCGGTTACCCTGTTTGCCACGTGTCGCCATACATGCCGAGCCTATGTGCCACCCGGCCACCCTAGCCGTAGCTAGGGAGCCTCTCGCAAGGTGCGACAAGAACGAAGGGAGGGGGTCGTGGGGCACGACAGACCCCGAGATCACCTATAAATTGAGCAGTTTGCTACATTTCAAAACTCGTTCAATTTCTTTTCTCTCTCTGTCCCTATAGTGCGAAAAATATAGCTATTATACCCCCTAAAACACGAAGCTCTGCCCCATTGTAAGTATTTTATTCCCTGGTCACCAATTCGTTACCCTACCCGATTGATCTAGGACCCATCAACGCATGTCAAGGCTCTGCCTGACTAAGTTTGTTGGGGTTCTGTCTCGTGATGTATGGCTAATATGATTTGGGTTATTTTACTAACACGCGTGCATTGTATGTTTTTAATAGAAACTCAAGAAAATAATCAGGAATTATCACCAGGAAGCCGTAGAAATACCTAAGTTTACAATGTGAGTCATTCTCTTCTTCTACCAAACTGTGTTACAAAATATCAAATGTTTTCAATTATACTTACAGTGATTAACTCTTTGTATTCTACAAAATACTGTCGCTATTATGGGGTTTTGTATACACTACTTGATAACCTTCATAATTGGACACGGGTAGCCAATGTGTGATATGGCCATAGTCACATATCCGTCGAGTGACAAGTACTTGGAGTTTTTTGTTAGATATAAACAATGTAATCGCTCTTAATACTGTGAAGTTATAACAAATATGTTTTTATAAACTGGAATGTGAAAGCTATAAGAAGCCAGCTATGGAGCACTGAAGGCTTAAAGAAAGTGGCTATAAAGTTACCTCAATAAAAAGTTTATGTTTTCAGCAACTAGGGTTTATCCCTATACGAATAGTATAAGTGAAATATGGGTTATTATCCCATTTGTTTAAAATAAAAGTTTGGTGTTTTGAAACTCTGAAATTATTTCCTAATTACGATCCTGGTGTCTCATTTCCGCTGCCAAATTAAAAAACACTGATACCACCGGCTCGTGTTCGCGGCTCCAGCTCCCGGGGTGGGGTCGGGGTTGCGACAACATAACCTTACCCCACTAAACTGAGCCTCCTGATCTCGACGGTGGTGTCCATTTTTCGAGTTTCAAAGTCGTTGAAGTTGTAGAACAAATCCGGCGAAGCTCTGGTTGGATTTCCGGAGAAACAGTTTGGATGTTTCCTTCCCGTGCATGTCTAGATTGGGGGTTCGAGAGATCTTTTTGTGCATTTCCGTCTGAATCGGTGCTCCGGCGGTATTCCGGTAAGTGACTCTTGGCCTGAATATTGCGTTTTGATCCAGATTTGTTGCATCTCAGTTTTGTTTTGGCATTTAGGAGTTCGGGTGAGGCTTGGATAGTGGCTTTGGTGATTCCAGTAACGATGGTAGCATCGGAAGGTGGTGGTGCGACGAAATGAGGGCTGCGACGCCGCAGCCGACGACTCTGCGACCAGCCGGCGGTGGTGGTTGGCGGTTCGGGTGTGGGCCACGTGTTCGGGTCTACGTGGGTCAGATTTCGGTTCCGGTTCGGTCAACTCCAGTCAACATCAGATTTGATTCGGATTCGGGTCAAACACGGTCAACTGGTCAACTGTGGTCAACGAAGTCAACTCGGTGAGGTATAACGGGCGCGCGTGTTTAATTAAGTTTATACTTATTTAATTTTTTTCTTCTTAAAGTGAGCTTGACCCAACCGATTAACGTTTATACATTGGCAACTTTTAGGGATAGCGGCATAAATTATTCATCTACCGGCCGAGTATGCGAAAGCTTTGACGTGTTTATATATATATATATATATATATAGTGGAGAGTTCATATGAGAAGAAAAAAGAAGAAATTTCAACCAATAAGAATGCTTTATTCTACTTCATTTAATATAAGTATTTAATATTACTATAAGGGTACATTGGCAAATCTACATAGAACATTAATTTGTAGTATTCTTCTTTAATAGCTAACTACATTAAATTTTTTCTAACTTATCTTCAAAATATATATTTTTCAAAAAATAAAATAAAATAATTTAAAGTGTAGGATAAATTACGAGTTGTATAAGATAAATTACGAGGTGTATAAGATAAATTACGAGTTGTGTAGGATAAATTTCAACGTGTAGGATGAATTTCGAAATGTGTAGAATAACTTTTGATGTATATAGGTAAAAAAAGTTAGTGTGGAGGATGATAGTATTTATGACTAATTAATTAGAGAAAGATGATAATAAATGAGATAAGTGAAAAAACTATTTAATGTTTTACAAAATTACCCTTTGTTCTTTTTCTTCTCAATTAAATTTTCTTCTTAAATGAACCTTCCACATGTATATATATATATATATATATATATATATATAGGGAAGGGTTAGATAGAAAACGTTGGAAACCCAATATCATCCATTGATTGTGTTTCATCTAATTAGATAAATGGCTATCATATTTTTGGGTAAATATTAAATCTAAATTAATTCTTATAGTACATAAAGTACAAGTGGAGGGGCAATTTAGGTATTGGAAAAGGGGTTTTTTTGGGCTTTGGAATACACAGAGTACTGCATTACTGCACAATGCAGTACATGTCTAATCAAAATAGAAAATTTCCATTTATCAATATCTTCTAACTCACCTTCTATATCATCCAAAACAAATTCATCTTCAAACCTATCTATGAGTTCCACTTTCTTTTTATGAAAATACCCAGGTTGAGTAGGATCACCATCTTGCATAAAAACACCACATCCGGGACAAACAAGCCCTAAAGCTTTGTCATCGTCTCTTCCCTCACTTAAAAGTGGTTGCTTTTTATATCTTTTTCTTGAACTTTTACCTGAATTGTTGATTGTTTGTGTTGTTGATGAGCTAGAGTTTAGTGATGATGTAATATATGGGTTTTTGTTCTTGATGGGTTCATTGTTTAACTCAAATGCTTAAGGAAGATGAAGGGGTCGAGTAAAAGGTAAGTTGTTGTAATCGATTTCGCGTTCAATGTAGTCGTAATATTTGGTTAGGGTTATAGTTCTTGTGCAATCGTCCTTGTAAAAGGGGTTTTTGGCTGCGAATATGGAAACTGATTTTGTCTTGCTTTTTACAATATGGGAAGAGAAGAAATAAATTAGGGCAAAAAAGTACCAGACGGCATAGTGTTGTTGTTATATCCGATGATAGGAACACGGATTGTGCCCAGGAAGGACCTTCAAAGCATCAACGTGGATTTGGGCCAACACAAAGAGCGTTGGGTAATTATTGATGTGTGATTGAGTCGTGAAGACAGTTAAAGGTTATGTATGTATGTTTTATTTTTTTTGTATGTTTTCCTTTTTTTTTTTTTTTTGGTATTACACACATATAGTATCTGTATTTTTTTTGTCAAGTTATAACTATGATGAAAAGTATGGATGTGTAGACTACGATTGAATCTGCTCGGGCTGGTAATTATGAAAAGGGCTTTTTTTTTGCTTGGTAATTACTTGGTTTTCGTTTTGGGTTTATGTAATCACTTTGGGTTTATGTAATCACTTGGTTTTCGTTTCATATTTAAGAGGTTTGTTTTGATGGAGACGTCGAAAGAACGTCTACAAGCCCAAATGGATTGCTCGATGGACAATGGTTGACCCTTGAATAGGTCACGTTTTACCGGGGGAGAGTTGTCACACCCCAACCAATGGCGGAAACATCGGGATGAGACGAAGTGTGAAGATTGCTCGAGACATCATAACACTATTTGTGACGATAATTAAATAATTCCCATTTCATTTCATAACTTCAAATTGTCAACATTACATAAACTCAAGTAACAACAAGTTCAAAAGAAATACATAATAACATAAGCAAAATTGATACGACATATTAAACCTAAACGTCTATATGTGTATCTAGGCATCAACGCTACTTCTTTTCATAGCATCATCATCATCAACCTGTAACATGTTTAAAATACAATTCAATGCAAAAGCAAAGGCGAGTATACAAGTTTGGTACGTACATAACAAAAGATAAGTTTTAAACAATTCCTCATAGCAAGCATGTGATTCAAGATAAACAATAAATTTGGCATGTGTCTAACAAATCAACCCAAAAGAGACGCGAGATGCTGCATGACATAACCACAAGTCTACGGGCGGGGCGTCAATCCTATAGCGCTACATATGTCACGGTTAGGCTCATACGAAGTTAATGATAAGTTCAACACATAAAGTTTCACCCAATTTTAAAGTATCAAGCAATCACGTATACAAGCATGTTATAGGAATGTTCATGTGTTTAAGCAAAATGTTCATGTGTAAGTTTTTGATAAGTAAACATGTTACACCCCAAAAGTGGTAAAAGTAAAAAGGGGAATACGAGTATACTCACGGTGGTTGCAAGCTTTCCTACTTGAAATCCCGCGAATGAGTTGGTGGATGGATTAGTTTGGAGCACCTAGTCCTTCTACACGAGGAAACATAGGTGTGTGAGTTTGGCGTTTAACGGAAGATTATAAATTCGGAGTTTAATATAGCATAAAGTATAAAATATAAAAATAATCATCTTTAACTTATAACTCTTATATGACACTATGTAACCACTAGGGTTATATTGTATTTCATGGGTAGTGTACCCATTAGAATCATACTTTAGAGTTTTAGGTCTTAGATGATATCCTACTACTTTAACATATAAACACAAGTTTAACATTAAAGGTTCGAATGAGTGTATATACATATTTAGGTTAAGTATTACATATTATTTGGTCCAATAATTCATGTAGGAGGTAGAAGATTAGAATCCTCATTTAGGCACCTCGAGTTATCATAGATATCATGTATGGGGTAGGAAGAACATGCTTCCATTTAGGAACCCCTTGAATGTTCACCACTTCACTTGATGTAAAAACAACCAAGGAGGGTCACGAACTAAGACTTGTATAATAATATAAACAACCTAACTAAGGAGAAATCATCAAATCATGTGAGGATTTTATGTTGGAACAACCCAAGTTGTTCCATAATCACTCATTCATCAAGGTCTAAGCTTGACATGACTTGTAGGTTAAATATCCTAACAAAACAGAAAGTTTATGAGGTTTAATCCTCTGATTTAAGTGTCTCAACCTTGTTTTTAAGCTTAACCAACCATGAGATAGGTTGTAAGCATAAGGACATATGTTTGAGATGAGTTGGACTCAAGTTTGAACAAGTTTACTAAAGATTTAATCAAAATAGAAATGAACAGTGAACTTTGGAGCCTTTTTGCCGGAGTTCCAGGGACTTATTTACTGTGAAAAACCCATGGAATCGAAGCTAAGGTCAATCCAAGCACATAGGAAAAAGAATTGACTAAATCGGACAAGTATTGAGTGAGTTATGATCACTTTAGTGAAGCTTGGTACTTCTGTCCGAACCTGCACTTTCAGCTACGAATTTAGGGAGTTTGAGAGAGTTTTGAGAGTGAGATTAGAGTTTGTAAAGTGGAAAATTGGCTGGGATTAGAGTGGTATTTATAGGGGAAGTATTAGGGTTAAGTTGGGTTGGTATTAAATGCAATTAGTTGGTTGATTAACATTTAAAAAAAAAATAAAAACAAACACCCCTCAAGGGTTGTCGGTCGCAAGGCTGATGGCAGCCTTCAACTTTCCTTTATTTTTTTGTTCTAACATACATATTGTATATTTGTGATATGAAAGTTGTCATTTAATTAAAAAAAAAACAAACACACAATGATTCATGTTGTGAAAGATTAATTAATTGAAATAATTCTAATAACATTAACCCATAACTGGGATCGGATATAGGCAGATTTTATTTTTATTTTTTATTTTTATTTTTAGCATACTAATGTGTACATTGAAGAAATCAACATCAACTTTACGTTGATTGTTGATTGTGATGTTACATAATATTATTATTATTATTATTACTATTTTATTGTTATTAGAAATATTATTATTATTATATTATTACCAGCATTTAATCACGTATTTAATAGCTAACAAGCACGTATAAGTTATGAGTACTAGTATGTCGGGTATCGGTTGCGCGTATGCATTCGAGGTTGATAACGTATAACCCAAGTATGGAAACACGTATAAGCATAAAAAAATAGTATTCCATTATGGTCAAAGTATCAAACGAATGCACATATAAATGTGTAAACATGTATAAACAAAAGATCAATTTCATTACGATCGAAGTCTCAGATTTACAATGGCTTGAAACGAAATACGATTACAAAGGAAACAAGACCTCCAAAAATAGAAATACGAACAAGACTTGCTATAAATAGAAAGTACAAATAAGCAGGGCGTTACAAGAGTTGTTAGTACATGTATTACATGTCTTAGTGGTGCACGCAGCAGCAGAAACACCAAAGTTGTAAACTAACATGTGTTGATTCATAAACATGTGTTACGCCCCTTTTCGAACGATATATAACGTGTGTTAACATGTGATCATGCAGAAACACCAAGCTGTAAACTGACATGTGTTGATACATAACATGTGTTAAGCGGCTGTTATAATTTTTTTGTAACCTGACATGTCATTTATTGTATACAGGCAGGTTACTATACAAAACCCCGTTTAGCAGATATGTCATGTGTTGAGACTCTATTATAACGTCTGTTAATACTACTAGAAATGGATGCGTGGGTCCCAATAGTAACTTAATAAAAGCAGAGTTACAGAAGAGGTCGACTACAAGACCAAAAACTAAAGTGGACTTCAACACGCCGAAAAAGTCTTAATAACACCTGACGGACAAAATAATTAGAGTCTAAAATTAATTTGGAGTTGGTTGTTTCTCTTGGTTATTAGTTTTGGGTTTATGTTATCACTTGGTTTTCGTTTCATATTTTAAGAGGTTTGTTTTGATGGAGACATCGAAAGAACGTCTACAAGCCCGAATGGATTTGTCACACCCCGATTTCCACGTGTCACCGGTGGGCCCGGTGAGGAGTATCGTGACGTGGTTGGCAACATAATAGTCAAACAACACAATGTATAATATGCACAACGGAAGCAAATTGTAAGATATGTTACAACTGAATATAATATTGTAATATCGTGTATCACAACAGTCGATTTTTTATCCACAGATGGATCGAAAATAAAATGGAAACAATAGTTCAACAGACTTCAGGCATGTTAAGCTTGCGAGACTTTTATTGATGCTAAGGAGAAATCCCAGCCAATTACGCTTAGTACCTGCATTTAATCTTTTTGGGAAAATACGTCAGTTTACACTGGTAAATACTATCAACTGACTCATTTTAGAAAATGATTGAAAATTGATTTGGATGCACGTGGCATAAACATTTTATTTAACTTGGGAGAATTATTTAAATATATAATCTTGTGAACGAATTACATGTTCCTTGTGCGTTCAGTAGCCCAGATCGTGTCCGGGTTAAAGATCAATAGACACACCACATTATTCTTTTGTGCACTGACGGGTGTACGCCTACACCCCGCGCTTAAGTCGTGGCCATTTCGTAAAATGATGCCAAGGATATCCGGGACATGGTCATTAACCCCCCAAAGGCTTTAAGTAACAAGACTGTTTAAACGAGCCGATCAAATTATTCAATTAACCACCCAACGATGGAAGATTTGATGCCCGATCAAGCGGTATTCTATATACCGTAACCCAAGCCCGTATAGGGAAAATAAGTTAAAAGTATTTACCTGAGCAAAGTATAAATCACAATAAGCAAACGCAAGTAGCTTTTACTGGTACTCCTAATCTGGAACGGAGGTTTATAATAACCTATTAGAATCCTAACGGGTCTTTAATTAAGCTTAAGCTTAGACCGGTTAGTTTCAAAGATACGGTTCGTACGCACGATTAAGCGAATACCGGATAGAATGTGATTTAGACCCGACAAGTTCAGAGACTTGCTTAATATGGGTAATTCATACACATTCTGGATTTTAAGATAAAACCGATAAGGTTTGACCCGTTTCGGCTAATTTATGTAAACTAGTTACATAAACCGAACCGAACGCGTAATAAGCGTAACGGGTAATAATGAGAGCCATTTACAGGTTTCCTAAGTTAATATGCTCCAAATATGTTGTGACATCAGTAAGATATCATTTATTATGCCCGAAATGAATTTAAACACAAACTATGCCCCGTAGGGGTAGTTTGGTCATTTATAAGGTGATAAAAGAGTTTAAGTAGTATCCTGAGTTACAGGTCTGATGTAATCAGCAAAGATAATCAATTTGCTAAGTTATATCAGTAGGGTATTGTATATATGTGAAATTTATCAATTATAAACAAACTATGCACCGTAGGGGCATTTTGGTAATTTCACATAAGCCGTAGAGCTCAAAACTGAAGTCCGAGTTAAAAAACTTTTGCTTACTGTTAAAATATTATAATTTGCCTCAAATATCAGTAGGTATCACCCTTTGTATGTTTAAAATAGTTTTAGTACATACTATGCGTTAAAAACGCTTAAAAGGCGATTAGAAGCCATTTACGGGTTCGATACATAAAGCTGATATTTTTATTATTCCAGAAGGCTTAAAATAATTTATTTATCATATCTAATCAGTAGCAAAAGGTTTGGAGTCGTTTAGATATGTAAAACTCATTTTATGGCCCGTAAGGGCAAAACCGACAATTACCGGATTAAGCCTACGACTATGAGTTATGCTCAGCCTAAAATTTATTAAAAATCTTCAAAAATCCCAAAATAATATATTACATCAGTGGGTAATAAGTTTGATATTAAAAAGTAGGCTTAACTAGACTATACGCTAATTACGCCATTTAATTAACATAAAGCTTCTTAATTACGCTAATGAGCATAACTCTTATTCTATACCTCAAACTGATGTCAAACTTTGCATACAAGTTTATATATCAGTAACTAAGGTTTCTACACTTTTATATTTCCAAAAATCACGTGTTAAGGTGAAAAGGGCATAATGGTCAACATATGAGCAATTAACGGAATCATGCGTATTGATTGGTTAACTAATGAACCATGGTGTATAATCACAGAGGGTTATACTAGCATGTAACCTGGTCCAAATGAAGCTCTTAGGTATTTTTAAATCATACCAAAACGGGTCAGAACTGAAGTCAAAGCAAAAGTCAAAGTTTTGCGACCTTCGGTTCCGAACCGGGTCTAAATAGTAAATTGTCGGGTTGAACATGTTTAGACATGTTCTTACACTAATTACCAAGTTATATTAATGATCAAACAGGTTGTATGTGTTCTACATTGCTAATCATGCATAAATTGTAATTTAAACATTCTGTTGACTTTTTATTAGTAAGTTTGACCCGACATTTGACCTAGTTAGAGTGGGAATCAGGGGGAACCCTTTTGAGGGTTTATTACCCACATAATTACCAACTTATAACTACTTTTAATTCGACTAATCACTGGACCATTAGTGATTAATCTTAAAGTCAACCGTTAATTACGACGGTTTGACTTTTAAGCTAAAACTAAGCTAAAACTTAATTAAGAAAGGTTTAGCAAACTTACCAAGGTCCTATGCACGAAATGTGATCACTTGAGAGAGGTCTTGAGCTCCAGAAATGATCAGGAATGCAAGAATGAAGTGTGAGAAACTTGGTTGCAACTTTGGTCCTTTTATAGTGAATTTTTCACCACAAATTGTTGACAAGCAAGTCTAGCACTGACCACAAATCATTAACATGTGTCCCTAAGTGCCTAGAACTGTTTAGGGGTCGCCCATGTTGCAATAATATCTGTTTTGGGTCGGTTTATCGCGAATGTAGGAGGCTGTCTAAAGTTTCTGTTACTGTAAGTCTGACGCGGCTCGCGTAAAGGTAGGTTAACCTTTACGCGGCCTGCCTTAACCTTGTAAACAGATTTCACATTTTCTAGTTTCCACATCTTTGTCCCTTGGCTCTTCGAAAGGGCAACTGTCACACCCCGATTTCCACGTGTCACCAGTGGGCCCGGTGGGGGAGTATCGTGACGTGGTTGGCAACGTAATAGTCAAACAACACAATATGATAATGCACAGCGGAAGCAATTTAAAATAAGATACAACCGAATTTATTTATTGTAAACAAAGTCACAATATCCGGTGTTTATCCACAGAAAGGATCGAAACAAAATAACATTTAATTGTTCAACAGACTTCTGGCATCCTAAGCTTGCGAGACTTTTATTGATGCTTAGGAGACAATCCAACCAAATTTCGTTTAGTACCTGCATTCAGTCTTTTTGGGAAAATACGTCAGTTTACACTGGTAAATACATTCAACTGACTCATTTTGTAAAATGATTGAAAATTTGGTTTGGATGCACGTGGCATAAATCATTTTATTTAACTTGGGAGAATTATTTAATAATAATCTTGTGAACGAATTACATGTTACTTATGCGTTCAGTAGCCCGGAACGTATCCGGGTTAAAGATCAATAGACACACCACCTTAAGTGAGTTATACACGGGAGTACGCCTACACCCCGTGCTCAGGTCGTGGCCATCTCGTAAGATGATGCCAAGGATATCCGGGACATGGTCATTAACCCCCCAAAGGCTGTAAAGTAAACATATCTGTTTAAAACGAGCCGATCAAATTATTCAACTACCCACTAAGCGTGGAGATTTGATGCCCGATCAAGCGGTACGCTATGTACCGTAACCCAAGCCCGTATAGGGAAAATAAGTTAAAAGTATTTACCTGATGCAAGTAATAATCACAACAATCAGAATGCCCGTAGCTTTTACTGTTTCTCCTAATCTGGAACGAAGGTTTAATATAACCTATTAGAATTCTAACGGGTCGTTTATTAAGCTTAAGCTTAGACCGGCTAGTTTCAAGATACGGTTCGTACGCACGATTAAGCGAAGACCGGATAGAATGTGATTCAGACCCGACAAGTTTGAAGACTTGTTTAATATGGGTTTATTATTCACATTCTGGATTTTGAGATAAAAATGATATCGTTTGACCCGTTTCGGCTAGTTTATGCAAACTAGTTACATAAACCGAACCGAACGCGTATAACGCATGACGGGTAATCGAAAGGGTCGCGAACAGGTTTCCTAAGTTAATACGCTTTAAATATGTTGTGATATCATTATGATATCTTCCATAATGCCCATAACGAGTTTAATCCCTAAATACGCCCCGTAGGGGTATTTCGGTCATTTTAAGGGTTATAAAAGAGATTTATAATACTTCTGAGATACGGGTCTGATTTAATCAGCAAAATTATTAATTTTAACAGACCACAACAGTTGGTGAAGAGTCTCATTTCCCAAAATGGTTTTAAACCCAAATTATGCGTTTAATACGCGTATGTAGCCGTTTTAAGCGACGTACGGTTTAAAATACCATTCTGAGTTTTCTGATCAGCAAAACAGGCTCAATACACTCTATTTATTATTTTAAATCAGTGGCAATTGGATTGGTATCAAACGGATTCGTAAAACTCGTTTTATGGCCTAAAAGGGCATATTCGGTATTAACCGAATCAATGCGATAAGCCTAGCTTAAGATCAGTTTAAAAATAATTAAAAATCTTCAAAAATCCCAAAATATTATTTAACATCAGTGGGTAAAAGTTTTGGTACCGAAAATCGGGTTTAGATAGGCTATGCGCTAATCGCGCCGTTTAATTAATAATAAGCTTATTATTTACGCTAATGCGCATATCTCTTAATCTAGACCTCCGATTGACGTGAAAATTTACGTACATGTTTAGTAATCAGTAACTAAGATTATTGTACTTCCACATTTTCAAAATTCTTGTTGTACGGTCATAAGGGCAATATGGTCCAATTTAAGCGATTAACGGAAACGTGTGCATGCATCGGATAATCAACGAAACAAGTACAGAGACTTATACTAACATGCAACCCTACTCTAATGAAGCACTAAGGCATCTTCGAATCAAACTAAAACGGGTCAGAACCGAAGTCAAAGCAAAAGTCAAGGTTTTGCGCCTTTCGGTTCCGAACCGGGTTTAAACAGAAATTTGTCGAGTCGGGCAAGCGTAGACGAGTTTTTATACTTATTACCATGTTATATTAAGGTTAAAACAGGTTACACACCTTTCGGATCATTAATTGTGCAATAAATCGCATTTTGTATTTCTGTTGACTTTTTCGGTCAACGTTTGACCCGACAAACGACCTAGTTAGGTCTGGAATTGGTACTTGCCCTTATAAGGGTTTAATACCCATGTAATTACCTATCTAACGGTACTTTTAATTTGACATACGACTGAGCTATCGATACTTAATCACGAAGTCAACCGTTAAGCACGATATATTGACTTTTAAGCTAATTATAAAGCTAGAATTAATTTAGAAGGGTTAGGCAACTTACTAGATGATTAATGGTTGCTTAGGAAGGCCTTTGATCAGCTTGGATGTTCCACAAATGAGCAGAAGTGAAATGAGGATGGAATGATCAAAGGGTTGCAACTTAGGTGGGTTTTATAGTGTTCATGGCACCATGAATTGATGACAACAAAGTCTATGATCGACCACAAATGATAAACACATGTCTCTAGCATGTAGGGGGTGCCTAGGGGTTGTTTACAAGCAAGAAAACCGGTTGAATGGGTCACAATTGCACTAAACAGGCTGCTGCCTGTTTTTCAGGTTCTGCAGACCGGATGCGGCCCGCATTGAAATTAAGCAGAACTAAAGCGGGCCGCTTTAGACCTATTTTTCTTGTTTTTGATTTTCTTTGTTGGTGTTTCGAAGGGCAAGTGGTATAAACGAATGGTGGGCATTATTTTCTCAGTTAGGGGCCTCCAATATGGGTCTTTTACTATTGGATACCCTACCATTTGTGTTTGTTTGCTTTGCATTCAAAAACAAGACCCGAAAACAAAGGGTTTCCGTTCCTTTTTCATCGTAGGAGTCCTACCATTTAATTTTAAATCATTCCAAGTAATAATTCCCTGAACTTGAATATGTACAAGGTGTTTTTAACATAAATTGAGTCTTGGGATTTATAACGAGGTCGTTCAGAGGTGCAAAAGTTAACATAACGACACGGTTAAATCCTGTCAATCATTTTTAATAATTCCGAGTCTACAAAGCGTTTTGTCACACGTGACACGTGTCGTTACTTTATTGAACACGAAATTCTGAGGTGTTACATCCTCACCCCCTTAAAATAAATCTCGACCCGAGATTTACTGAAACAAATAAGGGTATTTTTCTTTCATGGTGGATTCCAACTCCCACGTATACTCGGGACCTCTTCGGGCATCCCATTTGACCTTTACAAAAGGTATATGCTTTCTTCGAAGCTTCCTTACCTGTCGATCTTCAATCGACAAAGGTTTTTCTACAAACGTTAAGCTCTTATCTATTTGCACATCTGTATGTGGCATGACATGTGAATCATCAGCGGAACACTTCTTTAGATTGCAGATGTGGAACACATTGTGAATTCCACTGAGCTCTTCTGGTAAGTTCAACTTATAGGCAACTGACCCAACACGTTCGATAACCTCGAAAGGTCCTATGTATCTCGGGCTTAGTTTGCCTTTCTTACCAAATCGCATCACTCCTTTCCAGGGTGACACTTTAAGTAGGACTTTTTCACCTACTTCGAAATGAAAATCCTTACGACTTGGATCCGCGTAACTCTTCTGCCTATTCCGGGCAGCTTGGAGATTGTTACGAATCTGGACAATCTTGTCCGTCGTTTCGAACACGATCTCTGGTCCTGATAACTGGACTTCTCCAACTTCCGCCCAACAAACTGGCGATCTACACTTTCTACCGTATAATGCCTCAAAAGGCGCAGCCTTTATGCTGGTATGGTAGCTATTGTTGTAGGAGAATTCGATCAATGGTAGGTTCTTATCCCAGCTACCTCCCAAATCGATCGCACATGCACGTAGCATGTCTTCCAACGTTTGAATAGTACGCTCACTCTGACCGTCTGTCTGAGGATGGTAAGCCGTACTAAAGTTCAAACGTGTGCCCAAAGATTGTTGGAAGCTCTTCCAAAAATGTGACGTGTACCTAGTATCTCTATCAGAGATAATAGCTACAGGTATGCCGTGTAAGGCTACAATCTTATCAACGTATAACTGGGCTAACATATCGGAGCTATAAGTCTCCTTGATGGGTAAGAAATGAGCTGACTTAGTCAGTCGGTCAACTATAACCCATATCGTATCATTTCCTTTCCTTGTCTTGGGTAACTTGGTAATAAAATCCATAGTTACCATCTCCCACTTCCACGTAGGAAGTTCAGGCTGTTGTAGCAAACCTGACGGTTTCTGATGCTCGGCTTTGACTTGCGCACATGTCAAGCATTTTGCTACATGGGCGGCTACGGACTTTTTCAAGCCTATCCACCAATAATTTGCCTTTAAATCCTGGTACATCTTATCAGCTCCAGGATGAACGGAGTATTTGGAACTATGGGCTTCTTGGAGGATGACATCACGAAGTCCTCCAAAAATTGGAACCCATATTCGTCCGTTTAACCGTAAAATTCCGTCCTTGCTAAGAGTTAACTGCTCCTCGGTTACTCCTAACTTTTCGTTAGGATAGTTAGCTTCCAACACAGCTTCCTTCTGTGCAGCTAACACCCTTTCTATCAAACTGTTCTTTATCTCCATACGCTTGGCGTTAATTCGAATGGGTTTAACCCTTTCCTTTCTGCTCAAGGCATCAGCGACTACATTTGCTTTGCCGGGATGGTATTTGATTTCACAATCATAATCATTTAAAGTTTCCATCCAACGGCGTTGCCTCATGTTTAATTCTTTCTGGCTAAACAGATGCTGGAGGCTCTTGTGATCAGAAAAGATCACAAACTTGATTCCATAAAGATAATGCCTCCACAGTTTTAGTGCGAACACAACGGCACCCAATTCCAAGTCATGGGTGGTGTAATTCTTTTCGTGCACCTTTAACTGTCGTGATGCATAGGCAATCACCTTGCATTTCTGCATAAGCACACACCCCATGCCAGTGTGTGATGCATCACAATAAACTACAAATTCTTCAGCGCCTTCAGGTAAGGTAAGCACAGGAGCGTTGCTCAACTTTTGTTTCAAAACATCGAAGGACTCTTGCTGCTTAGGGCCCCAAACGAATTTTACTTTCTTCTTGGTCAAGGAAGTTAGGGGTGCAGCAATCCTTGAAAAATTTTCAATAAAACGCCTGTAATAACCTGCCAATCCCAGGAAGCTACGAATCTCCGTAGGTGTCTTTGGCTCTTGCCAATTCATAACAGCTTCCACTTTAGCGGGATCCACTTGGATGCCACGCTCACTGACCACGTGTCCAAGAAATTGGACTTCTCGTAGCCAAAATTCACACTTAGAGAATTTGGCGTAGAGCTTCTCCTGACGTAGAAGTTTGAGAATACAACGAAGGTGTTTCTCGTGGTCAGCTTGGTTCTTAGAATAAATAAGGATGTCATCAATGAAGACGATAACAAATTTATCTAAGTAAGGCTTGCAGACACGATTCATGAGATCCATGAACGCGGCTGGTGCATTAGTGAGCCCAAAAGGCATCACTAGGAACTCGTAATGACCGTAGCGAGTCCTGAATGCAGTCTTGTGAACGTCTTCATCCATAACCTTCAACTGATGGTATCCTGACCTCAGATCAATCTTTGAGAAGTAACTTGCCCCTTGAAGCTGATCGAACAAATCGTCGATCCTGGGCAATGGATATCTATTCTTGATCGTGACTTTATTAAGCTCGCGATAGTCGATGCACAGACGCATCGACCCATCCTTCTTCTTGACAAACAGGATTGGCGCCCCCCAAGGAGATGAACTAGGTCTAATGAAACCCTTAGCCAGCAATTCATCTAGCTGCGTCCGCAACTCCTTCATTTCCGTGGGTGCCAATCTGTATGGAGCTCTAGCAACTGGTGCTGCTCCGGGGATGATATCTATCCTGAATTCAACTTGTCTATCCGGTGGCAAACCAGGCAGATCTTCAGGAAACACTTCTGGGTATTCAGAGATGACAGGGATGTCTTCTAACTTCGGTTGGGGCTCATCAATAATTACCTGTGCCATGTAGATGACACACCCCTTTTTCAAACACTTGGAAGCCTTGAGCATAGTCACGTGCTTAGGTAGTCCATACTGGGTATCTCCCCGAATGGTAAGTGACTCACCAGACGGAGTCTTTATCACTACTTGCTTCATGTTACAGACGATTTGGGCCTGGTTATGAGATAACCAGTCCATACCCAGAACTATGTCAAAACCGGCTAACTTAAAGGGAAGTAGAGATAGAGGAAAAGAATGGTTCTTAATGGATATAACACATCCATCTAACACAGTAGAGACGGTTTCAATGGTACCATCTGCTAACTCTACCTCATAATTCACTTTTAGGGTTTTGACAGGTAAATTCAACAATTTACAAAATTTATGATCTACGAAAGACTTATCTGCGCCTGAATCAAAAAGTACTCTTGCAAAAACATCATTTACAAGGAAAGTACCTGTTATGACGTTATCATCCTGCACAGCTTCTTTCGCATCCATCCTGAAGACTCTGGCGTTAGTCTTCTTAGCCTCCTCAGGCTTTTTGTTGTACTTAGGGCAGTTAGTCTTTATGTGGCCCTTTTCATTGCAACGGTAGCACGTTGCATCTTTCATCTTCTTGCAATCCAAGGTTTTGTGTTCCTTGGATTTGCACAAACCACAAGCAAAAGACCTTGACTCGTTATTCGAGTTTGATTCGAGTCTGCACTTTCCAAAGTGCTGTTTCTTGCAAGTTTTGCATGTGGGCTTCTCTCCAGAGCGATGCCCATCCTTCTTCGAATCCGATCCCTTCTTGTGATCACCGCTCCCACGGTGCTTCTTGTTCGACCTACGCGAACCATCATCTTCATGCTTCCTCTTCTCGGCCGCCTTATTCCTCTGCGATCTCTGCCGGACCGCATCCAGAGTGAGGGATAAGGAAAGGTCAGTTACAGATCTGAAGGTAACTGGCAGAGAAGCTTTTACACTGGCCTTGATCTCGGGTTCTAATCCACCAATGAAACGGGCGATCCTTTTAGGCTCCGGGGTTACCAGATAAGGTACCAATCGGGATAGTGTATTGAAGCTTGTCAGATATGCTTGACAATCGAGGTTCTTCATCACCAATGATAGAAAGTCTGATTCTATCTTTTCCACCTCATGTTGAGGGCAGAAATTTTCCTTGATCAAGGCGATGAATTGATCCCACGACATACTATACAACGGGATCTTTCCGGAGGCCTCCATCAGAGATCTCCACCAAGCTAACGCATCACCCTTGAAGGACTGTGAGACAAATTTAACCACATCACCTTCAGCGCATCCGCTGATGTCCACGACCGTGTCCATCTCATCCAGCCACGTCATACAGTCGACGGCTCCTTTCTCCCCCGTAAAATCCCTGGGTTTACAAGACACAAAGTACTTATATGTGCAACCCCTGTTACGGTGTCCTTGATGCCGCACTAAATGCTGAGATGGATTACTTTGGTGGTTAGTGGACTGGCGATCATCACCGTTTTTCTTTGGTCCATCCTTTTTGGGAGGAGGCTTGTTATGAGCCTCTGAATGTGTCCTTGGCTTTGAATGTGATACAGAGTGGGTCCTACTCCGAGTACCACTGTATTCCTCATACTGTCTATCCAAAGCTTGTGTGATAGCGCCGTCTATGATTGCTTTTAGTTCAGCGCCCGTTAACGTAATCTGGGCGTTCTCATTCGGCTCCACTGGATGGCTGTTTACTTCATTGGAGTCAGCCATTTGTATTGAACTGTTGCAGAAAACAATGTCAATATTTTTATTTGGGATTTTATTATGGAATTACCCCTTAGGATAATTCATTAACCATGGTAAACAGAGACCATATCTGGTTAATTTATTAATTGTATTAGATTAGGATTTCAATTAAAATTTATCCTAATTATAAACAATATTAATACATTTTAGCACATAAGGCTTAGTCACGTAGACAATTTAAATCATAAACCATGATTTCAGAGAATCAAAGCTTTTAAGGTTTGAACTTTGTTCATTACCTTTATCAGACAGGGAGTCAAAGCTACCACTGTCTTTTGGCTCATATAAAAATGAGCAGGGCCCGTAGGCATTATATTACCACGTATGGTAAAATATGATCATCTTATTTGACGATGTAAACCCAGGATTCAGAGATCATTAAACTAGGTTAGGAACCTTATAAAGAATTCCTTAAAATGACGTATGTGATTTTATCGAATCACTTCTGCCAGGAGTGTTAACATGTTTTAAGATGTTAACAGGGAATTGAATCTTTTAAACAGGTCTTACCATTTTGGCCCGGTCTTATAATTGACACGTGGCTAGGTTTCACACTTTAAGATCCTTAATTAAATGAATTTCATAGGCAGATTAATTTAAAAGGAATGATTTTAATTTATTTATTTCATTTATAATTTATATATGCACATAATGGCAAACATGAAATTTATAAAACAAATATTCCATTAATTATACATAGGTTACATGTTGCCCTAAACGGGTCTTTTCAAACAAACCATTTCCCACGTAGGGGTCAAACAAGTACTTACCCGCGCAGGGGTTAAATTTAAAACATAAGTCCTCGCAGGGACTGATTACTTAAATAGATGTCCACGCAGGGACTAGGTACAAAGATAAATGTCCACGCAGGGACTACATACACACATAAATGTCCACGCAGGGACTTAATTTTAAAGTAGACAAACACACATAAAGGATTTACTGATCCTTCTTGCTCTTTCCCTTGATTAAGTTCGTCAAGGTCTTGAACATCCCCTGGTTACGCCTTCGGTCTTCCCGTGCCTCATGCCGCACCTCCCTAATACTTTGTAGGATCTCCTGATGCAGTGGTGGCGACATCTGTAGAGACGGCGGGGGTCGTTGATAGTACGGGGGTTGTGTAGGCATCTGGTATCCCTGTGCTGGGTAGCCTACTCCCCAAGGACCTCCATACGGTCCCTCCTGGTTAAGGGCGTTGTAATTAGCTGCTACCAAATACGGGTCGGCTTCAGCGTAACCGAGGTTAGTGTGAGTCGGTGGCTCAAACGGGTTGTACATCGAAGGACCCGTGTATGCCGGTATCTGGTTATCAAAACCTATTGGTGGCGGTTGCTGCGCGACGGGGTTTGATGGTCCACCTATCTGTGGAACTTCTTGATCCGGCTGATAATTTCTGCCACTTGATTGTAGAGGAGAGCTGAAATGAAACTCTTCTCTTCGTGTGGTCATCCGGGCTCCGGTTCTCATACGTCTTTGCGGTTGCGGAGGCGCCGGTTGAACTGGTGGCGGTGGAGGCGGTGGCGTAACTGCCACAAACTGGTGATTCCCAGAGGAATCTTGATGATGCTGCTGCTGCTACTCATGCGGCGAAGAATAGTGAGGCTGCTGCTGCTCATGCGGCGACGAATGGTGAGGAGGTGTATAATACCATTCGTGCCGAGTAAAGATAGCCTGGAAGCTATTTGGACCATTATAGGGTGGCCCGTGATAAATGGAACTATCCGAGACCTCGATTGGGTGGTTGGGAGTTCCTGATGCGGGTTCTACGGGGTCGTCTTCTTCGTCCATATCATTTCCTCCAGAAAAATGGTCCTCCGGTCCCAATGGGTTAAAACCCACTGGTTCTTGTATATAATTCGCCGGGTTAAACTGGCCTTGAAAGAATGGAGTGGGGTCTCCAAAAGGGCGGTGCGACATAGATCGCTGTAACGGTATGTTCGAATGATGTGAGTCTCCAGGCTCATTTTCTGTTTGTGGCCCGTAGGAGTCCTGAGCGGGAGTCGTCGAGCTGTTCGAAACCGACCGTCTTGCCGGTTGAAAGAGACCTCTCTGGTTCCGCCGGGTACCATCACTCTCGGCAGGGATAGGACCTCGTGTATTCGAAGGTCCTGCTTCGTGATCGTTGGGGGCGGCTACCGGCCCCTTTCCACGCCCTCGCGTACGCAAGAATCTTGGAGGCATCTTTGTTATTCCTGTCAATAAAACATAAGATAACAATAACAAAAATATAAAGCTTAAAGGACAAAACAAAAACCGAATAAGGTGGAATTTGTCCTATGTTATAAGTCTAGACTCGAAGGTTTAGATATGTGCAATTGTGTAACTGAGATTAAACACAAAGGCTAGTGTTTAATTCACTCAGTGTTGGCTCTGATACCAACCTGTCACACCCCGATTTCCACGTGTCACCGGTGGGCCCGGTGGGGGAGTATCGTGACGTGGTTGGCAACGTAATAGTCAAACAACACAATATGATAATGCACAGCGGAAGCAATTTAAAATAAGATACAACCGAATTTATTTATTGTAAACAAAGTCACAATATCCGGTGTTTATCCACAGAAAGGATCGAAACAAAATAACATTTAATTGTTCAACAGACTTCTGGCATCCTAAGCTTGCGAGACTTTTATTGATGCTTAGGAGACAATCCAGCCAAATTTCGTTTAGTACCTGCATTCAGTCTTTTTGGGAAAATACGTCAGTTTACACTGGTAAATACATTCAACTGACTCATTTTGTAAAATGATTGAAAATTTGGTTTGGATGCACGTGGCATAAATCATTTTATTTAACTTGGGAGAATTATTTAATAATAATCTTGTGAACGAATTACATGTTACTTATGCGTTCAGTAGCCCGGAACGTATCCGGGTTAAAGATCAATAGACACACCACCTTAAGTGAGTTATACACGGGAGTACGCCTACACCCCGTGCTCAGGTCGTGGCCATCTCGTAAGATGATGCCAAGGATATCCGGGACATGGTCATTAACCCCCCAAAGGCTGTAAAGTAAACATATCTGTTTAAAACGAGCCGATCAAATTATTCAACTACCCACTAAGCGTGGAGATTTGATGCCCGATCAAGCGGTACGCTATGTACCGTAACCCAAGCCCGTATAGGGAAAATAAGTTAAAAGTATTTACCTGATGCAAGTAATAATCACAACAATCAGAATGCACGTAGCTTTTACTGTTTCTCCTAATCTGGAACGAAGGTTTAATATAACCTATTAGAATTCTAACGGGTCGTTTATTAAGCTTAAGCTTAGACCGGCTAGTTTCAAGATACGGTTCGTACGCACGATTAAGCGAAGACCGGATAGAATGTGATTCAGACCCGAAAAGTTTGAAGACTTGTTTAATATGGGTTTATTATTCACATTCTGGATTTTGAGATAAAAATGATATCGTTTGACCCGTTTCGGCTAGTTTATGCAAACTAGTTACATAAACCGAACCGAACGCGTATAACGCATGACGGGTAATCGAAAGGGTCGCGAATAGGTTTCCTAAGTTAATACGCTTTAAATATGTTGTGATATCATTATGATATCTTCCATAATGCCCATAACGAGTTTAATCCCTAAATACGCCCCGTAGGGGTATTTCGGTCATTTTAAGGGTTATAAAAGAGATTTATAATACTTCTGAGATACGGGTCTGATTTAATCAGCAAAATTATTAATTTTAACAGACCACAACAGTTGGTGAAGAGTCTCATTTCCCAAAATGGTTTTAAACCCAAATTATGCGTTTAATACGCGTATGTAGCCGTTTTAAGCGACGTACGGTTTAAAATACCATTCTGAGTTTTCTGATCAGCAAAACAGGCTCAATACACTCTATTTATTATTTTAAATCAGTGGCAATTGGATTGGTATCAAACGGATTCGTAAAACTCGTTTTATGGCCTAAAAGGGCATATTCGGTATTAACCGAATCAATGCGATAAGCCTAGCTTAAGATCAGTTTAAAAATAATTAAAAATCTTCAAAAATCCCAAAATATTATTTAACATCAGTGGGTAAAAGTTTTGGTACCGAAAATCGGGTTTAGATAGGCTATGCGCTAATCGCGCCGTTTAATTAATAATAAGCTTATTATTTACGCTAATGCGCATATCTCTTAATCTAGACCTCCGATTGATGTGAAAATTTACGTACATGTTTAGTAATCAGTAACTAAGATTATTGTACTTCCACATTTTCAAAATTCTCGTTGTACGGTCATAAGGGCAATATGGTCCAATTTAAGCGATTAACGGAAACGTGTGCATGCATCGGATAATCAACGAAACAAGTACAGAGACTTATACTAACATGAAACCCTACTCTAATGAAGCACTAAGGCATCCTCGAATCAAACTAAAACGGGTCAGAACCGAAGTCAAAGCAAAAGTCAAGGTTTTGCGCCTTTCGGTTCCGAACCGGGTTTAAACAGAAATTTGTCGAGTCGGGCAAGCGTAGACGAGTTTTTATACTTATTACCATGTTATATTAAGGTTAAAACAGGTTACACACCTTTCGGATCATTAATTGTGCATTAAATCGCATTTTGTATTTATGTTGACTTTTTCGGTCAACGTTTGACCCGACAAACGACCTAGTTAGGTCTGGAATTGGTACTTGCCCTTATAAGGGTTTAATACCCATGTAATTACCTATCTAACGGTACTTTTAATTTGACATACGACTGAGCTATTGATACTTAATCACGAAGTCAACCGTTAAGCACGATATATTGACTTTTAAGCTAATTATAAAGCTAGAATTAATTTAGAAGGGTTAGGCAACTTACTAGATGATTAATGGTTGCTTAGGAAGGCCTTTGATCAGCTTGGATGTTCCACAAATGAGCAGAAGTGAAATGAGGATGGAATGATCAAAGGGTTGCAACTTAGGTGGGTTTTATAGTGTTCATGGCACCATGAATTGATGACAACAAAGTCTATGATCGACCACAAATGATAAACACATGTCTCTAGCATGTAGGGGTGCCTAGGGGTTGTTTACAAGCAAGAAAACCGGTTGAATGGGTCACAATTGCACTAAACAGGCTGCTGCCTGTTTTTCAGGTTCTGCAGACCGGATGCGGCCCGCATTGAAATTAAGCAGAACTAAAGCGGGCCGCTTTAGACCTATTTTTCTTGTTTTTGATTTTCTTTGTTGGTGTTTCGAAGGGCAAGTGGTATAAACGAATGGTGGGCATTATTTTCTCAGTTAGGGGCCTCCAATATGGGTCTTTTACTGTTGGATACCCTACCATTTGTGTTTGTTTGCTTTGCATTCAAAAACAAGACCCGAAAACAAAGGGTTCCGTTCCTTTTTCATCGTAGGAGTCCTACCATTTAATTTTAAATCATTCCAAGTAATAATTCCCTGAACTTGAATATGTACAAGGTGTTTTTAACATAAATTGAGTCTTGGGATTTATAACGAGGTCGTTCAGAGGTGCAAAAGTTAACATAACGACACGGTTAAATCCTGTCAATCATTTTTAATAATTCCGAGTCTACAAAGCGTTTTGTCACACGTGACACGTGTCGTTACTTTATTGAACACGAAATTCTGAGGTGTTACAGCAACGGAGCTTATTTCTTGCAATTTGACCCCTTCTTATTTACCTACAAGGGCTTTAGGACTTATACCCACTTTTCCAAGTCCCTGGACACTTCCGGTTAACCCGAAAAGTCATAACTTTCAACGTTAACGCTTTAACCCCTCGCACACGAATTTGATCATAACTTTCTCATACGATTACGAAACTTTATGAAATTTATATCGTGCATTCTAGTGAGCATAATTAACCGTTACAAAGCTTCGGGTTTGTCAAAAGGTCAATCAGAGGTATAACTTAAACATGTTGACACATTTAACCCCTGTAGTTTGTAATCTCTCACTTTTAGCTTCGTATGATCCATGATTTATTCGTTTGGTGATATAAACACCATGTAGGGTTAATGTGCAATATATTTATTCACTGTTGACATTTAGAACTCGTATATTCACATACTTTTCATGATTGTCAACTTTAGTCCTTCTATAACATTCTTTCACACGTTCAATCACATGACACGTGTCAACACATTATAGGACGTGAATTTTCGAGGTGTTACTTCCTCACCCCCTTAAAATAAATCTCGACCCGAGATTTACTGAAACAAATAAGGGTACTTTTCTTTCATCGTTGACTCAACCTCCCACGTGAATTCGGGACCTCTACGGGCATCCCACTTGACCTTTACAATAGGTACATGCTTTCTTCGAAGCTTCTTAACCTGTCGATCTTCAATCGACAACGGTTTTTCCAAAAATTTCAAGCTCTCATCTATATGCACATCTGTGTGTGGTATAACCAGTGATTCGTCAGCGAAACACTTCTTCAGATTGCAGATGTGGAATACATTGTGAATTCCACTGAGCTCTTCAGGTAAGTTTAACTTATAGGCAACTGACCCGACATGTTCGATAACCTCGAAAGGTCCTATGTATCTCGGGCTTAGCTTGCCTTTCTTACCAAATCGCATCACCCCCTTCCAGGGTGATACTTTAAGCAACACTTTATCACCTACTTCGAAGTGAAAAGCTTTACGCTTTGGATCTGCGTAACTCTTCTGCCTATCTCGGGCAGCCTTGAGACGGTCACGAATCTGGACAATCTTGTCCGTCGTTTCAAAGACTATCTCTGGTCCTGATAATTGGACATCTCCAACTTCCGCCCAACAAACGGGCGTTCTACACTTTCTACCATATAAGGCCTCAAAAGGCGCAGCCTTTATGCTGGTGTGGTAGCTATTGTTGTAGGAGAATTCAATTAAGGGTAGGTGGTTATCCCAACTACCACCTAAATCAATTACACACGCACGTTACATGTCTTCCAAAGTTTGAATAGTACGCTCACTCTGTCCGTCAGTCTGAGGGTGGTAAGCCGTACTAAAATTCAAACGCGTGCCCAAAGATTGTCGGAAGCTTTTCCAAAAATGTGACGTGTATCTAATATATCGGTCAGAGATAATAGACACAGGTATGCCATGTAAGGCTACAATCTTATCCACGTATAACTGGGCTAACATGTCGGAGTTATAAGTCTCCTTGATGGGTAAGAAATGTGCTGACTTAGTCAGTCTATCAACTATAACCCATATTGTATCATTGCCTTTCCTTGTTTTAGGTAACTTGGTGATAAAATCCATAGTTACCATTTCCCACTTCCACGTAGGAAGTTCAGGCTGTTGTAGCAAACCTGATGGTTTCTGATGCTCGGCTTTGACTTGCGCACATGTCAAGCATTTAGCTACATAGGTGGCTACAGACTTCTTCAAGCCTATCCACCAATAATTTGCCCTTAGATCCTGGTACATCTTATCAGCTCCAGGATGAACAGAATATTTGGAACTATGAGCTTCCTGGAGGATAACATCTCGAAGTCCTCCATAAATTGGAACCCATATTCGTCCATTCAGTCTCAAAATTCCGTCTTTGCCAAGAGATAACTGCTCCTCAGTTACTCCTAGCTTTTCATTAGGATAGTTAGCTTCCAACACAGCTTCCTTCTGTGCAGCTAACAACCTTTCAGTCAAACTGTTCTTTATCTCCATGCGCTTGGCATTGATTCGGATGGGTTTCACCGTTTCCTTTCGACTCAAGGCATCAGCGACTACATTCGCCTTGCCGGGATGGTATCTGATTTCACAATCAAAATCATTTAAAGTCTCCATCCAACGGCGTTGCCTCATGTTTAAATCCTTCTGATTAAACAGATGCTGGAGGCTTTTGTGATCAGAATAGATCACACACTTGATTCCATATAGATAATGCCTCCACAGTTTTAGTGCGAATACAACGGCACCCAACTCCAAGTCGTGGGTGGTGTAATTCTTTTCATGCACCTTTAACTGTCGTGATGCATAGGCAATAACCTTGCCTTTCTGCATAAGCACACACCCCATGCCAGTGTGCGATGCGTCGCAGTAAACCACAAAATCTTCTATTCCATCTGGCAATGTCAGTACTGGGGCGTTGCTCAACTTTTGCTTTAGGATATCAAAGGACTCTTGCTGCTTAGGGCCCCAAACGAACTTTACTTTCTTTTTGGTCAAGGAAGTTAGGGGTGCAGCAATCCTTGAAAAATTTTCAATAAAACGCCTGTAATATCCTGCCAATCCCAGGAAGCTACGAATCTCTGTAGGCGTCTTTGGCTCTTGCCAGTTCATGACAGCTTCAACTTTAGCGGGATCCACTTGGATACCATGCTCAGTGACCACATGTCCAAGGAATTGGACTTCTCGAAGCCAAAATTCACATTTGGAAAATTTGGCGTAGAGTTTCTCATGATGCAGGAGTTTGAGAATACAGCGAAGGTGTTTCTCATGGTCAGCTTGGTTCTTCGAATAGATAAGAATGTCGTCGATGAAAACGATGACGAATTTATCTAGATACGGCTTGCAAACGCGATTCATGAGATCCATGAACGCGGCAGGTGCATTAGTGAGCCCAAAAGGCATCACTAGGAACTCGTAATGACCATAACGAGTCCTAAATGCAGTTTTGTGCACGTCTTCATCTCTAACCTTCAGTTGATGGTAGCCTGACCTCAAGTCAATCTTCGAGAAATAACTTGCCCCTTGTAATTGATCGAACAAATCGTCGATTCTGGGCAAGGGATACCTATTCTTTATCGTGACTTTATTCAGCTCACGATAATCGATGCACAGACGCATCGATCCATCCTTCTTCTTGACAAACAGGACAGGTGCTCCCCAAGGAGACGAACTAGGTTTAATGAAACCTTTAGCTAGCAATTCGTCCAGTTGCGTTCTCAATTCCTTCATCTCCGTTGGCGCCAATCTATAAGGTGCTCTAGCAACTGGGGCTGCTCCAGGGATGATATCAATCCTGAATTCCACTTGTCTATCTGGTGGCAAACCAGGTAGTTCTTCTAGAAAAACTTCAGGGTATTCAAAAATGACGGGGATGACCTCTATCTTTGGTTTAGGCTCATCAATAATCACTTGTGCCATGTAGATGACACAACCCTTCTTTAAACACTTTGAAGCCTTGAGCATAGTCACTTGCTCAGGCAGTCCATATTGGGTATCTCCCCGAATGGTAAGCGATTCACCAGACGGAGTCTTACTCACCACTTGCTTTCTGTTACAGACGATTTGGGCCTGGTTGCGAGATAACCAGTCCATACCCAAAACTATGTCAAAACCAGCCAACTTAAAGGGAAGTAGAGACAGAGGAAAAGAGTGGTTCTTAATGGATATAACACATTCATCTAACACAATAGAGACGGTTTCGAGTGTGCCATCTGCTAACTCCACCTCATAATTCACACTTAAGGTTTTGACAGGTAATTTCAACAATTCACAAAACTTATTATCTACGAAAGACTTATCAGCGCCTGAATCAAAAAGTACTCTTGCATAGACATCATTTACAAGGAAAGTACCTGTAATAACGTTGTCGTCTAGAACCGCTTCCTTTGCGTCCATTCTGAAGACCCTAGCGTTGGTCTTCTTGGCCTCTTCAGGCTTCTTGGCGTATTTAGGGCAGTTGGTTTTAATGTGCCCCTTTTCATTGCAACTGTAGCAAGTTGCATCCTTCATCTTTTTGCAATCCAAGGTTTTGTGGTCCTTGGACTTGCATATACCACAAGCATAGGTTTTTGACTGAGTCTGTGAGTTTGACTCAAGTCTGCACTTTCCAAAGTGTTGTTTCTTGCAAATCTTGCACTTGGGCTTCTCACCAAACTGGTGCCCATCTTTCCTTGACTCAGATCCTTTCTTGTTGTCACCATTCCCACGGTGCTTTTTGTTCGACCTCCGTGAACTATCATCTTCACGTTTTCTCTTCTCAGCCTCCTTATTCCTCAGCGATCTTTGCCTGACCGCATCCAAAGTGAGGGACAAGGATATGTCAGCTACAGATCTAAAAGTAGCTGGCCGAGAAGCCTTTACGCTTGCCTTGATTTTCGGGGCTAAACCACCGATAAAACGAGCTATTCTTTTTGGTTCCGGGGTTACCAGATACGGAACCAACCGGGACATCGTGTTGAAGCTCATGAGGTAAGCTTGACAGTCAAGGTTTGTCATCACCAATGATAGAAAATCAGACTCTATCTTCTCCACCTCATGCTGAGGGCAGTAATTTTTCTTGATAAGTACAACAAATTATTCCCATGACATGTTGTACAATGGGATTTTCCCGGTGGCTTGAATCAGAGATCTCCATCAGGCTAAAGCTTCGCCCTTAAATGATTGCGACACAAACTTGACTATATCCCTCTCAGCGCATTCGCTGATATCCACAACCGTGTCCATCTCATCCAGCCACGTCATACAGTCAATGGCTCCTTTCTCCCCAGTGAAATCCCGGGGTTTGCAGGAAACAAAGTATTTATTAGAGCAACCCTTGTCATGGGGTTCTTGGTTTAGTACAACCTGCTGAGATGGAGTACTGTGGTGGTTTTAGGAGTGTCGGTCATCATCTTTCTTCGGTTCGTCCTTCTTGGATGGTGGCTTTGAAGGCTGCGTAGATAGGGTCCTACTACGAGTCCCACTATACTCTTCGTACTGCCGTTCTAATGCCTTTGTAACTGCGTCGTCTACCAACGCTTTCAATTCAGCACCCGTTAAATTAATCCGAGCGTTATCAATGTTCTCCACTGGATGGCTATTAATTTCGTCTGAGTTAGCCATTTTAATTGAACTGTTGCAGAAAACAAGGACAATAGTTTATTTGGGAGTTTATTATGGAATTGCCCCTTAGGGTAATTCATTAACCATGGTAAACAGAGACCATATTTGGTTAATTTATTAATCATATTTATTTAGGATTTCTATTATAATTTATCCTAATTATAAAACAATAACAGTTTTATTTGTGGCACAAAAGGCCTAGTCACATGGACACTTTAATTTATAAGCTATGATTTCAGAGAATCAAAACATGAAGGTATATTGGCACAATAGGCCTAGTCACAAGGACATTTATAAATTATAAGCTATGATTTCAGATAATCAAAGCATGTAGGTTTGAACCTAGTTCATTACCTTTATCTGACAGGGAGTCATCGCTACCACTGTCTTTTGGCTCATATGGAAATGAGCAGGGCCCGTAGGCATTATATTACCAGACAGGGAGTCATCGCTACCACTGTCTTTTGGCTCATGTAGAAATGAGCAAGGCCCGTAGGCATCATATTACCAACGTATGGTCAAAATATGATCATCTAAACCCATGATTCAGAGATCATTAAATTTGGGTTAGGAATCCTTTTTAGAATCCTTATATATACGAATGACGTGTGTGATTTTAACGAATCACGTCTGCCAGGAGTGTTAACATATTTTCAGATGTTAACAGGGATATGAATCTTTTAAACATGTCTTACCATCTTGGCCAGGTCTTTATAATGACACTCAGGCTAGGTTTCACTCTTAAGATTCTTATTCAATATTCAACTAGGCAGATTATTATCAAAAGGAATGATTTTGATTTATTTATTTCATATAAAATAGTTATGCATATAATAGCAAAAAATGAAATTTTATAAACTTACATTCCATTAATTTTTTAAAGGGTTACACGTTGCCCTAAACGGGACTTTTTAATAAACAAACTTACCCACGCAGGGGCTTAGCAACAAACATCATAATAGTCCACGCAGGGACTTACACAAATTACATAATAGTCCACGCAGGGACTTAAACAATAACATACCCTCGCAGGGGTTAACAAGAAGATAGACCCACGCAGGGGTCAAAACAACAAACATACATACCCACGCAGGGGTTTATACAGCAAGACTGGCCCACGCAGGGGCTCAACAACAATTGGAAGGATTCAGCGGTCCTTCTTGCTCTTCCCTTTGATCAAGCTTGTCAATCCTTGGAAGAAGCTTTGTCTCTCCTGGCGGTCGCGGCGAAAGTCCCGCTCAACCTGATCCAGTCTCTGAAGAATTTCCTCCCGTTCTGGGGGAGAAAATCGTGGTGGCTGCGATTGCGTCCGTATAATTGGTCTGGCAGGTATCTGGTACCCATGAGTTGGGTACCCTACTCCCCATGGGTCTCCATACGGTCCTTGGGGGTTATAGTTAGCCGCTACCAAGTATGGGTCGGCTTCTGTGTAGTTGTAGTTGGTGTGCACTGGCTGTTCAAACGGGTTATACGCCATGGAACTCGTGTATGCCGGAATTGGGTTATCAAAACCCATAGGCGGTGGTTGCGGTGCAACCGGGTGTGAGGGTCCACCCATTTGTGGGTCCTCCTGAAGTGGCGGGTAGTGACTGCCACTTGATTGGCGTGGGGAGCTAAAATGGAAATCCCCCGCTCGCGCAGACATACGCGCTCCGGTTCTCCTACGCCTTGGCGGTTGCGGAGGTGCCGGTTGAACTGTTGGTGGTGGAGGCGGTGGCGTGACTGCCACAAATCGGGAATCCACAGAGGGATCCTGCTATTGCTGCTGAGGCGGTGAATGGCGAGGAGGTGTATAATACCATTCGTGCCGGGTAAACAAAGCTTGAAAGCTATCTGGACCACCGTAGCGTGATCCGTGGAAAGAAGATCTGTCAGAGATCTCTATCGGGTGGTTTGGTGTACCACTGGCAGGTTCGACGGGGTCTATGTCCTCGTCCATATCCTCCGCGTGATCGCCAGAGAAATGGTCCTCCGGTCCTAATGGGTTGAAACCCACTGGTTCTTGTATGAAATTCGTCGGGTTAAACCGGCCCCTAAAAACTGGTGTAGGGTCACCAAAGGAGTGGTGCGATAAAGATCGTTGTAAAGGTATGTAGGACGGTTGAGGGTTATTGGGCTCATTCTCTGAATGTGGCCCATAAGAGTTATGTACGGGAGGTGTTGAGCTGTGTGAGACCGACCGTCTAGCCGGCTCGAAGAGGTTCCTCCGGTTTTGTCGGGGATCGTCACTCTCGGTGGTCGAAGGAGCTCGCACATGCGAAGGTCCTGCTTCGTTGTCATTGGGGGCGGTGATTGGCCCCTTTCCTCGTCCTCTTCTTCGGAAGAATCTTGGCGGCATTTTGTTAATCCTGTCAATATAGCATGAGATAACAACAACAATATATAAAAATTAAATAAAGGACAACAAAATCAAACAAGTTGGAATTTGTCCTATGTTATTTGTCTAGACTCGAAAGTTTAGAAATGTGCAATTGTGTAACTGAGATTAAACACAAAAGACTAGTGTTTAATTCACTCAGAGTTGGCTCTGATACCAACCTGTCACACCCCGATTTCCACGTGTCACTGGTGGGCCCGGTGGGGAGCATCGTGACGTGGTTGGCAACATAATAGTCAAACAACACAATGTATAATATGCACAGCGGAAGCAAATTGTAAGATATGTTACAACTGAATATAATATTGTAATATCGTGTATCACAACAGTCGATTGTTTATCCACAGATGGATCGAAAATAAAATGGAAACAATAGTTCAACAGACTTCAGGCATGTTAAGCTTGCGAGACTTTTATTGATGCTAAGGAGAAATCCCAGCCAATTACGCTTAGTACCTGCATTTAATCTTTTTGGGAAAATACGTCAGTTTACACTGGTAAATACTATCAACTGACTCATTTTAGAAAATGATTGAAAATTGATTTGGATGCACGTGGCATAAACATTTTATTTAACTTGGGAGAATTATTTAAATATATAATCTTGTGAACGAATTACATGTTCCTTGTGCGTTCAGTAGCCCAGATCGTGTCCGGGTTAAAGATCAATAGACACACCACATTATTCTTTTGTGCACTGACGGGTGTACGCCTACACCCCGCGCTTAAGTCGTGGCCATTTCGTAAAATGATGCCAAGGATATCCGGGACATGGTCATTAACCCCCCAAAGGCTTTAAGTAACAAGACTGTTTAAACGAGCCGATCAAATTATTCAATTAACCACCCAACGATGGAAGATTTGATGCCCGATCAAGCGGTATTCTATATACCGTAACCCAAGCCCGTATAGGGAAAATAAGTTAAAAGTATTTACCTGAGCAAAGTATAAATCACAATAAGCAAAGGCAAGTAGCTTTTACTGGTACTCCTAATCTGGAACGGAGGTTTATAATAACCTATTAGAATCCTAACGGGTCTTTAATTAAGCTTAAGCTTAGACCGGTTAGTTTCAAAGATACGGTTCGTACGCACGATTAAGCGAAGACCAGATAGAATGTGATTTAGACCCGACAAGTTCAGAGACTTGCTTAATATGGGTAATTCATACACATTCTGGATTTTAAGATAAAACCGATAAGGTTTGACCCGTTTCGGCTAATTTATGTAAACTAGTTACATAAACCGAACCGAACGCGTAATAAGCGTAACGGGTAATAATGAGAGCCAATTACAGGTTTCCTAAGTTAATATGCTCCAAATATGTTGTGACATCAGTAAGATATCATTTATTATGCCCGAAATGAATTTAAACACAAACTATGCCCCGTAGGGGTAGTTTGGTCATTTATAAGGTGATAAAAGAGGTTAAGTAGTATCCTGAGTTACAGGTCTGATGTAATCAGCAAAGATAATCAATTTGCTAAGTTATATCAGTAGGGTATTGTATATATGTGAAATTTATCAATTATAACCAAACTATGCACCGTATGGGCATTTTGGTAATTTCACATAAGCTGTAGAGCTCAAAACTGAAGTCTGAGTTAAACAACTTTTGCTTACTGTTAAAATATTATAATTTGCCTCAAATATCAGTAGGTATCACCCTTTGTATGTTTAAAATAGTTTTAGTACATACTATGCGTTAAAAACGCTTAAAAAGGCGATTAGAAGCCATTTACGGGTTCGATACATAAAGCTGATATTTTTATTATTCTAGAAGGCTTAAAATAATTTATTTATCATATCTAATCAGTAGCAAAAGGTTTGGAGTCGTTTAGATATGTAAAACTCATTTTATGGCCCGTAAGGGCAAAACCGACAATTACCGGATTAAGCCTACGACTATGAGTTATGCTCAGCCTAAAATTTATTAAAAATCTTCAAAAATCCCAAAATAATATATTACATCAGTGGGTAATAAGTTTGATATCAAAAAGTTGGCTTAACTAGACTATACGCTAATTACGCCATTTAATTAACATAAAGCTTCTTAATTACGCTAATGAGCATAACTCTTATTCTATACCTCAAACTGATGTCAAACTTTTCATACAAGTTTATATATCAGTAACTAAGGTTTCTACACTTTTACATTTCCAAAAATCACGTGTTAAGGTGAAAAGGGCATAATGGTCAACATATGAGCAATTAACGGAATCATGTGTATTGATTGGTTAACTAATGAACCATGGTGTATAATCACAGAGGGTTATACTAGCATGTAACCTGGTCCAAATGAAGCTCTTAGGTATTTTTAAATCATACCAAAACGGGTCAGAACTGAAGTCAAAGCAAAAGTCAAAGTTTTGCGACCTTCGGTTTCGAACCGGGTCTAAATAGTAAATTGTCGGGTTGAACATGTTTAGACATGTTCTTACACTAATTACCAAGTTATATTAATGATCAAACAGGTTGTATGTGTTCTACATTGCTAATCATGCATAAATTGTAATTTAAACATTCTGTTGACTTTTTATTAGTAAGTTTGACCCGACATTTGACCTAGTTAGAGTGGGAATCAGGGGGAACCCTTTTGAGGGTTTATTACCCACATAATTACCAACTTATAACTACTTTTAATTCGACTAATCACTGGACCATTAGTGATTAATCTTAAAGTCAACCGTTAATTACGACGGTTTGACTTTTAAGCTAAAACTAAGCTAAAACTTAATTAAGAAAGGTTTAGCAAACTTACCGAGGTCCTATGCACGAAATGTGATCACTTCAGAGAGGTCTTGAGCTCCAGGAATGCAAGAATGAAGTGTGAGGAACTTGGTTGCAACTTTGGTCCTTTTATAGTGAATTTTTCACCACAAATTGTTGACAAGCAAGTCTAGCACTGACCACAAATCATTAACATGTGTCCCTAAGTGCCTAGGACTGTTTAGGGGTCGCCCATGTTGCAATAATATCTGTTTTGGGTCGGTTTATCGCGAATGTAGGAGGCTGTCTAAAGTTTCTGTTACTGTAAGTCTGACGCGGCCCGCGTAAAGGTAGGTTAACCTTTACGCGGCCCGCCTTAACCTTGTAAACAGATTTCACATTTTCTAGTTTCCACATCTTTGTCCCTTGGCTCTTCGAAAGGGAAACGGAGCTTATTTCTTGCAATTTGACCCCTTCTTATTTACCTACATGGGCTTTAGGACTTATACCCACTTTGCCAAGTCCCTGGACACTTCCGGTTAACCCGAAAAGTCATAACTTTCAACGTTAACGCTTTAACCCCTCGCACACGAATTTGATCATAACTTTCTCATACGATTACGAAACTTTATGAAATTTATATCGTGCATTATAGTGAGCATAATTAACCGTTACAAAGCTTCGGGTTTGTCAAAAGGTCACTCAGAGGTATAACTTAAACATGTTGACACATTTAACCCCAGTAGTTTGTAATCTCTCACTTTTAGCTTCGTGTGATCCATGATTTATTCATTTGGTGATATAAACACCATGTAGGGTTAATGTGCAATATATTTATTCACTGTTGATATTTAGAACTCGTATATTCACATACTTTTCATGATTGTCAACTTTAGTCCTTCTATAATATTCTTTCACACGTTCAATCACATGACACGTGTCAACACATTATAGGACGTGAATTTTCGAGGTGTTACAGGATTGCTCGATAGACAATGACTGACCCTTGAATAGGTCGCGTTGTACCGGGGGAGAGTTGTTAGTACATGTATTACATGTGTTAGTGGTGCACGCAGCAGCAGAAACACCAAAGCTGTAAGATGACATGTGCTGATTCATAACATGTGTTACGCCCCTTTTCGAATGATATATAACGTGTGTTAACATGTGATCATGCAGAAACACCAAGCTGTAAACTGACATGTGTTGATACATAACATGTGTTAAGCGGCTGTTATAATTTTTTTGTAACCTGACATGTTATTTGTTGTATACAGGAAGGTTACTATACAAAACCCTGTTTAGCAGATATGACATGTGTTGAGGCTCTATTATAACGTGTGTTAAAACTACTAGAAATGGATGCGTGGGTCCCACTAGTAACTTAATAAAAGCAGAGTTAAAGAAGAGGTCGACTACAAGTCAAAAAACTGAAGTGGACTTCAACACGCCCAAAAAGTCTTAACAACACCTGACGGACAAAATAATTAGAGTCTAAAATTACATAGTACTAGTCAACGAAAACACAGAGCAGTAAGACAAAAAGCTGAGGTGGCTTCCATTAATGGTGTGCCTTCGCTGTTCAGTGGCTACCTTTGTTGTCTTATATGTTGGCTGAAAATTTTAAAGTCAACAGAAGTCCCATTAACAATGTGATGACCAACTCTTGGTGGCACGGGACATCTATACGCACTGACGGGTCGTATACAGTTTATACTCGTGTTGTGAATGAATTGCTTGCAAGGGAATGAAACACAGAGGGTGGTGGCGTTGTTTCTGCATAAACAAAAACACCTGTTACAGGTTTATAAAAATGTGTATGCATGGAAAGTTATAACAACATGTAACATGTAACACGTGTTATGTTGAAAAAAGTGTTATAAAAATGTGTTTTCATGTAACATCTAACACTTGTTATGAAAATGTGCTTTCATGTCACATTTAAACACATACATGTTACCATGGTTTAGCTGTGAAACAGGAGTTCAGACTATAACACGTGTTACGTTGGTTGTGCTGTAAGGCAAACTTGGCTTAGCTGTGAAACAGGAGTTCAGACTATAACACGTGTTACGTTGGTTGTGCTGTAAGACAAACTTGCCTTTTAGTTTCTAAAAACAGATGTGCCGATTATTAGACGTCTAAAAATAAAAAAATCGGGTATGTGTTAAACACGTCATAACTATAATAATTTAAACTGTATGGCTATGTCTAATAGTATAAAGTGTAACATGTATTAGGGTATGACGATGTAAACCAATATAATTATCAACAAAACGTGCCGGTTTTATAAACATGATGAAAAACACGTTCTTCATTGTTTTGTGTCGGGCTTGTCATCATGTAGAACCAGGAAAATCAATAAAAAGAAAAGAAAAAACAGACAAAGATACAACCATCAGAAGGCATTTGATTAGACCCCGAACCATCACAGGGCAGTTGATTAGATCCAGAACCATCGGAAGGCATTTTTGGATAACGGACTTCATCGGAAGCAGCATGTGTATTGTAACGACTCGCACCAAAATGTCGTAAATCGCTCCGTAAAGGAAAACTCGAGCCCCCTAAACCCTAAATTTTATGAATAACCAAGAAAATCCAAACCTATCAATCTGTCGCGGGCCTCGTAAGAGTTAAGCAAGGCTTACGCAGGGCGCGACAGCTCTACAAATCTCCGGATAAGCTTGAGGGACACGTGTCGTCCACGTGTCAAGACCACCAATGACTCAGCAACCTTCGCTCTGACCTAGACTCCCTCGCGGGCCGCGAAGGAGAAGCCAATGGGCTTCGCGGGCCGCGACGCGCCCCAAGATCAGCCTATATATTAAGGCTTTCAGTTTCATTTCAAATCGCTCAATTCTTTTCTTTCTCTTGTTCTCTTGTTCTGTCATTCTAATGTCAGAACTTCTAGAACCCCGAAACTCTGCTCGTTATCAGGGTAATAACTCTAATCACTGGTACGATACTATATCCGATCGATTAGAACCGATCCAATGAATGTTTAAGTGCTGCCAATATCTGGCTATACTTTGTCATTCGTTGTGAGGGTTTCAATCTCGTGATTATCGTTAAAGTTGAATTGAGTTAATACACTAATACGAGTTCCATTGTATCTAGAAATTAGAACTCGTAACCAGGAAGCTGCTAAGCTAGAATACTTAGCGGTTAAGTAAACTTAATAGCTAAGTAAACTTAATAGCTAAGTAAACTTAATAGCTAAGTAAACTTAATAGCTAAGTAAACTTAATAGTTAAGTAAACCTAATAGTTAAGGAAACTTAATAATTATGTAAAACTTAGCAATTAAGGAAACTTAGCAGTTAAGCAAGCTAAGTAACTTATAATCAGCTAAGTAAATTACTTAATTAAACTGTTAAGTAAGTTACGTCAGTTAATTAATTAAGCTAAGATTAATTAATCAGTTAAGCAAGATTAATTAAGTTAAGCAAGATTAATTAATCAATTAAGCAAGATTAATTAAGTTAAGTAAGATTAATTAATCAGTTAAGCAAGATTAATTAAGCTAAGTAAGATTAATTAATCAATTAAGCAAGATTAATTAAGTTAAGTAAGATCAATTAATCAGTTAAGCAAGATTAATTAAGCTAAGTAAGATTAATTAATCAGCTAAGTAAGATGTTTAATAGGGTTTTACACTAAAACGTGTTCCACTCTGTTAAAACGGGTTCCACTCTGTTAAACTATATGTTTAACTATCAGAAAACTCCAAACTATACACTTACCATCAAACAAGATGTTTAATCATCAGAAGATTCAGAACTATAAAAGTAGATGATTAGTTATCAGAAAGCGTAGAATCAAGAGGCCCGGTAAATCAAGACTATATGCTAACAAGGTGAGTTATTCTCTTTTTATCAAAAATATTTTACAATACCCAATTGTGTTCCAGTTATATATTACAGGGATTAAGTCTTGGTTATCTTAAATCACTGGCAAGTGGGGTATTGTGCACATTACTAATTTCTCACGGTTAGGTTAACAAACCTAATAGTGATAATCATCACTACTTGGGTGAAAGGACCCAATAGTGGTATGACCATCGTCACCAGGGTGTGACACGACGCCAGATAACTATAAGATAGTAGCCATTGTAATCGCTCTTATGTTGTAATCTATAACAATGTATCTTTTTGTACAAACTGAATGAACTCACCAGTATTGCCTGCTGACAAAACCTTTTTAAAACGCGTTTCAGGTAATTACAGTAGATCGGAATAAGAGTTGGATACGGCACTAACAAGGCTTACAGAAGTGGCTTATTTTATCAAATGAATTAAATTAAATGTTGTTTTATGTATTCGGGTTTATCCCAATACTAAAGCTATCTTTGTAAAATATGGGTTTATTCCCATCTGTTTAATAAATAAAATCCGGTGTTTCAAAACTCTGATATTTTTCCTAACTCACGGTCCTGATGAAATTTCTGCTGCAATATTTTCAAATTAACCACCGGTACCACTTGACTGCTCGCGGCTCCCGTCCAGGGTGTGGTCGGGGGTCGTGACAGAAGGTGGTATCAGAGACAATGAGTTAAGACAATAGGTGTTGTGATAATAATACCTAAGCTTAACCAAAAGAGTTAGGAAATTGCTATTAACTGATAGCACACTTGATAGTATTTAGACTTGAACCTAAGAAAAATTTCTTTAGTATAAGCTTCGAGATAAGCTAAGTACCTGCATGGTTAAAGTATGATGGGTGTTGGTATGCCGTGAGGATGATAACTAGAACATTGCAAGTATGGTAAATAAGCGATAACACTTGGCCACTGTTATTTCTTATTTATTGGTACTACTTGGTTCTGGAATATGATCCGTCATGGGAATACTAATTTCCTTGTTCCTTGATAAAAGCACTAATAAAAGGTTCATTTCTAAATCATGATTTAAGAAAGATCTATTTATGGGAAATTCAAATTACCTCTCCGGCAAGACTGGGCATGGTGTAGCAGACTCTCCAGCTTGTCCGGGTAAGATGAGGTTACCACTCCGGCGAGAACCGGGTAAGATGGAGTATATGATATGTCAAACAAGTGACAAGAATTCCCTAAATAGTATCATGACCTGATGTCAGACTTAATTTTTGAAACATGAATCTGTTAAATACATTTACCTTATGAAAGGTATGTATATTACAGTATGTGAAATATATAATTATATAGACATGTATATCTCTAAGGAAATCCCAAAAGCCATAAGGATTGAGAATTTAAATGAGTCATAAGCATATGTGTCAATGATAAAATTTTAGAATTTCTTTATCAGGAATCTCTCGCATATATCTATAATTCCGATATCAAACATATTTCGTTTGATCATCTGTCTCGTAACTCGGGCGACAATATAAACGACGGGAACCCCTTCAAGTTGGGACGCCATCGAAAGTATAAGAATTCCCTTTGCGTTACCTTAGATTATTAACGCATTAGGAAACCTGTAGCTAAAGTTGTGCTAGGCACAAAACGTCTCAAACTTACGCTAATAATAATAATTCTACTTTCTTTAAGAACTCTTGCGAAGATAAAAGTAACCACGACTAGATGCACTTACCAACACTCTTCATCTATAAAGATTACCAGTAATAAAGAAGCTCATACGACAATACATGGGCTGCCAAGGACTAAAGTTGTCCAAACCATTAGTATATATGTTAAGAAGAATGAAGTAGTATATGCTTCAAAATTTAGACATTTAGATAGTGAGACCCGAGCTTCGACACACATGGTCAAGACATATGCCATAAAATGGAAAGAATGAAAAGAACTGACAGAAAGGAAATTCTGTCTGTTCCATAAAAAGGAACAAATGGAAACGATGATTCCAGAGGTGATTGCTTAATTAGGTTGAGATTTGCAAGCCACCCGGAGAAGTGACCACAAGGAGACAAGACAGACCAGCCGGCAAAGTTCATCTCTGTGATGAAAGTTGCGAGTTATGCACGGAAGTAAGACATAGCGTATATGATCTCGGAATTCAACACCAGAGGCATGGAATTGAAAGAAATTCCGACCGACGTTTTCCCAGAGAATCTACTTGGACTATCACTTGATCATGAGTAGGAAATCAGAATTCACCAGGTACTAGGAACAACACCGATTGTTATAACACAAAGTTAAGACTAATATAGTAGTTGATGCTTTAAGTCATAAACAAGTACGTGCTCTTAGGTTAGATCACGGATAGATTTAATGGAACAATTAAAGAGTACCCAAGAAACAGCAATCAAGGATGATGCTGAAAGATTTGAAAAGGGATAATGAAGGAATCAGAAAAAGGAACTAATGGAAATTGAAGATTCCATAAAGAATTCGGATACCTATTCAAGGAACCCTAAAAAGAAAGGATTCTCGAAGAAACCCATAGAATTAAGTATTTGATGCATTGTGTAAGTAATATGAGGTATCGAGGTTTGAATAAGAATTTTGATAGATAGGAATGAATATTGATGTAGCAAGTTACAAGTATTTAGTTTATTAGCAAGTTAAAACTAAACAATAGAGCCCTTTAGGTTTACTTCAGCAATTAGAAAGGCAAGTATGGATATGAGATTGATAACAATGAATTTTGTTACCAAAATAAGAAAAGGTAACGACACAATCTGGGAGATTGTGGATTGACTAACCAAGTCAGTTAAATCCTTACCAAGTGAAGAAAACCCTTTAGTATAAGACACTTAGTTAAGTCATGTAGGGACAAAATAGTCTCATAGAATCCCGTTATCTATTAAATCGATATAGTCATTTCACTTCTCATTTCTGGGAAAATTTTAACCCGACTTATTTTGAGCAGTATAAAGAAACACTACAAACATAGAAAGACATACTAAGTACAAGTGTGATAAATATTGATGAAAGTAGGACCATCATTTATCACTCATAACATTTTTGGCCTACAAGTACTAGTGTTACCCGTTTAAAGCACTTTATGGATGATAGTATCATCCAGTATGTTAGACATACATATAAGAAAAGCAACTATCAGGCCATGAGATCGGCAAACCATTGGAAATTAAATCAGAGAAAGGATACTACTAAAAGTCTCTCTGTATTTGGAAAGGAATAAGTCCGATTTAGTAATAAAGGAAAACTAAGCCCAAGATGGGTTGGATCGTCTGAAGTTATTACAAGAATTGAACCATTAGCCTATTAGCTAAAATTTTCCAGAAGAAAAGACAGATGTGTATCATATATGCAACTTAAGGAACGCCTAGCTGATAAATCTATACTTGTACCTCTTCAAGATATAGAGGTAAATAAAAATTTAAGTCCATTGAAAGACCTTACAAGTCAAGAATATGAATCTCAAAGCACAGAGAATGGTTCTAGTCAAAGTAAAGTGGAATTCAAAGCAAGTACCAGAATATACTTGGAAACCAGAATCAGAGATGAAAAGAAAATATCCATAATTGTTCCAGTAAATCTCGAGGACGAGATTTTAAACAAGGGGGGAGGATGTAACGACTCGCACCAAAATGTCGTAAATCGCTCCGTAAACGAAAACCCGAGCCCCCAAAACCCTAAATTTTATGAATAATCAAGAAAATCCAAACCTATCAATCTGTCGCGGGCCGCGTAAGAGTTAAGTAAGGCTTACGCGGGGCGCGACTGCTCTACAAATCTCCGGATAAGCTTGAGGGACACGTGTCGTCCACGTGTCAAGACCACCAATGACTCAGCAACCTTCGCTCCGACCTAGACTCCCTCGCGGGCCGCGAAGGAGAAGCCAATGGGCTTCGCGGGCCGCGACACACCCCAATATCAGCCTATATATTAAGGCTTTCAGTTTCATTTCAAATCGCTCAATTCTTTTCTTTCTCTTGTTCTCTTGTTCTGTCATTCTAATGTCAGAACTTCTAGAACCCCGAAACTCTGCTCGTTATCAGGGTAATAACTCTAATCACTGGTACGATACTATATCCGATCGATTAGAACCGATCCAATGAATGTTTAAGTGCTGCCAATATCTGGCTATACTTTGTCATTCGTTGTGAGGGTTTCGATCTCATGATTATCGTTAAAGTTGAATTGAGTTAATACACTAATACGAGTTCCATTGTATCTAGAAATTAGAACTCGTAACCAGGAAGCTGCTAAGCTATAATACTTAGCGGTTAAGTAAACTTAATACTTAAGTAAACTTAATAGCTAAGCAAACTTAATAGCTAAGCAAACTTAATAGCTAAGCAAACTTAACAATTATGTAAAACTTAGCAATTAAGGAAACTTAGCAGTTAAGCAAGCTAAGTAAGTTATAATCAGCTAAGTAAATTACTTAATTAAACTATTAAGTAAGTTACGTCAGTTAATTAATTAAGCTAAGATTAATTAAACAGTTAAGCAAGGTTAATTAAGGTAAGTAAGATTAATTAATCAATTAAGCAAGATTAATTAAGTTAAGTAAAATTAATTAATCAGTTAAGCAAGATTAATTAAGTTAAGTAAGATTAATTAATCAGTTAAGCAAGATTAATTAAGTTAAGTAAAATTAATTAATCAGTTAAGCAAGATTAATTAAGTTAAGTAAGATTAATTAATCAGTTAAGCAAGATTAATTAAGCTAAGTAAGATTAATTAATCAGCTAAGTAAGATTAATTAACTAAGTAGATATACATGAAAATAGATATATATGGGGTAGGTATTAGGCTATGCGGTATGGGGGGCGTCCCCATACCGTCGAGGACCGTCGCCGATATGTACACCATCCCGGCCCCCCACGTCCCCGTCCTCTCCGGCAAGCCCTAGACGTTTGCAACGGGCACTAGATGCCAAAAAAATGTGGAGACCAAGGTGAAAAGTTACCGTTTAAAAACAGATTACAACCAAATTCAAAAATTTACATCAAGATCTATTATTAAAACAGATACAACAGAAATTTAAGACACAAATAAAAAAAACTAGATCTGAAGCAGAAGATGTGATGCTTACTCTTGCCAAGCGGAGAGAACGAAGACGGTAATTTTACATTTAGGTCCTTAAGCTCTCTCTGTCTACTTTCTCTCTCTAGATTTGTATAGAGATAGAGAGAGAAGCTACTGAGGGTGTTTAAATTTTGAGGACCTTGAGAAGATAGAGATAGAGTGGATAATTTACATTTAGGTCCTTAAGGTTGTGTGTTTTTATTAAGTTGAGGACCTTGAGTTTTGAAGTATATAGTTTGACCGCTTTTAAGTATATGTTTTTTTTTAGCTTATGTAATGTTTTTAATATTAATGAAAATATTGTGTTAGTTTATTTGTTAAATGTTAAAAAAAAGTAGAAGATTAAAAAAAAACATAAAAGTGGTGGGGAGGATTATGACTAGGACCATCCTCCATACCCTCTAGTTTTGTGGGATGGACCATCATTGGGAGGACTATGACGTGGCGCCTACGTGGCGGATCATCCTCTCTTGGAGGACCATCACCATACCCACTAGCCTTATCTAAAGAAAATATTATCTAGGGAAGGTTTTATCTAGGGAAGGTTCAACTAAGGAAGATAACACCTAGGGAAATTCTATATAGGGATAAGACTTATCCCCTTAGCTATAAATAGGAAGCTTGGGATTCATTTTCCTTTGCGCATTCCTTCTATTCTTCTCTCAATACGTTGGTGTTCTAACCAATAATCACCGATGCGATATTATGTGCGATCGATTCGGAACCAACTAACGAATGCCAAAGTGCTATACTTTGTGAATTTCGTTAAGGTCCTGATCTCGTGACCATCGTTAGGTTTGATATGGTTTTACACTAAAACGTGTTCCACTCTGTTAAACTATATGTTTAACTATCAGAAAACTCCAAACTATACACCTACCATCAAACAAGATGTTTAATCATCAGAAGATTCAGAACTATAAAAGTAGATGATTAGTTATCAGAAAGCGTAGAATCAAGAGGCCCGGTAAATCAAGACTATATGCTAACAAGGTGAGTCATTCTCTTTTTATCAAAAATATTTTACAATACCCAATTGTTTTCCAGTTATATATTACAGGGATTAAGTCTTGGTTATCTTAAATCACTGGCAAGTGGGGTATTGTGCACATTACTAATTTCTCACGGTTAGGTTAACAAACCTAACAGTGATAATCATCACTACCTGGGTGAAAGGACCCAATAGTGGTATGACCATCGTCACCAGGGTGTGACACGGCGCCAGATAACTATAAGATAGTAGCCATTTTAATCGCTCTTATGCTGTAATCTATAACAATGTGTCTTTTTGTACAAACTGAATGAACTCACCAGTATTTCCTGCTGACAAAAACTTTTTAAAACGCGTTTCAGGTAATTACAGTAGATCGGAATAAGAGTTGGATACGGAACAAACAAGGATTACAGAAGTGGCTTATTTTATCAAATGAATTAAATTAAATGTTGTTTTATGTATTCGGGTTTATCCCAATACTAAAGCTATCTTTGTAAAATATGGGTTTATTCCCATCTGTTTAATAAATAAATCCGGTGTTTCAAAACTCTAATATTTTTCCTAACTCACGGTCCTGATGAAATTTCTGCTGCAATATTTTCAAATTAACCATCGGTATCACTTGACTGCTCGCGGCTCCCGTCCAGGGTGTGGTCGGGGGGTCGTGACATGTATCGGCTGAAAATGAAAAAACAACATCAACTAAGGATACAATGAAGAGAATAATGAAAAAAAATGTGTTATAAAAATGTGTTTTCATGTAACATCTAACATGTGTTATGAAAATGTGTTTTCATGTAACATTTAAACACATACTTGTTACTCTGGTTTAGCTGTGAAATAGGAGTTCAGACTATACAAATACCAAGGCTACACTCAATGATACAACTCTCTAGTCGAACCGATTGTCCTAAATATATACGATTTAACACATCAAATGCACAAATCATAGCCGGAAATGACCAGTGTCTTTATCAAATGCACAACAACCATCACTAAACATTAAACAGCTATACAGAAAAAAAAAAACATCATAACACGAAATCATAAAAAACGATACAAATCTACCTTCAAACAACAAAAATCAAATCAACCGGAACGAACTACAACCTATAGATCCGAAACAGCTATCACTAAACATTAAACAACCATGAAGAAGAACATCATAACACAATAGCATAAGAAATCACGCTAATCTACCTTCAAACAACAAAAACTACTTAAAATCAACCAGATCAGAACAAAATCAGTTACCTGCATGTTACATTTCACAAGATCAAGAGGAGTAACCGTCATATGAGTGAGTCCACAGCTGAGAATACCTCCAACAGTACAAGCAGCATAAAACCGAGGAGAATACATCTCGATCTTGCCGAGAGGCTCGTTCGGAGCAGGAATCACGAAGCTATTTTGCTGTTTAGCCGGTGAAGTTGAAGGAAACAAGCTAGTGTTTGATATTTTCGTCATTAACAGGCTGCTAGGAGAACTGGAAGAAGTGTAGATGAAATTAGGGATGAGAGATTGACGAGAGTTGTCAGAAACCGCCATTGTTGTGGATCGGAGAATGCGATTTGAGTGATGACGGAGACGACGACGACTCAAATCGCTGAGATTGTGTTCTCCGTTACGAGAATGGTGATGGAAATGGTTGCCTTTTTATTTACCAATGCAGACATGATCAAGGTGGTATAGAAGAAAGGGAGAAGAAGATCTGTGATTTTGATTTTCAAATGGATTTGAAGAGGGAGAGAGAGAGAGACACATCAGGTTTTAAAAGAGAAATGACATGTTGACAGTGGAGAGAGAATGCTAGGTAAAATGTCTAAAATGCCCCTCCAGTTTAAAGGGTTGGAATGTCTAAGATGAAGATGGCTGGGACACGTGGCCAATTGTAGGCCTTGTGATGGGTTTCCAAGGTTTTCTCAAAATAAAGGGTTTTCTCCCTAGCATTATCCTATATATATATATATATATATATATAGAAACGGGTTCTGGAGAAAACGGCAAAAAGTATGAGAACGGTGAGAACCCATCCTGGCCCAACACGTGGCGCGGGGCATGATCAGGGTCGGAAGGGTTTTTTGGTCATTTTATCTTCCGCTTTTCCAATTTCTTTTATTCACAATATTGATTTATTTTTGGCGTTTAAGATTTTTTGGCGTTAATCAAATTCAATAATTATATGGTGTTTTTCATGGTTTCATTGTATCAGTATTTTTGACGTTTATGGCGTTTTATGGCGTTATTCAAATCGTATGCCATTGGAACCCCAAGGGGGGGTCAGAATTTCTCTGTGAATGGCTTCATCCATACTGAGTATGGCCAGGACTTTTTAGGATGACGCCGCATTGTTTGTTCTTAGATTCAAAGGCGTTTTAGACAAGATGGCCCATTTTTCTATTATTTTTTATATACATTTTGCCGTTTTGTGGTATCTTGGTGTTTTACAATTGGAATATTATTTGACAACCATAGGGGAAAAAATAGATGCGAAAAAAAAAATCCTAATCGGATCTCTCTTCACAATCTTCACTGTCATCAGTCTATCTCTTCACAATGTTCACTAGATATATGGCGATTTATGTAAAACTTAACAAACCCATCGATTTGATTATTTTTGTCTGCTCGTCTGTTGAAGCGGCTTTTGTGGATGTTTTTTGGGGATATTGATCTTTGAAGATGAAGATCAAGTTGAAGAACCAAACGAAAAAACCCACCGATACGTCTTCCAAACCTTCTTCAAGAACAAAGAACACAAAATGACATTGACTGTCATCAGTATCTTTTTCTTGAATTTTTGTCCATCTCATGCAGCAAAATCCATTTAGTGAAAACTTCATGAAGAACAATACTGAATCTCCAAGAAAGCATATTAGCCATTTTGATTTTTTTTAATTTTTTGGCGTTTTACAGTGAGTGGTATTTAGTAGTATTGGCGTTTGTTTTTTTGTTTAATCAAATGGAAGTTGCTGATTAGTATCATTTTATAGGATGTTATTTTGGCGCGTAGGTTAGGCGGTGCATTATTATAATAAAGTATTCGTCGTTTTCAGTTACTGTTTGTAATTATTGTTTTTGATAAGCTTTATCTCTGAAGTCTGTAACAAGTCACATCTTTCAAGTTTGGCATTTTAGTTTTACTGTTTGTAGTTACTGTTTTTAGTTACCATTTCAAGTTTGGTTATTAATTTTTTTATTAGTTTTTTATAATACTTGTCCAAAGTAATATTATTATAGCTTGGGAGTTTTTTTGGGCGTTTTATGGCAATATGGCGTTTTGACAAACATTTGTCTGTATGGCGTTTTTATTATAAATGACGTTGTTATTTATAGAACAATCAACTGAAAAAGAAAAATAGAAAAAAAAATATAAACAATTGATCTTCCAAATCTTCAGTGTCAGCAGTCTCTTTCTTCTTTTGAAGTATCTTCACTGGCTGTTTTGACTTTCGTATGATTTATTTTAATTTTTATTCATCTTCAGCCTCTTTTTCTTGAAGATTTGTCCACCTCATGCAGCAAAATTTTATTGAGCTAACAATCCATTCGGCGAAACTTTCCCCCGTAAGAAGAATATTGAATTTTGGCGTTTTACCGATAAAAAGAACGCCACCAAATAAAAGCACTTTTAAAGCTCAAATTTGATCATGCTAAGATCAATAATGTTTTGTTGTATGAGATGGACAACATTGTTAATCCTCGGTTAAGAAAGATAACTGAAAATGTTGTCCACCCCATACAACTATTGATAACAAACTCAATAATATTTTTGTATGTTTTAGCGTTATAAATTGGATGGAAGTTGATGATAAGCCAATAAGATTTTACTCAATGAAATGGACAATATCCTCACTTAAGGATTTTGTCCATTACATTGATCGAAAGCTTACAGACAACCAAACTGAATTTCAAATAAACGTTTTGGTTTAGAAGATATTTGATGTTTGGGTTTTTTGGCGTTTCTAAGACGAATTGTATATATTAAATATGGCGTTTGGGGTTTTGTGTGTGTTTTTAATCGAAGGTCTGAGATGTTGTATATATAGGATTTTTTGGCGGTTTTTTTAGGCGGGATTTTATTATAATTAAGTTTGGCGTTTTATATCTAATGGCGTTTTTTAGTTAGAATGGCATGTGTTATTTTGTATGGCGTTTTATTTCATGATATGGCGTTTTGTGTGGAGAAGTCAAAAGACCCTTTTACCCTTAATGAAGCGCGTCCACGTAATAAAATTGATGTTATTTACGAAAACGCCACCGCGCCAATCTAGTCCATAGAT